>CAHIKZ030000326.1:767500-862500 GCA_903632075.3 Acanthosepion pharaonis
TTGGGCACCGTCTCTGAGAAAAAGAGCACAATGACGCAATTCTCTCTGCCAGAATTTTCGAAACGGCATGCTGTACTGTTTGTCATTTCCTTGAAAAAATTTACTCTTTAGTCTTTCAAGATATGTTTTGTAATTTTGATAAATATATCTGTTAAAATGAGATGTCAGATATAATTTAGATAATTTATCCATCGCAACTTGTATAATGAACCAAATGGACTGGTAAGTATTTGGATATTCGATGAACAAGTCGGAAAATATGAAGTATATGATTAGATGCAATGAATTGATATGAATAAAAGATTTAACTCAATCACTGTCGTAAGTTTTGCATTAATCTAATATGATAATGGAGACAGTTCAGCTGAAGCCTTTGTCTATACCACTGACAGTCAGCGAGTTGGGCTTGATAAAATGACAAAATACAGTCGCTTTGACTTCATATGCAAAAGCGGATTGTCTAAAATACAGGAAATTCTTATAATTATTAAATATTTAAATAACAAACCGTGCTTGTAAATATGACTGAGTGCCATTGTTTCGTTTCTGTATATGATCAAATATAGGTAATTTAATGCCAAAATGAAGGAATAAAATCCTATGATACGCGCTCATTTTGCCCCCCTGAAAATACATTTTAAGTCTTTAATATATATATATATATATATATATATATATATATATATATATATATATGTTATAATATTATATGCGTGCAAATATATAGAAAAATAGGAAAGAACACGTTAGGTATAAATAGTCCGGATTTCGTTAGTATTTTTTGTTTTTATTTTTTAAAAAACAGTGCTCCATACAAAAGTAGAGCTTAAATTATAATTATTTTTTCACTTGAGAATGAAACAGTGCTAGAAACTTTAATTCAATTTAATTTTAATAATTATGTTGAAGGTTTTGGCTCTTGTTTTTGAAACTTGACAACTCTTATGTAGCGAAGGAATCTATATAATATTTTTTTGAATATATATCTATATATATATATATATGATATTGGGTTCAAAATTTGTTAGAAGACTATTTTTAACTTTCAATCCTGTGCCATTATTTTCTCCTACCCTATTAGTCCACAAAATGTTTTTGGTATTCTTGTTAGTATTAATAAAAATGATTTCGTTTACGATATCTCTCTGAAGAACGGTTGTTATGATGCTATTTTTCAGTATTAAGATATTTTCCTTGGTTCTATTTAAAGCTTTATTAAAATTTGATAGTATCAGCTTATTGCTTATATATATATATATATATATATATATATATATATATATATATATATATATATGAAAAAGAAGTTGAAAATGCAACTGGATTCTTTGAGAATATTTATTTAGATTAACTTCACCGGTTTCCTAGTTCTATGATTTTCAAAAGTTAAATTGAGCTGAAGAGATATGTAGCCATGTCATTTTATGTCTCGCCAATTCTCACAGATGTTTCCCATCTCGTCGTCCAAATGAATGCTGGTCGTGGTCGTTATTTTAATAAGTGGGTACAAATGTAAAGATTTGAAATTAACATCTTTTTCTATTTCACTGAAATAGACGAAAAACACTTCTTTCTTTCCTTCTTTTTTCACTGAAACCAAGTAGCGTCTCTGATATGTGTTTTAATTTTCCATGCAATCCAAACGGAATAATTCATTATTTATGATGTATTGGCAGGAGACGTTAAACACATCCATCTCCCCTTTTTTTTTTTCCCACTGAAATCAAGTAGCATCCTTTCCGTCCTTTCCACGCGGGAAAAAACAGAATAGTCCATTATTTATGAGGTAAAGGCAGGGCGTAACGGTCGTGAAAACTAACAAAGGGGGTGGATAAGCACACTTATTCTAAGATCATTGTTACCTGTTTAATGTCTGGGTAAAATTGCGAAATTAATAAACGTCAGTTTATGTGCCATGCATGATACACGCTTAGGCGATCATGTATCTTTCGATACATGACTGACGAGGCAGATTTTTTTCCTCGCATTAGGTTGCCATTTCTTTCTGCGGTAGACTAGTTGCCATCCAAGGCTACAGAACCCTGTAATAGACTATTCCATACTTAATAAATACTGCGCCTCAGGAGTAGGCAAGGAGTCAGTCAGTCGTTCACTACCGACTGTTCGGTTGTACTCTCTTCCTACGGACGGGAGGAACCCGAAGGAGGCTACGCCGAAGGGCGGAGTCTCCTTCGGGGAGGTTAAACCGGCCCTGAACCCGTTTATACGGGTTCAATGGGCATATTTTTGGCCGAGCCCACGGGCTCGGAATGCCCACGTTAAAAAAGCCTTGTGCCACATGACACACTCGTGGGGGGGTGACTGAATATCGTCAGTCAGTAGTTCACTTCTGAACCGGCTGTTCGGTTGAACTCACTGCCTTCGGGCGGGGAGGAACCCGAACGACACTACGCCGAGCGGCGGAGTATCGTTCGGGGAGGTAAACCGGCCCTGAGCCCGTTTATACGGGTTCAATGGGCACATTTTGGGGCCGGGCCTACGGGCTCGGAGAACCTACAATAAATAACCGACCTTGTCTCACATGATGCCCCATTGGTGGGGGGGTGACTGAGCATCGTCAGTCAGTAGTTAAGTCGAGTCAGTTGTTCAAGTGGAGTCAAGAGTCGAGTTAGGGGCAGTCCGAAACAGAGTCGCTTTCAGACAATTACTGCAAGACATTGGAATAGTGATACTGGTCGAGACTACATTGTTCTCACTACTAAACCTGATTGTTCAGACTAACACTTCTACTTCTCTGTATATATTCCTGTTTGTAATATATCTGTGTTATTCCATAGCTGTGTTCGAGTTCTTCTTTATTAGTTCTACCTTGGACTATCACCGTGGTACAAGGAACCGGACCATAACAATTAGATACCTAAGTTTATGCGGTTGGCTTATCGTAAGATCTAGATGAGCGTTATGTAAATATTATTCAGCATTCAACATTGTCTAGCTTAAGGTCAAAGTGAGGCAAGTGTTAGATTATCATGTCATGTTCCGTTAAATAGGAAGTACCTAAGTAACCTCTTTTAAAATCACATTGCAGTTAATTTTTTTTTCTCAAACAACAACTCTTGCCTATAAGTTAAATGCAAGCTCTTAGCTTTTACATTAATGCAGTATTCGTGTTTAAAGCATTTAATATGTGCATTCCCGAAGTGTTTACAGTGTTTATGCTTTATAGCAATATCTTCCTTAAAACAAATATGTCCGTTTGCATAATTACATTTTACTCTCTTTATGCGCACCGTTGGTGGCTGTAATAAATATGGAAGCCGCCATCATCAATATGGCGATCAACCGCAATGATAAGGCCTCGCTGCCTCGACGTTCATCACTGTTTCGGGCTTCATTATTTTCCTCACCGTCAGCCAATACGCCGTCAATAGCACTATCAACGACACCTTGCCAAATTTATCACCAATTTCTTCTATTCATGGGCTTTTTTTTTTTAAAACTCCAACTGTGTGTTTCATCGCTTTGATCCCTTTTGTATTAATTATCCTAGGCAGATGCTTCTGCCCTTCAAGAATATCACACCATAACAGCAACGAAGGCTGAAATAGCACCATCGACACTAACATTAAAGCTATTATTTACTTCTTTTTCGACAGTGCCAGTTTATAAATCCCCATAATCAACACAAATATAATTACTTGATTCTGACAAGATATGCGCAAAAGACACACTCACGCGCGCGCGAACATACACACATACTAGGTGTAACAACAAAATTGTCCAAATCGTATAAAAAGAAAAATAGTCTGTTAGATTAAGCTCCGAACCGTTGAAATGATTAAAGATATCTTACTGGAATTCTCCGAGTTTTTTTTTATAATAAAAATGAACTATACTTTGAGCAAAGAGAATCTCCAAGCTTAACAGAAGAATCGTGAGAAAATCGATCCTAAAAAGAAAAGGACATGTTCATCATTAATTAATGACAAGTAACATGGCCAGAATTATCGCATTAAGCGTGAAACTGGCAGCCCCTTATTTTCTGTCGGAGGTCTTCTCTTAACATCCACTAAGTGGCGTTGTACAAAGCAATATAGGAGGGATCTAAAACGGTTCAATCCCTCTATCGTCTTTTCTCTCTTTCTCTCTTTTTGCTTCACTGTGAAAAAAGGTTTTCTTGTTTCCCACCCAGAGGAACTGGCTTTTTAGTTGTAACCGAAACGAGTATGGAAGCCTATAAACCACTCCATTATATCTCTACGGCATCTAATCAAATATAAGTTTATCCCCTTTTCTGAGCGATGTTAAACTTCTATATATTCTCATCGTTCTCTTTGTGAATATATAAGAAATAAAATATATATATATATATATATATATATATATATATATATATATATATATATATATATATATTTAATTTAAAAAAACAGACCATTTTAAGGTTCCATGTAATAAATTATTTCACCACAGCCCTTCTAAAGAACTGCGGATCATCAGACTTTAATTTCAAACAAAAAATGAAAAGAAAATTTATGCATTTCTGACGGGCCGTATTAAACATATGTAAATTAACGAAGTGAGGAAGTGAGGGGGGAGAGAGAGAAGACATGAGTGAGTTAGCAGACATTGACACATTTGAACGGTTAACTTAACGGAAGTTATATATTGATATCGAAGGAGTAGAGGAGAAAAAACATAGAGAGAAAAAGAGAGAAGAAAGTTATGAGAGAAGGTGTCACTAATTTTTTTGTAAAAAAAAAAAACAAAACAAAAAAAAACAGAAACAGACGCTGTTATTTTGTTTTTACTTTGAAAGTGTTATTTTGGGTTTTTTATTTTATCCTCCTTAGGTTTACCCATACGGATTAGCTAGTTTTCCATTATATATATATATATATATATATATATATATATATATATATATATATATATATATATGTTGAAATTATCTATTATGAAAATCATTAAGTATTGCCGTTTTATTGTTACAAGTGGTATCCCTTTTTCGTTACCCTTTCATTATATTTCCGTTGTTGTTATTCTAAATTTCATCATTCCACGGTCGCTGGAATCTAATTCTGTATTCCTGATCCTGGTAGGGTTCTGATGAACAGAGAATGACGATTTGGGAATTGTGATAAGAAAGCAACAGGATATAAGGTGAGAGAAATACTAGTGAAAATGAAGGATAATTGATAATTCCTTATCTACGAAATTCGGTAAAGTTCTAGGATCTATTTTCATGCTTGTCCTCTGATAAGAAGAGAATTGTTTTCCTTCTCTCATGTGTTGGGATATTACACCAAACATTTAACTTACATCAACGGTGTATCCCCCCCCGCACATCTTAATCAAATATGGATTACATATCATTTATAAGATAATTCTCAACTACAATTTTCTATTCACGGAGGATATATACATGCCTACATACATACATACATACATATATATAAATATATATATATATATATATATATATATATATGAAACTGCAGATGAATTATATATCATTTGTCAGATAATTATCTACTACAGTTTCATATTCACTGTGGCACACACACACACACACACACACACACACACACACACACACACACACACACACACACACACACATATATATATATATATATATATATATATATATAATATGCGCAGGTATGCAGAAAATAGAAAAGAACACGTTGGGTGCATAATCCGGAGTTCCTTAGTATTTTTGTTTTTATTTTTAAGAAGACAGTGCTCCATAAAGAATAGGAGTTTATATTATAATATTTTTTTTTTAAAAATATGATTCCTTCGCTACATAAGAGTTCTCAAGAACTCTTATGTAGCGAAGGAATCATATTTTAAACAAATTTTTTTATAATATATATATATATATATATATATATATATATATATAGGATAACTATATATACATTTTTATATATCAAGAACAGTTTTGCGGGAAATATCTTTCCTGACAAGGTGTCCAAAGGAAAGAAATATCTTTTCATGACAAAGTGGAAAAAGTCCGTTGAAATCTTAGTCTTGAGGGACGCGTTTCGCGTCAAGCGAAAACTTTTCCACGTTATCATATATCTTTCCAGTAAAATATATATATATATATATATATATATATATATATATATATATATATCCCATAAATATAGCACAACTGAAAAATATATTTCTTCACAAATATATATATATATATATATATATATATATATATATATATATATATATATATAGGCAGTTGAAATGCATTGAAACCAACTTGCATCTTTGTAGCGAGTAAAATGGTTTTGTCTATATGATAAAAATTATAATAAATAAATAATTATCGCTCTACTATCGGTATCGAGCCCTCTTTTGGAGTAATGCTGGGAACGTTGTACTTTATATATTACTTTCTTTCTCACCAGAACGATATATATATATATATATATATATATATATATATATATATATATATATATATATATATATATATATATAATGTAATCAGTAACGTTTTTTCCTTGTGTCTTGTCTATTAACTTTTTCATAGCAATAGTGATAAGCGTTCTTCTGTTGTACCTCGACTTACCGGATTTAAATGCAGTGCGGGATTGACAGCTTTAGTGATTATTTTACTATTGAAATTGCATGTGGCAAGCGTATGTTCTATGCTAATAGTTTCTTCTCTCGGATTTCCCACTTGTAAAACTCTCTTTTTGCCTCTTGCTTTCTTATCAACCACCGTCTGATTCGATGAGCTTTTCCAGCTCGACTAGAAAGAGCTTCACGATAAAGCATGATTCTACTTTACATTTAAAGTACCCACTTTCCATCATTTATTTCTCGAAAGACATATTTTTGTGATGTTAACGAACACTCGTTGCCACTTTTGTGACGCCAACGAATACTCGTTGTGACTTTCGTAATGCTCGGTTTAGTAGAGCCTTTGCAATCGCAGATATAACTATAGCAACGCCGTTGAACAATACTGATGTCAGACGTCTTCGAATAACACTCGCACCAATAATACTTGCTTGATAATACTCGCTCGAAAAATAACCACCGACTAGTAATCCGTACAGTGATCAGTACAGAGAAATATTATAGTGAATAATATAGAGATAGAGGATAATGTAGAAAGATTGATCAATTAGACGCCCCGCTAATTCCCTTATATACATTTTGTGATGTCAACAAACACTCATTGCCCGTTTTGTAATGTCAACGAATACTCATTGTCACTTTCGTAATACTCGTTGTAGTAGAGACTTTGTAATTGCAGATACAACTATAGTACGCCGTCGAACAATGCTGGTGTCAGGCGCCTTCGAATACCGCTCGCACTAGCAGTACTTACTCGATAATACTCACTCCAACAGTAATCCGTATAGTGATCTCAATAAAGAAATAATATAGTGAATTGAGTAGAGAATAGCGGTCCGTATAGAGTAGAAATGATCCGAATAGTAATAGATGATAGACTAGAATGCTGATCAACCTAGACGTCGTGCGATCAACCTAGACGTCGTGCGACTTCTTATATATGCGTAAATTTTGCCCAGGGCCTTCAAGACGAAACCAACAGAATTTTTGTGTTCAATTTCTTAACATTTTTTTGTGATGTCAACAAATACTCACTGTCTCTTTCGTAATGCTCGTTATAGTAGAGACTTTTTAATCGCAGATAAAACTATAGAACGCTGTTTAACAATGCTGGTGTCAGACGCCTTCGAATAATCTCGCACTAATAGTACCTGGTCGATAATACTCGCACGAACAGTAATCCCTATAGAGAAATAATATAGTGAATAGAGTAGAGAATAGTGGTCCGTATAGTACTAAAAGATAGAGTAGATTTAGTGATCCGTATTGTAATAGAGGATAGACAAGAAATGCAGATCGGTTGAGTATAGATGATAGACTAGAAATAGCGATCGTTAGTCGTAAGCTACGTTCTACATATATGCGTTACCTCTATGGTCACGATGTCTACTTTAATTCAATAATGGGATCACCCGTGTTTGCTCACTGGCGATCTATGTTCAAACTTAAGTGTCGGCAGCGACAATTTATTCCTATTTAACACATATCTATTCAGTTTCGTATCAGAAACAAAATTTCTAAAAAAATTAACGCATTATATTTTTTAATCTGACATAATATTTATTGTTTACAACGCTATTTTAGTGGATGCCCGTATTTGAGAAGAATCGCCGTTTAATTTAAACAGTATTTATTTCATCTAACAACCATCGTACTTGTGAAAACATGGTACATCATATGTTTATATATATATATATATATGTTCTTTTTAGAATTCCTATCAAGTGCGTTACACGTACTTCCTTGGGAATGACTTGAATCCATTTTTTGTTTCCGCGGCTACAGGTTATATAGTATAGTCAACCTTGGTTGGTCTAAAAGTACATCTTGAATTCAATAATGGTAGAGCGATTTGGTTAGTAATACCATCCCGTGAACAAAACACTTATCTTCTATGGAGACAACAACAGCAACTGCACATACTCCACAACTGGAATATAGGAGCCAGATTCGCCCAACATCAACACATTAAGCTGAAAATTCGAGTCATGTCCTTAAATATCCTCGTCAGATCAACACATTGATATGGATGCCGAACTCGTAAAAAATGCCTAAACTGTGAGTTTTATACAAATGCTTTCTCAGATCAGTCGTTAAAAATGGCGTCGAGCGAATGAATCTTGACGATCTTGTCGAAGACTAACCTTTTTCGAACCTTGTGGACTGGAGCTACAGAATCACAAAGAACTGTCTCCGATAACAAAAATTCCGTTACTTGAGGAAATCCAAAAGCAGCAACAACTAAAATGGATACAACATGTAACTAAGAGAGACAATAATGACATAATCATGATATTAACATTACACATTACTTCAAATAAAAAGAAAGGATGGAAATCTCCATCAATACTTGAAAGAACGATAACAGCTACTGGACATGAGAAAACTATTTTTTGAAGAACTTTTTCAGGGGTAAGTTTTTTTTTATAAATTTCAAACGACAGTAGAACTGACTGTTCGGTTAATGAATGCCGAATGCTTGCCCATAAGGAAACGGTTAGTATTACCAATTCCATTAACATCTTCGAGAGTTATCGCAAAGGTAAAGAACATACAGTGTCAAATCAACGGGAATGGAAAGCTTATGGAAATTATGATGGAAATATAAAATAACCAGACTAACTTGACAATGTGCATTTTACAATGCAAAAAAAAAAAAAAAAAGAAGCTGACTCCTACTGTAAAGTTTTTGAAAGACATAAAGGTGTAAGCTGTAAGAGAACTTTTGCACGTCAAGGCCAACAAAACAGGAGAAATATACCGTGAACTTTTCGGTCTTTATCGTCAACAGATAATGAGCAGAAAGAAACATATATGTCTGTGCAGGCTTTGTGTAGAACGTACAATTCCATCACTAGAAGACAGCTTTGCATGCGTTGAAGTGTTAGTTCAAGTGTCTAAGAGAGTAGAAAGTAGTCAAATCGTTTGATTTTCGAGCTTTTAATGAAAAGTATATTAAAGAATTTCAAAAACCCAAGCTGATAGACGTCATTTACAAAAAAAACAGAGATATCTACTTCAAACACGTTTATCTAATGAATATAAAGTTTTTACTAATAAAAGCACTATCAGATTAACCATAAAACCCCATGAATTAATTAGAAATTACTTTCTTTACGTTTCAGAAGCGAAAATGGACTGAACATACATACACACACACACATATATATATATATATATATATATATATATATAGTTTATGCAAACTTAGGTAATCCGTATGGGTAGACCCGAGGAGGATGATATCCAGAGAGCTCAATGTAAAATTCAGAGCAGATATATTTGAATAAAAAACAGACCACGTTAAGATTCCATGTAATAAGCTATTTCACCATAACCCCTTTAAGAGGGTTCTGAATCATCAGACTTTACTTCCAAAAGCTGAAATGAAAAATGAAAAGAAATTCACACGTTTCTGACGGAACTCATCAAGTATACGTAAAATTAACGAAGTGAGGAAGTGAGGTGGGAGAGAGGATATGAGTGTGTCATATGTATCATTTCAATTTCCTATTTTTAACCCCAGTGTGTCGGCTAGATTTTGCTCAAATTTAACGCGTCTCGTCTCGAGATATAAGACCGACATTAAAGGAAGAAGATATATATATATATATAGTGCCAAATGCAGGCTTACAGTTGTTTAACTATTTGTTTCATGTTTTAGATCTAATTTATCCAAATCATAGATATGCTATCAGTATGATGGAACATCTTCCCATTATGCTTTGACAGTAAGAGACTACCTTAACCAAAATCTTTCCAATGCGTGGCGCCGGGAAAAGGGCCAGCATCATTTGGCCACCACGTTAACTTGACCTAACACCAATGGATTTCTTTTTTTTGTGGATGTAGTAAAGAGATGGGTTTATGAGAGAAATCCCACACAATGGACGAATTAAAAGAGTACAAATCAGAATTATTTATTGAAATTGATGCAGATCTGGATTTATGTCGTATTGTGTGCCATAGTGTTCTGGGGAGGTTCGAGGAATGTTGCAATGATGAAAGTTCATATTTTGATCACTTAAGAGATTAAACTATGCTAAATTATGTAGGTAGTGTTAAACAAATGTACATAAACAGTTTTGAATAAGTATAACAAATAAATAGAAATGTAATTTTTTTATGTAAAGTGCATACCTACTTTTGGCTCCTCATTAATTCTAGGTGCGACCCACTTCACTGTTCAATAATTGATTTGTTTTTTTACGGTTTATCAACACTCTGTGCTTTATTTATAAAGCCGAGACATAATTTTCGAATGTAAGAATATTTTTTCTCAAAAATAGTGAATATTGCATTCACAAATTTTTGAGATAACAATTATGTTCCGAGATACGTCCGACTATATAATCCATAGGTAAGGGGGAAAGGAGACGGGTTCATACGTTTTCCAAAGTGACTGTAATGAACTCGACTGGAATTCGAACTCACCTCTCCAATCTTTCATTCTAAGGCGCTATACACAACACTATCCGCACATTCACTCCCTCCAGAATCTGACCAAACATCAGAATTTGTATTGGAATGCGTTCTTGGTCGGGCTGGTAATTTTTCGGCACCTCTTAGTTCATTGGCCCACTGATAATTTTTATTTTTAATTTGTTAAGAAAACCCATGAGTCTTTTGCCATTTAAGCGAGCGCTTTTTTTCTCAGTCTTCTAAAGTAGCGAGGAATCATTTAAACGCTAACTGAAACAATAATTTCTTTGAGCATCAACAGTAAATATCTTTTAAACAAAAAGACAATATCTCATCTGTTAACAAGCCAGAGTTTGTAGAATATCTCCTCCACCTTAAAAAAATATATATAAAATTTATGAAAATGCCTAATGAAAACTGACAGGAATATTGATAGAAGATCCGGAATTAATTCCTGTGTTTTAAAAGCAATTGTTGATTTCCACACGAGAGCCTAATTTGCACCCGATGTTGGCATCGCAAATCGCGCACAATAGATTCGTTTTTAATTATTCATTAAATGCAAAATGCCGTTACTTTCCTCTTCCCATTCGCTTTTCTTTCTTATTTTCTGGAGCTTGTGTTATGCTTACAATTCTTTTTGGCCCCGCGGGAAATAGTTTGTTGAAAGGCGAAACTTCTCTCAAGAGGAATTTGATATAAAACTGCTATTCCAAAATGAAACTTTGCCAATGGACAGGTACATTGGCGGCCAAGAAAGGAAAACACACACAAATTATATATATATATATATATATATATATATATATGTGTGTGTGTGTGTGTGTGTGTGTGTGTGTGTGTGTGTGTGTGTGTGTGTGTGTATGTGTGTGTGTAAAATTTGAGATATAATTAAAAAATATGTCTGCAAAAGGACAATATTTTAAATAAGGACAAAAGGAAACTTATCTTACCGAACGCGTTTGGTACTCTGCTGGACTTTATCAAGGCAAATATGAGGATTTTATTTCGCAACAAGTATTTATAAGCAAATGTAAAATGTTGTTAGTTTTTTTTTTTTAAATTATTATCGTTTCTCAAATTAAAAAAAAAAAAAGTTCAAAGGTAACAACATTATTACTTCTTTATAAAGCAAAAGATGTGTCTTTGTGTATGTGTCTGTCTCTGTGTGTGTATGCTATTTATACACGTACACATTTCCCGACCGATTTCGATGAAATTGTACACACATGTTGCAAATTCACCAAGGCCAACTTTTCAATCTTCAGTTCCCCCGGGTTTTACAGAGAATTTGCTAAAACTGAAGGTGGGTTCGACTTTTGAATAAACCATGGCAAAATTACACGAGAATAACATTTTTACTGGATGAGCTGATATTCTTTGCACTTAATGCAAAACATAGCTCATGTTACTATGTTTATTTAGAGGGGTTCATAATTTTCCTGCGACATTGGCTTCATACAAATAATTGCAAAAAAATGAAAAAGTCGAGTTTTTCTTACTACTTAAAATGAAAACTTGAATAATTTCTTCATTTTCTATCCAATTTTCTTCAAACATGTCGCTAAAAAGGTAGCCATCATGCAAGAAATAAGACAGGGTGATTTAGTTCTGCTCTCTTTCCCTCGTATAACGGAAAACCAGGAAAAACTGTTCAAAAATTCTGTTTTTCAGCTATAATTCCCTGGTTTCTCATCCGATGCTTCCCAAATTTGCCATGTAAATTACACATTACCCACAAATTGTTTTGCGTGAATGTTTGGTTTAGATTATTTTACTTAAGTGGAAGAAATCTGCGACAAACTAGGTCCGAAATCGGCTTTTACCATTTAGCCAACAGTTTCTTTCTGTGATTCCATCTTAAACTGACATTCGAACAACCTTTGATGTGAAGATTGTTTGAGAACGATAATTGAAGCGTTAAAAGGAAAAAAAAATCACGCAGAACCTCTTATTAAGCCCAGCTTTACAGTAAATGTACGTAGATGGTGGGGGCGTTCATACGTTTGCACTTGTAGTTGAACCAAGCTCTGACGCTTCATCTCTGTTTTTGCTTGATTAGAAGATTTCTGAACAATATCATACTATTTGAAATTTATTACAGCTATAGGAAATTTACTCAGTATCTAAAACATTGAAACAATTTAATTCCGAGTAACTACCACACAAGAGGTTTTTGCCGGTGTAATTCCTTTATTAAGAACAATTAGATACTTGAGAAGGACACACCGTAAGTAAAATGAGGGGGCGAGTAGCTTAGTATTTATCGATCAACCCACGAGGATAGAATGTGGCACAAGGCCGGTTTAATGTGGGTATGCCCGAGCCCGTAGGCTCGGCCAAAAATATAGCCGGATTCAGGCCCTGTCTACCTCCCCAAACGAAACCTTGCCTTTCGGCAAAGCTTCGTCCGGGTTCCTCTCAGCTAATGCAGAGAGTTCGACAGACGCCGACTCGGAAGCTTACAAAGGCAGCGTACTACACTTTGATCCTAGCCTCCGGGCTGAGCAGCTTAGTATACCAACGGATGATGCATGCAAGCGGGGACGCAAGCAGATATTTCTATACAGGGGTTGCGGAATACAGAGGGTTCAGTTGTACAATTGCAGCCATATTCACCCGGGCAACGCCGTATATCTCGGCTAGTTTATTTATGAATACTTGCTGGGAAATAAAATGCTTAATGACTTATTACAATTCTTATATGGACAGGAGCTTCCCAGTCTTCACATTCCAATTTCAATAGAGTGCAAACGTGTCTTCACATTCCAATTTCAATATAGTGCAAACGTGTCATCACATCCTTGACTGTGATGAATTATTTTTCACTCTACAACACTTTTCCCACAGACGAGACATTCTGTTGCTATTTATATGGAAAGTATACAGACGAATAACATTACTTAGTTCCACCAGTTTAGGACTTCACGGCTAAGACCAGCCATGCAATGCATCTGTAAGTTCCGCTGAATCATCTTCTTTGCACAAAACTATGCTTTGTGGATCCAACTCCCAAGTGGATGCTACCCTGATTACTAAAAAGAAACTGAACCTGCTCAAGTCTAGGGCTAACCGTTATATTACTCCATATACGCATAAACTCTACCTCTTATTTTTCTAAACCTCTACCTCGAGTGGCTCCCCGGCTTTGTACAGGGTAAACATCATTAGAAAAACACAGAACTAGACTCCGAAAATAAACCGACAAATGTTCTAGCGATGAACGCAGAATTTGTTGAAAACGCACAATTATCAAAAGCAAATCTTCAAGCTTGCTATAATTAGAATCTTGTTCTTCGATTTTAATGAGAGAGAAAAAAATACAGTATTAATATTTTCCAAGACTTGCACAAAAAAAATAAAATAAATAAATAAATAAGAAACAAAGTCTTGTATTTTAAGAATTGTTCGGGCTAATGAATTCAGTTTTACGTTTGTTTTTGTTGTCTGTTTCAAGACATATAATGAAATACACAGACAAAATACAAGATACAATATAGCTTATACACACGGACATTGATATATTAAATCGCGATGTACTAACTAAAAATTCGAAAGATATAAAACCATCGGCTCATTCTTATATTCACCAACGACGTGGTGCTTCAACATGGAGAGATGGTTAAATAGCCAAGCTTGTAAATTATGACGACTGACTGTAGGCACGGTCATCGCTGCATATTCCATGGATGTGAGTCCGGGTAAAAATAGTTTTTTTTTGTTTTTGTTTTTTTTGTATGTTACTTTTTGGAAGGTGCATCACCGCGTTGAGCTAGTCTACAGGCTTCTCTTGCGAATTTTTACATGTGGTTCGATTATCACTGACGACTTCATTATGTCAGCGTTAAGCAAATAATGACCAGTGAATTGCGTTTTCTCATACAGATTACTAAAAAAACTCCATAGTCTTAGATTTAACTTGGAATTGATATTTAACACTTTCTCATAATCTGTTATTTTTATGCTAAGATTGACGAAATTATATATATATATATATATAAATATATATATATATATATTAGGTTGGTTAAAAAAAATAATGTTTTTTGAAGTTCAACTTTAGTGTCAAATAACGACATATAACGTAATATACACACACACACACACACACACACATATATATATATATATATATATATATATATATATATGTATGTTAACCCTGAATGGATGAGGAATTTCTAAACAGAATATATATATATATATATATATATATATATATATATATATGGGAGGAAAGGATATATAAATATTTGTATAGCAGAACAATATTTGACAAATATCCAAACACCTTTACAAACGAAACGCGTCACACGAACTTTCTAAACACATACACACTCATATATATATATATATATATATATATATATATATAAACATCTTGTACATATATCTATTACATTCATTTATATATATATATATATATATATATATATATATATATATATATATATATATAAATAAATGTAATACATGTATGTACAAGATGACTACACACACACACACACACACACACACACACACACACACATATATATATATATATATATATATATATATATATAAACACACCAGGGTACTGAAAATTTTTCGACCCAATCAAGAACTTTTTTTAAATCTGATGATTTGTTCACATTTGGATGTTGGTAAGTGGATTCGGTTAACATAGATTTAGCATACACTCATTCAGTCATATATATATATATATATATATATATATATATATATATATATATATATATATATGTGTGTGTGTGTGTGTGTGTGTGTGTGTGTGTGTGTGTGCGAGTGCATATACGTGTATTTGTGTACGTATCTATCGTCGCACATATATCGCAAATATCTGGATTGAATATATATGTGTGTGTGTGTGTACTAATTAGATGGTTGGATTATATGAAATACGTTTTTCATTTGCCAATGTGACAGTTTGTATCTTCGAATTCCATAAGTAAATTTACTTACGTTCTTCCTTTCTCAGGTTTTGTATAAAAAAAGCAAAATTTCCGAACCTCCCTCTCTGCGCTCTCCGCCCGGATACCAAAGTCACATGAAAGAAAAGATTCTTTGCTTATTAACCAAATGGTATAAGGATGAGAAAAAATTTTTTCCCCCAACCGCTGGCAGTCACTTCCACATTCACATCAAAGAGATGGCAAAATCTCATTATCTAACCACTGGTGCATCAAATAACATCGAATGATTTGCAGCAAAAATTAAAAAAAAATTATTTCCATATATAAAACAGAGAGTTTGTCTGTATATACATATATATTCACTGTGCAGCAGTTTTTAAGTCATCTGAGCAGTCCACTACTAAGCTATATGCGAAAGGCTTGCATTTATGCAAAGGATTCGTCAGCTGACGTAGAAAAATAAAATGCATCTTAATGACAATTATTCATATACTTTTAAATTGGTATTTGTCTTCACGCGAACTCGATGTGTGAAAAGACGTGTCTCAACCTTTGGGCCTGTGTACGTTCAGGTCTTCTTTCGGCGATTGGAATTTCGAACGGAGGCCTTTACTTCGACCACTGGTGGTGAGGTTGATTGTTCTAGTTCCACGTGCCACACCTCTTTCTGATATCTCCGTTTCAGTTATTTCCCTTTAACTCAATTCTCCAAGTTTTTATTCTCCTCTACTGTGGCCAGTTTTTGAACACACAACTCCCTGGGTCAATTTACCGGATTACTGCAACTAACACTTTTATACACTGGGTCGGGAGTTCTTGAGGATAAGGCCGGAGCATACAACTCCCACCATATATACAGCGTAAAGAAAGGGATCGTCCGCTGCTTACAACACCGAGCATAAATCATAAGTGACGACCCAGAGACATTAGATAAAGTCAGCATAGGTAGTAACCTACAACGTAACAACTACCCTGGGTACATGGCAGCTGCCCCCACCCCCAAATGGGATAGCCGGGTACAGGAGGAGAACAACAACACTCAGAAAACAGTCTGCCTGCTTTATGTAAAGGGGTTGTCAGAGAAAATACAAAGGATCTGCGGTTTATATAGCATCAAGACAACCTTCAAAAACAGGACGCAGAGACCTCGCCCGAGTAAGACCCACCCACCAATAGAGGATAACATGACTATAGACTGTGTGTATGCCATTCCGTGCAGCTGCGGAAAGAAATATAAAGGGGAGACAGGCCGCCCCCTTAAGGTAAGGCTTTAAGAACACCAAAAAGCTGTAACAAGAGGGGAAGTGGAAAAATCAGAGGTGGTTGATCACATATGGAGAGAAAAGGGCGATCACCGCCCTCTGTGGGATCAAGCTGAATTCATAAACAAAGAACATCATTGGAAAATTCGTAAACTTAAGGAATCAGCACATATGCTAGGCCACAAAAATCTCCTGAGCCAACCAAACATAGAAATGAATACAATATGGGAACCAGTAATAAGGAGTGCCATAGAAAAGCTATAATAACAACGAAAATTGCAATATGAGCTCTGGTAAAAAAACATGCAATGATAACAGCAAAAATTGCAATATGAACACTGGTAAAAATGGTTACTGAAGACATTAAGTTTATAAGTCGCAGAAATTCATACACAGATGTGGATAAGGACACATGGCAGAGTGGATAAACGCCTTAGTGGCAGGACCCATAGTCTTGTGAGTTCAATACCTGGTTAAGGTAGTGGAGAAATTGGAGAGGTGAATTAACGGGAGATATCTGAGATCCATTAGGCATGGCACGTGGAACTAGAACAGTCTACCCCAGCGAGCGAAATAAAGGGTTCCATATTCCAACCATACATACGAACCGTTGTGATAAATATGGCAACAAAGGCAATAGCCCGAATAATGTAAATAGTCTAACTAAAATGCACCATTGTAACTGAAATGTATAATCCTAAGTAAAACGTATTCCGCTAAGTAAAATGCTTCAACGTAACTGAAATGTATCATCCTAAGTAAGATTTATCATCCTAAATTTTAAGTGTTTTTTCTGGTGACGCTCTTTGATCGGTGATGGATATCCGCATGATAATTTTTTTATAATATATATATATATATATATATATATATATATATATATATATATATATATATTTTTTTTTTTTTTTACATTCTTTTTATAGATGCAAATATTTAAGTAAATGTTTCTGTTTTATAATAATCAGTATTAAACAACATTTACCGGCCTGAATGTCGAGAAATTTTCATGAAAATTTCCGTCCTCCGACAGGAATCGAACCTGTATCCTATACGGAACCTTCATATAGCCTGGCGTGCCTTAACCGTTTCAGCTATATGACGGTTCCGTGTAGGATACAG
The DNA here is from genome assembly GCA_903632075.3 of Acanthosepion pharaonis. NCBI lineage: Eukaryota > Metazoa > Mollusca > Cephalopoda > Sepiida > Sepiidae > Acanthosepion > Acanthosepion pharaonis. Next base: position 785,778 of record CAHIKZ030000326.1, read on the forward strand.
GTTCGATTCCTGTCGGAGAACGGAAATTTTCTATGAAACTTTCTCGGACATTCAGACCAGTAAATGCTGTTTAGTACCGTTTATTATAAACAGAGCAATTAAATATTTGTATCTATAAAAACTATGTATAAACATAAAAATGTCTTAAAATAATTGTCGGATTTGTACATTTCATAATATATAGACACGGTGGAGTAATGGATAGCGGCTGGGATTGAGGAATCGGAGAGTTCGAATTCCAGTCGAATCCATTATATTCACTTACGTACGTGCTAATACCACTGTGAAAGGTATGAATCCTCTTCTTCTCACTCCAGCTATGGGTAAATAGCAGGACAGACTGGGTTCTATTAGCCTTGGATGGCAACTTGTCTAGGAGAAGGACAACTCTGAATTCAAAACCTGCGGAGGTTCGTTTTGGGACCAGATCTCTGTAATCGGCCCTTCAGAAAGTGCGGATGGTCTTGCACGAAATATTCACCGCTATAATCAAATCTCATGTGCCGTTGTCGGGCTGACGGTGTCCTGGGAACTGATCTGCTTGACCCTCATACGTTGAATTCGGCGGGAGAGTCGACTATATATATATATATATATATATATATATATATGTGTGTGTGTTAACATTAGCATACCAAAAAGCACTCAAGAATTCAGATCCAAGTCGTTATTCTTAGTTTCACGCTAAGTGACCGTCTGCTGATAACTCAGAACAATAACTTCCCTGCGTGATTTGTTATTGTTACTCTTCTATCTTAATCTAATTTCTAGAGACATTGCTCACTTTTGCGTAGATTGGTCTTTCTATTTGTTTTCCTTTTGTGTTTTCTCTCATTTCTTTTGTTTGATTTTCTGTTTTTTCCTTGATTTCTTTTTTGTTTTCTTTGGTCTCTTCCTAACTTTTTTTCCTTTAACAGGCTTAGTATTTCTTTGGTTGTTCTTTCAAACTTAACCAATAACTTTTCTTTGCCTTGGTATGTGTGTGTGAATATTAGTGCGCAAATGAAAATGTATCCTGCCGACATTCGTTTTGAGATGGAACTTCTTCAGACAAAATATCATTTGACGAAATCAATCTTATATATTCCAGAAGGAAAAACATGCAGACAAAACAAAACAAAAAAAAAACAAAAACACATCAAGCACAGATGAATGTTGTATTAGCTTTTATCTTCGTAGAATTTCGAGAATATGTTTCTTTCCAAAACAGTTTACCTAAAGTACTAACATATCTCTGATATATCGAAGTTGATTCATTGATATAAAAATGACACCTGATAATGCAAACAAACTAAACAAAATCGAACATACCACTGAATTTATCTTTGAAGCAGAAAGAAAACGTGAATGTTTAAAAGCTCTGATAATAAGCCACTAACAAAGTTAATATACAGTTTTTTTCTAATCCAACTGCCACAACTACTTCAGAATTAAGGGATTTATTTAAAAGAAGATTAATGAAAAGTCTTAACCCACAGCAGAAATTTACAAAATAGACTACAAAACATGTTTGTATTGGTGAGACATCTAAGAATTTAAATAAAAAAATGATATGAACATAAAACATGTATTTAACTAAAAGAATATACTCAATGAATTAAGCCATGATCGTAATACCGTGAAACTATCATTGGGTCACCCATAAGGAAGGGGAAGAAGAAGAGGATGATTTTATTTTGGTCATAAGTACTTTTTGCTTTATGGTCGGTAGATAGTGGGAATAGTCAGAACTTCGAAGCAGCTCAAACTTGACTGAAAAGCACAAAAAAGTAAACGGAAGTGACTACAAACTCGGACATTGGCGACTTCCATTTGCTGGTCTTTCTTTATTAACAGTCATTCTTTGAATTGAAAATGCCAATTCTGGTTCGTTCTTGCCAAGGGACGGGTTGTCCCACGTGTCGTTCCTATGCCGCCCCTTCATGTTACTATTCAGACGTCGTTATGTGTAAGAGGGAAGAGGATTGGCAATGAGGGTAGTGTAAGTTGTTAGACCAGTGGATCTCAACCTTTTTTTACCCATGGACCCCTTTCCCCTTCTTTTTATCTTGGTGGACCCCTTCATAGCTATTGGACATAAGAACAATTTTCTATTCTTCACTAATATAAATTTTAAGGTTTTAATTATCAAAGAAATAGTATACGATTAAGCTTTATTTTTAAATGAAAACTAATTTAATACAAATAAAATATTCTACTATAATTATAATAATAATTATTATTACTATTTTTAATTAACACAACAATTGAGTTTTGCCTGTGGACCCCCGGAAATATTACATGGACCCCTAGGGTCCATGTAGACCCCGGTTGAGAACCACTGTGTTAGACGGACATGTCAGAAATTGTCACAAGTGTCACTTACATGCCCGCCCACCCAGACCGAATAAGAAAATCTTTGAATAAATCGTCTAATGTTGGAAACGCCATTCGACTTCTCATTTCTCTCGTTGGATTTTGTCTTTTGTCGCGTTTTAAACGTGTAGCGGACCTTTCTCAATTTTGAGCGCACACCGACATGACAGAGAATAGAGACGCAACGTTGAGTAGTCGCGAGCCGGCTACTGATACGCTTGTTGTATGTTGACAATACGTCTGAAAATAACTTCGACTTAGACAAAGCATTGGAAGAGACATATTTTTAAGGCGAAACTATATTGAAAGTGAACTAATTTCAGAATATTTTACAGTAATTCTACACCCAGGATAGTAAAACATATCCCATTTCTTCACAAAAATAACTAATTAATATCTAATTTCAACACAGTGCTCTGTCACTCCTGATGTGCCGTTTCTGCTATATATCTAGAGATTCTTGAAAAAACCAATAAAGAATCAGCAAAGTTATCGGTCCTGACCTGACATCTCGGCTTCAGGCACATTCTTACCCCCGTGACATAGATTCCCTGTGTCTTTCAATAAAGATTTTCATGGTAATTGTCTGATGATCTGACCTCTTTAGTACCTTGACAGTAATTTTAATAGATCTCTGTCATATCCAATTTTCAGCTTCTACAGATTCTTGAAAAGTCCAAGATAGAATCTTCAGTGTCATCGATTCTTGCATGACATCTCGGCTTCAGTCACTTTCCCAAAGTCATAACGTAGATTAACTGTGTCTTTTCTATAAATATTTTCTGGCGAGCTTTCATCTTTGGTACCTTGACTTTATGAAAAGCTCAGTAGTGGATTGGCATCCCGATTCCAAAATTTCAGATTTTAAGATTTAAGCATAGATTCTATGCTAATACATTCTTCTCCTGGACTTCTCGCCTGGGGGACTCTCTTCGGCTTTTTGCTTTCCTTCGATCTACAAAAGTTAGATGCAATGCAAATTGTCATCTTATGTTTCCTTGTATTCCAATTATTTATTGTCATCTATCAATAATAATGATTACTCAGTATATTTTACTTTCAGTAACACTTTGTGTCTTGGTGACTTTATCGCCTTACTTGGAGTGAAATGATTTTTAAAAATTACGAGATAATTAAAATCAATAAATATAGAAAGAAAAATGATAAAAAGGGTGAATCTGTGTGGTTCGAACGTTCACTGTCTGACCATATGACCCACTTCGAACCTCGCCGCTTCTTGATTTTGTTATGGAGATAACATCTTGCTGTTATCGTCCCGGGAAGGAGGTCACATGGTGCGGCAACAATGAAAAGTGCCTAAAAACCATACGATGGATTGTCCCTTGTGACTTTCGCAAATAAACTTGTGAAAAAGAAAGCGGTTCCCTTTTCCCTTACAGGAGACCATTGGCTTGTATAGAGAGGAGTAGAGCATAGGCTGATGATGGCCTAAAATCTGAAACTGATATTCTATGTAAAGCGTTTATATAAGAGCGTATTATATATATATATATATATATATATATATATATATATATATATATATATATATTATCTGTTTCAACATTATTCGTAGTAAATATCCATATTTGAATAGATAAATGTACGCTAACATCGGTTCTATTATGATCTGTCCTGGGCATGACGATAAACTACATCCGGCAGCAAAGCCTCTGATAAGTAAGTTTTGAGGTGCGTAGAATCACCTTTTAATTGCTTTGGTTCCAGGTCTTCCCTGATCCGGGATGATACCATCCGTTAGGGTCCCAGTCCTGGCTACGAAGATCATCGGGACTATTAAGGTTTATTACTTGTCGTTAAGCATATCATTCTCGTTTAGATTCCTGAAAGTTTCTAACTGATCTGTTTCGTATCCGAAAATGAAACAAAGCTATTTCTAAAGAAACAATGGATTTTTTGTTTATTAATCTGATATTTATTTTATTACTTTAAACGTATATATATATATATATATATATATATATATATATATATATATATCAGTACCCTGTCAGTCGTCTTAATGAAACATATAAAACAGGAATAACTGCTCAAATGCACAATGATAGATAGATAGATAGATAGATAGATAGATAGATAGACAGACAGACAGACAGATGGAAAAGAAAGTTAGTAAATAAGTAAGTAATGGATAGCGGCTCGGATTGAGGAATCGAGTTCGAATTCCACTGGGATCTTTTTACATTCACGTACTTGCTCATACCCTTGGGAAAGGTATGAATCATCCTCTTCTCTTCCCAGCTATGTCTAAATAGAAAGAGAGACTTGGGTGGCAAACCGGTCTATGACAATTCAAAACTTGCCTGGAGACGGTTGGTCTCCATCGAGGTATCTTACCCAAGAAACACCGCTTCTACTGCGGCTGCTGTGCATGCAGTGGCCGTACTTGGGCACACACACACACACACACACACACACACACACACACACACACACACACACACACACACACACACATTTATATATATATATATATATATATATATATATATATATATATATATATATATATATTAGCTACAGTGTACTTTCAGTGTGAATGCATGTGTAGATGGATTATGATACAAGTAAAGCTAATAAAGAATATTTTCCTTGCGCCATGATTAAAAATTCATTGAGTCTGTTTTAAAACGCTGTACATTTTTACATGTCTGCAAATACTGAAAACTGACCATCGTGGGAAATAACCGTATCCATTCATCAAACTGCAGACTATATTGTACCGTTATAACTATATTAAAATCAATACAGATTGATATGTCTGTGTTTGGATGTCCAACAATGCAATGAGAAATGTTCGAACAAGCGTCTAGAGACAAATGACCTGCTTATGGGGAGTGCATTAATATTTTGACCGGATTTATAACTCACGGTTTAGTTACTACTTGTATCTGTTTGTCGGTTCCTCATTTTCGAAATACTGTCTCTTTTATCTATGTTTTTATTGTATATGATTTTCGGATTTATTTTCCATGAGACATTATTGATTTTGCTTGAGTATTACACATATTATGAGATTTTTTTTAACCGTTTAGTCAAAGGCGAAGGTATTTACAAAGGGAGACAACCACTAACCCAGCTTTCGCACAATTATTATTATTTTCGTTGTTGAAGAAGAAGAAGAAGAAGAAGAAGAAGAAGAAGAAGAAGAAGGAGGAGGAGGGGGGAGGAGGAGGAGAAGATGATGAAGAAGAAGAAGAAGAAGAAGAAGAAGAGCAACAAAAACAACAACAACAATAATCACTGCTAATAATAAGAACAATCAAAGCTAATCGCCTAGACATCGTTATCAGAGACCACAAAAACAAAATGCGCTTTCTTATTGACATGGCAGTCCCTGCAGATTGTAATGTATCTTTGAAGATCTTCAAAAAATCTATCAAAATAAAAGAGCCTTGACTCGAAACCTCAAAAATGTGACACGTGAGCACATCAATAATTCCATTTGTAGTTACAGCCCTCAGATTGATTGGAAAAGTTTCCGATAGACTTATTGAAGAGATTCCGGGTAGCCCAGGCCTTTAATAAATAAAAAGAATTGTACTCACGAGTACAGCTCACACATTACCTGATCGTATTTGGGGGGGCGGCGTATAAATGAAATATATATATATATATATATATATATATATATATATATATATATATATATATATATATATATATATATAAAAAATAATAATAATAATAATAATAATTCTTCCAAGAATTTTATGTACCGGAAATTTTACTCAGCTTTCTCTTCTCCTGTCACAGTAGCAAGCCCCCACCTTCATTATACTCCCTAAGAAATGACCTCATTAAAAGATTTCTCCTTATTTTCAGTTGACTTCACCTCTTCAATTAAAACGAATTAATTTCTACGCTGGAAGCTTCCTACTCTTTGCTGCCATTTTGTTTTCTAATAGCGAGTCATTTTCAATTGATCCCTGATTAACTCACTTTTTTGACTTAGGGGCATATCATGTTTAAACACCGGTTCTATTATGATCTGTCCTGGGCATGACGATAAACTAAATCCGGCAGCAAATCCTCTGATAAGTAGGTTTTGAGGTGCGTGGAATCACCTTTTAATTGCTTTGTTCCCAGGTCTTCCCTGATCCGGGGTGGTACCATCCGTTAGGGTACCAGCCCTGGGCAAAATAGTTGACCCCTAAAATGGGGTCAAAGCATCAAGAAAGTGTAAAAATAGATTTTTATAGTAAAAATACCAGCAATATATTTTTTAAATAAAATTATTACCAGCAATACATTTATAAAAAAAAATATTACCAGCAAAAAAATTCAAAAAAACAACAAAAAAAACAGCAATAAATATTTGGGAAAAAAATATTACCAGCAATAGCTTTGACTCTCGACAAAAAACCCTCTTTACAAAAATATGTCAATTAAACCTGATCTACAAACTGATTTCTTACAAAGAATATATATTCTATTTATCCTTAGGATAGGTTCATATCCTAAGGATTTTGTCGCCATAGCCTAGCCCATTGAGGTTGATATGCCGTAAAGCATAATAAATCTAACCAAACCATCTAATCCGATCACCGAAGTTAGGCAACATCGAGCATGATTAGTACATACATAGGTGACCGCTTGGGGATATCAGATGCTGTAAACTGTAATGTGTAGTTGGTGTAATGGATAACGGCTTGGTATAATAAAATCGGAGATCCGAGTTCGAATTCCAGTCGGTTTTCGTTATATTCATTTACGATTGGGAGACCGTGAATCGAAAAGAAACATGACCACCTTATCAACACGCATAAAGCCATCGCATTAGGTTAATGACCCATTCGTCCCCATGGACAGAATTTGGGGAAGGGGCAACGGCTAACAAAGGGCGTTCACAGGCTCAGAAAAATAAAAAAAAAACCTGTTTTTTTTTTCTAACGATTGATTCGTCTCATTTTCTATTTCTTGGAGTTTCCGTGTCCCTTCAGGAATCAGAGGCCATATTGAAGGCATGAGAGACAGGGAAACAGTAAGTTGCCTCCATAATAAGCGTGTATAAATGGATGTCAGGCCAGAGAGTTGAAAGGATAGAAAATAAAACAAACATTGCTAAGAAGTAGAAAGGGTAGAAAAATATGAAGAGCCGTCATCGCTCACTTCCTGTAAAGACACGACATATAAACGATGACAGAAATTCCTTCAGGACGCGAAACTTGTAGCGCGAAGAAAATTTGACTCTTTACTTTTGCCCTTTTGTGCTGAATTCATTTTCTATTCAAATGCATTTAGTTTGCTACCAGTATAACTTCTGGATTTTTCTAATATTTTCCCTAAACGTCCTGATGATGCATGCCACAACATTGATGACGAAGAAAACTACAGATATTTGATTCTTCCTGTCCACTATTCGAAAATATTCGGACAACGTTCGTTATTAGCAAAAGATTCTTTTCCGATTTTTTCACATCAGAAGTTATAGTTATTTTAGTTAGGTTCTTGTGTTCATTTGATACTTGGATCTCATCTTTGACCTTAGAAAACCTTTCATTCGTTGTTTTAATCTAAAAGTTGAGACAAGTGCCGCTGACGTATAAAGTTCGAAGACCTTATCTACAACATACACACTTTTATAATTCATATTAAAAACAAGAATAAGAGGTCTCTTTCAAAATAACTATTTGAATATTTTTATCGGAGCAAACAGCTATTTCCGTTCCAAGAAGGCATGCGTGGAGGCGGCATTCTTCGTGCTTCCGGTACCCCTGGATGAAACAAATATTTCTAAAATAATTTGATAAAAGCCTTCATAGCTATGCCAGAATTGGCTCAACCTGTCGCACAATGGATGAAATGTGAGCGATATTTAGCATTCAAAAAGCACAGCATACTTTGATATTGTGTATGGATAAGAGAGTTAAAGGCTGTTAGTAAGACCAACGTATAAAGAGCGTATAGAGGGCGTCGGTGCGGAAGGTAGCAATTTCGGGAAGTCTTCAACAATTTTCGAGTGAAACGAAACAATTTTCAGTTACAAAGATTTTCCAGCTTTTTACTTATTTAGTCACCGTAACCGATCAATCCAAATGAGTTAGGACACCTCGACGTGGTCTAATGGTTAGCAAGCTTTCTCGGTAGAAAAATTGCGACTGGGTAGTGAGTTCGATTCTCACGGGGTATCCCATACTTTTTGCTTTGGCTTCTTATATACGTGTCATGTATCAGCCTTGGTATGCGACCTACACTGACATCTACTGAGCGTTTTTAATTGATGTACATGCTTGTTATTGATAGGGTATCATTAAAATTGTTTTAGATTTTAATTATATTTTCTCTATGTTATTAGGTTTTTATCATTTAGTTATCATTCCAAATTAAATTTTTATTATATATATATATATATATATATATATATATATATATATATATATATATATATATATATATATATATATGTTAACTTTACTGTGCAGAAGATACCATTCCAAATAAAAATTTCTATGGTGTATACATTTTAGCCGATATACATACTGATTGCCTTTAGAATATAAATCATTTTTTAAATATTTTCATTACACTATATATATATATATATATATATATATATATATATATATATATATATATATATATATATATGTACACTATATCAAGTGTAATACATATATATATATATATATATATATACATATATATATATAAATATATACATATATATATATATGTATATAAATATATATATATATTATTACACAGTATATATTATATTATATTATTATATATTATATTAGATTACATTATATATATATATATATATATATATATATATATATATATTGTGTCATATATATATACACTGTAGAAATTTTAATTTGGCATGCTACTTACATAGTAAAAGTTAACATATATATATATATACATACATATATATATATATATATATATATTGTATCATATATATATACACTGTAGAAATTTTAATTTGGCATGCTATCTACATAGTAAAAGTTAACATATATATATATATATATATATATATATATATATATATATATATATATATATATATATATATTAAAATACTGTAGAAATTTTAATTTGAAATGCTACATAGTAAAAGTTTTTAGTAAAATTTCTACAGTGTAGACATTTTATCTGATATACATGCTGTTTGCCGCTAGAATATAAAGAAATGGAGGAAACATTTAATAGCCTCTGTCTCTCTGTTTTTGTTATCGAGGATTTTGGAGATAGAGCCCCCATAAACATATATATTCTGAAACTACATTAACCAAGGTACTATCATGTCACTGTTGAAATCTGCTCATTAATTCATTCAATCAAGTATTGCATCAAATACATATCAAAGCGGTTAGATCAAAATGTTTTTGCACGAACGCCACACTGAATTCTTTCCCTTTGATTTAGATTAAATTTAAGTTAGAACAGGGGTCTGATTCCTATCCAAAATATAGGAAAAGGTTAGAAGATGGACGTCGCATCGACAGGATCGTTGAATGATATTGAAATGCATCATTTTTCATCACAAATTATAACACTGATTTAAAAACAACCATCATTTTCTTTCGAATTACCTTCGCAAGGCGAGGGTAATTCGGCTAGTATGTTATAATATGTTTTTCTATGTAGATATCATTCCAAAATAAAATTTGTACGGTGTAGATATTTTTCTTTGCAAATAACAAGCCAAAGTAACACCTTTCAACTTTGTGTCACAGATAAGCTACGCTAAGAAACTAAACATAGATGTGTTTGCGCCCAGCTTACATAGGTGTGTTTGCGTCCAGCTTACATAGATGTAACCACAATATAGCCCAGTGTACTTTTAGACCACTCGTTCACGAAAGAACTTCCCAGCGAATTAGGGTTCAAATACCGTTATGAAGGATATATATGTATAGTGTAGTGGGCCCGCCTGTCGATTTATGCTGGTCTAGATTTGGTTTGCTTTGTTTATCGTTATATCAAGGTATTTAATGCTGGTATTAGAAATCAAATGTTTTAATATGATTCAGAAGAACAAATAAGTAAGACTTTAGAGACTAAACGGAAGTTTTACGAGTAGCGCAATAAACAATGAGAAAGCACGATGGACTAATGGATATCGGCTCGGTTTGAGAAAACGGAGAGCCGAGTTCGATTTCTTTTCGAATCCATTGCATTCACTTACGTGCTAATAACCTTGGGGAAGGTATGAATTCTTCTAAGCTATTGGTAAATTTTTGCCACAAATTATAAAAAATGATTTAAAATTAATCATCATTTTCTCACGAGAGAAAAATTACATGCGGCAAGGGTTATTCGGCTAGTATGTTATGTTTCATGTATATATTATTCCAAATAGGGCACCTCGAGGCGGTGTCATGGTTAGCAAGCTTCTCTCGCTCAGAACAGTTACGAGTGAGTTCGATCCTCACTGGGAGCCACATACTTTCGGCCTTGTGCCACATCTAAGCTACGCTTGGAAAATCCCATATATCATTCCAAATAAAATTGGTATGGTGTAGTGTATTTTTTTGTAGATATCAAGGCAAAGTAATGCCCTTTTCAGCTTTGTGTAAATCGCACGACAGACCAGGTTCTTTAGCCTTGGATGGCAACTGGTCTACCGCAGAAAGAAATGGCAACCTACCACGAGAAAAAAATCTGCCTCGTCAGTCATGTATCGAATTGGTTTTAAACCTCCACAAATCACTAAAATTTGTTAGAGTCTAAATTACTCTCGAGCAGTTTGTAACACGTTTATTTATCATCTCTCAGTTGCGTCTCTGTCCTTAGGCAGATTGCAACCAGTGGCGACTCCGTCAGAAGACAGAGTTGCAACTGAGGAAAATTATACCGAGAGGTGCCCAGCCCTGGGGACCAGTTGCTCGAAGCCGCGCTCTCTCATTACACTAAAGAGAGGGATCGGTGCACGCACCGAAGCCAGCGCAACCGACGGTTGCAGGGGGCTCGGGGAATTTTTGTTCCTTGCCCAGGTGGACGCGCTCGGGCTCCCCACATTAAACCTGACCTCGTGCGGGGTTAAGTAAATACAAATTAGTAAACAGTGTTACATTGTGCATTTACTTGACGTACAATACACATAGATGGTACTTCAGTTTTCAGTACGTGATTATGTGTAATTTGAGTATGACCCACGAGGAGTCTGGCGAACAAAACCTCATCCCTTCTTATCTTTCTGGTATTCTGGTATATCTTTACTACTTAATCCGTAGACTACCTACACACATAATTTGTTTAGATTGGTGAAGGGTTGAGTAGAACGAGTTACACCTCGGAGAAAAAACAGTGTACATTACTCTCACATTTATATAAGTAATGTGGAGATAGAGTTAACACTGTATTGCGACTGACGATTTCCTCAAAGATAAAGAAAAGACTCGAGGCGACGGAGATGTAGTTCTATAAGTGTATGCTAAGGATATCATGAACCGAGCGTGTGAGCAACGATGTCTCAGAGAGGATGCAAACAAGAAGGAGGGTTATATTTAACATCAGGAAGAGGCAGCTGAAGTTTCTGGAACAAATAATGAGGAAGGAGGGCCTGGAGAATCTGATACTAATAGAGGGGAAAAAATGGAAAACAACGGGTGACATACCTGGCGGGCTTTAAGCAAGTGGATGACAGAACGTGGTCTGGGGGAGGAAGCAGAGGGAAGGAACTTGTTGTGAGCTGCAAGGGATAGAGGTGGTGGAGAGACCTGATCACCTACGTCCTGAAAGAACGTGGCATATAAAAAGAAGAAGAAATAAGTTTCATTCTTTAAGCCTGGTTTAAAATTGAGATTTTTTTTCCTTCTCTTAGACCTGTTGCCATCCAAGGATATAGAACCCATAGCTGAGGAGGGAGAGATTGAGTAATATGTTTCCCAAGACTGTTAGCACGTAAGTGAATGCAATGGACGCTTCTGGAATTTGATCTCGGCTTTTCAATTCCTTTATCTGAGCCGCGATACATTACTCTACCATGCTTCCTTATACAATACACAATCAATTAAAATTCAGTCAGCGTCATTTATAAAATAAGGCATTATCCGTATATGATAACACATTCAAGATCACACAGTCTGATTACCTTGACAAGAAGTCATTACGTTCCTTGCATTTTCCCAAATTTTGCTGTGAATGCATGAATAATCAGCTTGTTTCTCGGCACATTTTCTCTATATCTTTGTAGTGGAAAGTTAATTGATTCGTTCCCGGTTGATTTGACTCACGATAATAAAAAGGGGGAAAAAAAACACCATATTCTTAATCGCTTCTCCTCGTGAAGAGAATTTTGATATACTCTTAAGTGTAGATTTAAGGCCAAACCGTTTAATTTTTGCAACGATTTAATGTTTCCGAAGTTTTTGCTATCTCCACGATTTGATCAAAGTAACAATCATTCAATAATTGACTTCAATGCAAATACCAAGTAAGAATAGAATAATAAATGGTGGCGATCATGTTATACGCCCGAGTGAATTGATGAAACTGGAATCTAAGCAAGCTTATAATCGATAACGCATCAGACTTCATGTGCCGGCTTGAAATGTAATACTTTAAAGAAAGAGAAATAACGATATAAAGATTGTGGTTAGTGTTACAGATAGGTATTTAAAAATTATATATATATATATATATATATATATATATATATATATATATGTCAGCGTGTATATAGATGAGATCGGATTACTGCTACACATAAAAGACAATGGGTTAAAGTCTGACCATGAGAAAAATTCAATTCCTTTATATAATATGTGAATATAACCATTCTTCGTCTGATGAAGGTCACAATACCAAAAAACATGAGTAGCCAAAAAACATATAGAAAATGAACGATCAGAGATAAAAAAATCCACATTATAACAAAAAAACCGCTTCGGCTTCTCTCTTTACTATATATATATATATATATATATATATATATATATATATATATATATATATATATATATATATATATATGTATCGGAACAGCAGGTCATTACTTAAACATACATTGTTAAATATAACAGACATTGAACGTCTATTATGTTTGAACATGAGACGTTCGAAACTCCGTATAGTTGCTTTAATTTATATATATATATATATATATATATATATATATATATATATATATATATATATATATATATATATAATATAAAAGAAAGAACAGTAAGATATAAAATCCGGTGTTCTTATAGATATTTTATTTTTACAAAATAGTGCTCAATGTAAATTTACAGAGCATTAATATTATAAATTAATTGATTTAAAATATGGTTATTTTCGCTTATATTTTCGAAAATAACCATATTTTAAATCAATTAATTTATACTATATATATATATATATATATATATATATATATATATATATATATGGGGTTATACATATGTACTGTTTTCAACGTGTTCATTTAACTCCTTAAATTTATATTAAACTCAGTCTAAGGACACACACACGCATATATATATATATATATATATATATATATATATATATATATATATATATGAGATTATATAAATATATTGTTTTTTTAACGTACTACTAATCTCATTACATTTGAACAATCCCACTTTTTATATATATATATATATATATATATATATATATATATATATATATATATATATATATATATTTATATATATATATCTCATACAACTCATGATGTTTAAACTATATATCAAATTATAAAGATAAAATATTTATAATATATTCAATTCTCTTTCACACGCTCTCTTTCCCTCTCTCTCTCTCTATATATATATATGCGCCTCTCTCGCTCTCTCTCGCTCTCTCTCTCTATATATATATATATATGTATATATATATTTTCATGATTATCTACTTAAATACATGTCTTCAATCACGCTTGAAATACGATCATTGCATATATACATATCCAGTCCTACTGATACACATGAATGCACACACGCACTCATATATGTACGCACCCACTGAAATACGCACACATACACACACACATGCACATATGCATTGTATGTAAATACGAAGATAAATAGTGCTACAGGCAACGGCAGATCTATATTCAACCCTATACATAAATGCTATGATTCATTGGCAATGAATGAGATAGAGGACAAATGTGGAAAAAATAGAAAAAAAGAAAAGAATGGATGGAACATCACTAAAAAGACAAAAAAGGAAAATAAAGCGAAATAGATAGTTGACATCTGCGGTATGTATTCAACATCCAAACATTTCAAGATGGCCGCCCTCGCCGATTTTTAACTCATCGTTCTTTTTTTTTTTTTTGTTTTTTTGTTATTTTTTCTTTACTACTTTTGCAACTCTGCTTTAGTCACGTGTCCAGGAAATGGGTGGCAGTGGCTTTTGTGTAAATGCTTTCAAAATCTGTGGGTTGTGTAATGATGCATGGACTTACTACACACTGCGTACAGTTTCTGTTTCACTTCACTGACAGAGGTGCTCACGCGCTTAACACTGTCATACACGGGAAGAGAAATGGAAACACTGCTACATGCTTGGACCTATCTGTAGGAGTGTGTATGCGCGCTGGTGTACGCGTATCAGTTCTTCTATGCACACACGTAGGCATATTAGCACTCGAAAACACACACACGCACACACACACTCTCTCTCTCTCTCTCTCTTTCTCTGACACTTACACTGGCTGTGTGCGTAATATTTTATATTCAAGTAATGATAACAAATAGCTGTGAACATTTCAACGTTCTGATATTTGAATTTTCTCAAACTAATTCTCAAGTTAATGACTTAATAAGTTTCTTGTAAGTTTCCCGGCTCAAAAACTCACCGTAGAGTTTCCGCTGTCACAACGTTAAATCGTTGAGCTTAAAAACTTTAACACAATATTGCAATAACATTCAAAATTATGATTGGTGGCCGTTATTTAAATTAAGAGGCTACAAAAGAAAAAAAAGTTTTTAATTGACAAGTTTTACCATTTCACAGACGTTAATCACTTTATCACCTCGTGTATCTTTTTACTTTTATTCACCCATTCATTTTTGCCATTTGAAAGCAGCGTCTCTGTGATGTCTTTTTTGTCTTTCCTCGTAATCAAACGGAATAGACTATATATTATGAGGTAATGGTAGGGCGTAACTAAATAACTAAGGAGTAAAAAAATAAGCACTATTATAATACCATAGATACAACTTCGTTTTAACAGTGTTTCGTATAGAGGTAAAGTCATTACTAGATCCGATTTAGAATGATTTTTTTTCTTTAAAATAGAATTTAAAATTTTTTAAATTCCTATCTTTACATCTCTTAAGCTTCACGATTAATTCAATCATCAGATGTCGTTCATACATTGCTTATAAGACAAGCACAAATACAGCCAATCTGATGTCCATGCACATGAGTCCTAAGGTACCATTTCCCTCCCAACTTTTCATAATCAGACTCTGTCAAACACTTCATTAACTTATTATACGACGAAATATGAACACTCGTATAGGGGTGTCTCTTATTTTTATGAAGATCACTAAGCTCTACGAGGTAGGATCAAAATGACAACAACTTGCTCAAAAGATTGATTTATTGATACGTTTTTACGGCTTATCACCCTTTCTGCAGGTTATATAAAGCCAGAAAATAATTTTAGATTGCAATAAATAAGGATTTAGCGATAAAAGTTTTATAATTTACCCTATTCTGATAGGTAGATTCATATCTTTCCCAAGTGTATTTTTGCGTAAATGTGTGCATAAATTTGTGCGTAAATAAGTTTAACGAACCCAACTGGAAGTAGAACTCGGCACTCCAATTAACAAATTCGAGCCATTATCCATTACACTACCCAAACAACCAAGCTCAAAACATCTGGGGTTTCCAAGCTGTCACCCATTGAGGTACACCAGGTTTGACGGGTTTTCAACATGATATGGCCGTAAGCCTTTGATCAAAATAGGAAAAAAATATATATGAAATAGCATCATCTAAAAAAATAAAGGAAATTGTCGGGAGCCAAAGCCACTCGTCCGAATTATAACACGTTCCGCTAAAAGACTTGTATAAATAGTAACAGAATCGAAAGTAGTTCTGAGAAAGTCCTCTGGGAGAGAGAGAGAGAGAGAGAGAGAGAGAGAGAGAGAGAGAGAGAGAGAGAGAGAGAGAGTTCCGATACAGCCAGCTGGCGGGTTACGGGCATCCACCAAAAGAGAGTGTGGATGCTGCCCGCTAGAGAGTAGATTCAGGCCACCCGTAGGCGTGTTGCGGGAGATGGGCAGATCTGGTAGTAGAAGAGTGTCAAAGTTATAACTGGTTGACAGGAAAAACTGATCCGTTAGTCTATCATGACAAAATTAGCAGAAATTTTGCTAAGTCTCATTTTTCCAGCTCCCCTAAAACACCAGGCCGTGAAAGGAAATCTTTGATCAAACGACGAAATATATTAGAGATAGAATTCAAGCTTCTTGTTTTCTGTATGGACATGCAATGGAACCTTTTCGGGTTTCTGCGTGCAGATATGCGAATGAAAATCGAGACACTGCATTGGGGTGATTTGGCTGGTCTGTAAAATGCTGAGAGAGGGACTCACTGCATCATTACAGATTCACAGGTGAGTCACTAAAGCCTATTTTGCTACAGTATCTGTCTATATTTCTGAGGTGAGTTATTATGCACACTAATTACATTATTCGGACTATTGTCCTCATCTTTGTTGCCGTATTTATCACAACATTTCGGCCATTCTACGCTCTGGCGTTCTTCAGGACACATGGTGAACCCAAAGAGTTGTGAGTTCAATACCTGATTAAGACAGTGGAGAACTTGGAGAGGTGAATTAACAGGAGATAACTGATAAGTCACATCCATTAGACATGGCACGTGGAGCTACAACAGTCTACCCCAGCGAGCGAAATAAAGGGTTCATTCCAACCACATGAAGAAGGAGGGAACGTACAACGGCCGAAACTTTGTGATAAATATGGCAACAAAGATGGGGGCAATACTCCGAATAATGTATATAGTGCCTATTTTCCTAACCACATGACGTACTTAGGCCGGGTTGAGGAATTCTTCAATATGAAGAAAGGGTTAACCAATCAGAAGGCTCAAAATATTCAATGCGACGTGTATAAAGGCGGCCATGTTTTTCCCGAGTATATAATTAAGCCTGTCTCCACTGTATGTTTTTGCATATATCTCTCATCATTATCTACGTAGAACATACACAATGTATCCGATAAGGATGTATTCATTTTTATCATTATTATCTCAAACAAAGAAATTGTTAGAAGATAATATTTTCTAGCTTTAAATATTAGGTTGGTGCAAAAATAATGACGCAATAATGTCGTTTTTTTTGTTTAAAAAATACGTCAAAAAACGACATTATTACGTCATTATTTTTGCACCAACCTAATAAAACCTGACAGCGTTGATAAACCATAAACAGAAAATCAATGAATCAAATGATGAAAAAGTAACCTGATGTTATATTTGAGGAACTTTCTAGCTACAGGACTTCGCAACGTTACATTAATGTTATAACAATGTTGGGAATGAATTTTACGCAAGTCAAAGTACTAAGTGTAAAACTATAAATAAACTACTAACTTCTAATACTACAAAGTCTACCAAAGCTTTGCTTTGACGATAAACTACATCTATCAGCAAGGCCTATGATAGGGAAGGTTTTGAGGAGCGTGGAATCAATCCTTAATTGCTGTTATTTCCAGGTCTACGCTGACCCCGAGTGGTAACATCTGTTAGAGTTCCAGCTATGGGCAAAAAGTTAACACCAAAAAGTGGGGTCAAAACACTATGAATGTATAAAAATAGATTTTTATAGTAAAAATACCAGCAATAACTTTTTTAAAAAAATATTACCAGCAATACATTTTTAAAAACAAATATTACCAGCATGTTCACCATAGTCTATGAATATAGAATACAGCGCAGTACGTAATCTGTTCAATAAAACAACTTTAAAGATTAACACCCACGAGTCAGACACTCTACTGAATCTGACTATATCGCCAATACCACCAGCAGCTGTTCCGTAATTCTGCAGTCTTCGATATCAAAGGTTGGCAGCGATATTTAGCCCCTCCCCCCACGAGATTTACATGTAGAACAAGGCCAGGATTAACGTGGGATATCAGAGCCCGTAGGCTCGGGCAAAAAATATTCCTTATTCGAACGCGTATAAACGGGTTGAAGGGCACTCAACCTCCCCGAACGAGACTCTGCCCTTCGACGGAGCCTCGTCCGGGTTATCAAAGGCTGACAGTGAGTATTCGGGAAAAACATGGCCGCCTTTATACACGTCGCATTGAATATTTTGAGCCTTCTGATTGGTTAACCCTTCTATTGGTGAACTATAAAATGAGTCAGCTCATTTTGGCTGGCTCACTAGTACACCAGGGTACCCCAAAATTCCAACATAACATAACCCAACAAGGTTGATAAACCGTAAAATAAAATATACCGAATCAAACAGAGGCTTTACTTGAAGTTCCCACAAAACATACATTTTCATTGCGTTTGTGTCGTTTTTGCTGTTTCCGTTATTATAATTTACTTTACTTTTTCATCTTCGGATATAAATTAATATTTGTCAATAAAAGGTAGCGGCGAAAATGCTAAAGCAAAGTGTTATATAGGAATAAAGTGATGCTGCCGACAGTTAAGTTTGAACATAGATCGCCAGTGAGCAAAGACAGGCGATCCCATTATTGAATTAAGTAGACCACGTGACTATAGAGGGAACACATATATAAGAAGTCGCGTGACGTCTTGATCGATCTCTATTCTAGTCTATCCTCTATTAGTATACGGACCGCTATTCTCTGTTCACTATACTATTTCTCTATTCAGATCACTATACGGATTACTGTTCGAGTGAGTATTGTCGAGCAAGTGCTATTAGTGCGAGATTATTCGAAGGCGTCTGACACCAGCAAAGTTCAACGGCGTTACTATAATTGTATCTGCGATTACAAAGACTCTACTACAACGAGCATTACGAAAGTGACAACGAGTATTCGTTGACATCACAAAACAAAGTCAGTTGGACGTCATTACCACTCAATTTGATTGTAAGTGCCAACTTGTCCAAGAAAGTTATTTACTACGGCTAGCTTAGTTGTGTGATAATGCCGAAAGTATGGGGCACACAGTAGCCCGGATCGAACTCACTACTCAGCTGTATTTGATGTAGCAAGACAAGCTTGCTAACCATTACACCACACCGAAATTACCTTTTTCCTAAGCGTAGCCTAGATGTGACACGAGGCCGAACGTGTGCAGCGCCCAACAAGGACTGAACTCACTACTCAGTTGTAATTGGTCTAGTTAGGCAAGTTTGTTAAGCATTTCACTATGTCGAATTGTCCCAAATTGCCCAGGATAGTATGAGCGTTACTACGCAGTACAAAAAGCATGAAGTCGAGGGTTTTTTCGGAAACATTTGTACAAAACTGCCGCAGTTTAATTTGAATCCACCGAAAACATCTGTCGAAAACTGTTCTGATCATTGTTTTTTGAGAAGATAAAGATATTTGAATTATTAAGATATTAATCTAAAATGCCAGACAATTTAAATTGCATCTATTTCCACAACCGATATTAGATTGTCAACTATGAAGTAAATGGTAGAGTCAGTAAAAAAAAAACATGAACAACGTTTACTTTTCAGATTGTTTCCTCATTTCCGTATAGGATAACATTCACCGATGATATTGGAAAAAAATGTCGTGGCTTGCTCCAAGTATTAACATTCTTCTAAATTAGGCCAGATGTATTTGAAGAAAAAAAAATCATCAAAAATCTTGGATAAAAGTAACAAAAACTGTGTAATGTCGTGGTCGTCAAACAACATATATACTTACGTTTTTGTCAGAGATACAATCTCCCAAAGGGCATTTAAACTATTATACGATGTTGGCCTTTACAAAACACTAACTGACGGAGATTTATTGTGTATGATTAAGAGGGTTGTGTTAAATTTAGTATAATATATAATTAGCTTTATTTTTTTACTGGCATCAATGGGGAATATATGCCTATATTACTCAATGAAACAAACACACTCACAAAAATATATATATATATATATATATATATATATATATATATATATATATTGATTTATTTATATATACATCACTTCATGATTTTCGTTGATATCCAATGTAACCAGCTAATGATACCCTTGGTATTAAATTTTTATTATATATATATATATATAAATATATATATATATATAAATATATATATATATATATATATATATATATATATATATATATATATATATAGAGAGAGAGAGAGAGAGAGAGAGAGAAAGAGAGAGAGAAAGAAAGAAAGAAAGAAAGAAAGAAGGAAAGAGGAAGAGAGAGAATAAATATTATATATATATATTAATATACAGGGTATCCACAATGTCTTTTTAGAATTTAAAAATATATAACAAAGGCAATTGATTCGCCACCACAACGAGATGACCTTCAACTAATCATCATTTTCCAGTAAGATGATTCATCCCCACATTGGAGACTGCATATTCGTGAGTTCCTAAATCAAACATTTCCAGATTGGAAGTTATTGTCCAATTCGCTGGTCACCTCCATCCCCAGATATCACTCTACTGGGCTTCTTCCTATTGTGTTATGTTAAAGATATCGTTTATCGATCTACGCTACGAGACATCACTCATCTAAAGCAAAAGATCACTTGCCACCATTAATAAGGCTATGTTTCAGCGAACATGGTGCTTCGTACAACTAATCATACCCATATTAAAATAGTTAAGAAAACTTTAATAGTTATTCTTCATTTTGTAGCAATTTCCATATATTTGTTCTTTTGTTTTTTTTAATAATCCTTTTAAATTTTAAAGTGACACTATGCACACCTATATATATATATATATATATATATATATATATATATATATATATATATATATATATATATATATAATTATATATATAAATTTATGTATGTTATATCATCACTACAAAATTGCCATTTTCTTTCAAGACTTCAACTGATGGTATTACAAGTAAAATGAAGTGTTCAAAAACTAACCATTACCTTCACAAGAGGAAATTTATTACGTAGGATACAATGGCGAATCAAATTACAAGCATATATATATATATATATATATATATATATATATATATATATATATATATATATATATATATAAAATACAGTGAACATTTAAGTTAGGCTTATGACTATGTGCCAGATCTCGGCTTTTCTGTTGTTTCACGCGACGAGATTAAGCGAGATATGGCGAGATAAAATCCATATGATAAAGGAAGAATACCAGGTGAGGGAACTGCGTGAAATAAATGGGCGGAGGTTGATAAAAGAATCCGAAAGATGACTCTTATTAGCAGTAACAGAAAGCGACCGTGTGAAAAAGAAACTCCCTCTTATTTTTATTTTTTATTTTTTTTCCTTTTTATGATTTTTTTTTGTCTCTATTGTAAATGTTAAAAGTATGCGGGGCGTTAAATGATTCGTCACTCACGAACGGAAGTTGGATTAGGTTTGCACGAGACTTCCGGCACAGTACCACCCACCTTTTCACAACACCCTGACATTTTTTCCTTCATTTTTATTCCTACAGTTCTTATCCTTCCTTAGCCTCTTCTATTTCTGATTCTTTCGTTCTCTTTTTGTCTAGAAATATTCGAAACACACATAATGCCCTGCTACCTTCTCGTTTTGCAAGTATTAATGGTAACACCGGAGTAAATTACATCGTCCCGAGTGAAAGAAGGTCACCTAACCTTCTGCGTTTCGTTTTGCGGTTTCTACAAAGGCGATATTTTATTATTGGTTGACATGATACGATTAATATCCATATTTTTTTGCCGTTTATTACGTTTCAACTAACTACCTCTACGGCCGTCATTGTAGTATTATATCATTTTCTTTGATAAACTACGATCAATTTTCTGCGAATTATTCGAATTTTTGCCTTCGAATTGTTGTTGAACAATTTTGCCTCATGCTATATGAAATCTATTCAAATTATATGACGCTATTCTGCATATATCTGGAACCGGTTGCGTTGCCTGTAACAAAGAGAAACAAACTCCACAGACATGAACAGATATACAGCCGTGGAGCTCTTGAGTCGGCGATAAGTCCTCATTGAGTGAACTTGTACGTTGCCTTGACAATTGCCAGAGTAAAGTATTCTTCACGTCTCCGCCGGACAGACTCCCCACAGATGAAAAAGTTAACAGAAATATTTCTCTACAGAAGGATGCTGAGAATTCCATGGACTGAGTATGTGAGTAACGAGGACGTCTTAAGGAAAATGAAAACGTAGAATCAGAAAGAGGTGGTTGAAATATCTAGGACACACATTGAGAAAAGACGGCTTGGAGAGTTAGACACTTACAGAGCCAGTGAACTAGAAGGATACAACAAGTTTATGTAAATGGACGGCAGAACAGGAGCTGGAATGAATGGTGAATACTTACTAAGTGCTTTAAAGGAAGGGAAGTTGTGGAGAGCCTTGATCGCACATGAAGAAACACCTTAAATTCAAGTTCTTTATTTTCCTAATTCTAAAATCAGCGTAGAAACATTGTGTAAATGATTAACCCATACACGGCGCGAAAATATTGCACAAACAGTAATCTAAGCGAAAATTATTTTTATATGCTAATTTTTATACTTACTTTCGGTTTAGCTATATATACGTCTATAAAAACGTTAAATCTTTTGAGTGTATAAAATTAAAGAAAATAAAAAAACAAAGAAAAACAAAAACAAAACAAATGATAGATTCCTAAATTCGATATAATTTTTTTCTGTCAGATCTGCTGTATTTTCATTATCAGATTCAACAGTAAATGAAAAGGAGAAGCCAGAAAAATCACTCTGTTCACTATCTAAATACTATCAGTGATATCATATCATATATAGACAACTGCCGCTTATGCTTAGAAATATCTGACGAATTTAACATTATGGCGACGATGTTGCAACTGATACGTACAACAGGATGCCGGTGTAAGCGTAAATATTAAGCCTCCCAAAAGCTAAGCAAGGTATTAAGAAACAGGAAATTTTGTTAAAAACAAAGAAGAGAGTACGTAACTGTTATATAATATCGGTCCTCCGATATGACAATGAATTCTAGGCAATCTCAGCACAGATTTGAAAACAAAAGACTTGACGCAACAGAATGATGATATGAATACCTCAGACTTAACCTGCGAGCAACGACGGTATTTTACAGAAAAAAGGAAACAAATAAGAGACAGCTGATATTTCACAGTCAGTCAGTTATGTGCCATGCGTGATACATGCTCAGGCGATCATATATCGAAAGATACATGACTGACGAGGCAGATTTTTTTCCTGCAGTAGGTTGCCATTTCCTTCTGCCTTAGACCAGCTGGGGGTGAGGGAGAAGAGTATTCATAGGTAAGTGAATGCAATGGATTCAACTGGGATTCGAACTCGGCTCCCCGATTCCTCAATCCGGGTCGCTATCCATTACTCCACCGTGCCTCCTCGATATTTCACATAGGGACACATTACGCGGAAGAAGGACTCGGAAAATTTAACAATCACAAGACATGGAAGGTAAGCGGGAAAGAGTAAAACAGCGCGTAATTTATTTAAATGGATACCAGAACAGGGTTGAGGAGAGATAGCAACAAGTCAAAATCTGCCAAGAGCTACAAAAGACAGGAAATTGTGGAGAGCCATAAACGCTAACGTGTTCAAGGGGAACAACATACAGAAGAAGAAGAATTATTCATTTAGAACCGAATCGTTGGGTGTGGCACAAGGCGGAACGTATGGGGTACCTAGTGAGGATCGAACTCATTATTCAGTCATTACAGCTTTAGCAAGACAAGCTTTTTAACCCTTACACAACGCCGAGGTACCCTATTTGCGCCAAGTATATAGCCCAAATGTTAAATCCGCAATAGAGGAGGGAATTAAGCAAATTCTTTTAAAAATTTGATTTTTCACCATAACTCTACAGCAAATTTCTTATTCAGAATCGTTATCTATTACACAATCTGCGCACCTGAGCGTATGAAGACATCCCACCGCTTATTAATTTTGTACTTTTTAAATATTTAAATGATCTCTCGACACTTCTTTTGTTAAGACAACCTGATTATTGAGTAGTGAAAACACATCCTACCTACCTGTCTTAGGCACATATATGTGTAAATATACAGTGTGCGGTGTGTAAATAGTCATCTAAATTACGCAGAAATGGAAACACTGGCATCCCGGTTTAATAGATCTATTTATCAAAATTGCACAAAAATATCTTGAAATACTAAGGAGTAACTTTATTCAATAAAATCGCCATTAGCTTCAAGCACGACCCCCAGACGACTTCGGAATCTCTTGCCACTCTTCTGGACGTTCTCCTTGTTTAAGTTGGTGTATGCCTCCAGTTCATCTTTTGTATTACCATGAGTTTAGTTGGTCTCTCGCTTATCTGAGCTCCACGCAAAATGATCAAGAGGGTTGCAGTCTGGGAAGTTAGGTGGCCAGACTGATGCGGTCACAGAAAGTGTATGACAGCGATGACTGGGTTATCCTGCTTGTGTGGCATGGTGCAGAGTCCTGTTACGATGACATAGTGTCTTCCAGTAGCCATCCTCTTAACCCAGGTCAGTACTGCCTCCTCAATGAGTCTGGGGCCTTCACCAACCAATTCGGGAGTTCTTTTCTTATCAGAATGAGTTTTCAGATCTGCCGTACTTTCGTAATCACAATTAGACCCATCCAATTCTTTCCATATCCTCTGCACTCTCCTTAGATTGGCATCCAAACACACTATTGAAGCTTCCGGCGCGAATGCCAAGCACTATGGCATGACGTTTTCAAATTTTTGGCGGAGTGAATTACGTCATGGTGTTCTTTTTCTCACAGATGGTGCTCATCAAGTCAAATGCAATCGACAAAATCAAAGACAAACAACGCGCATGTGCGGAATTAATAATATAAAATGGCTACGATTTACCTATCACACCTGTATATTAATTATGACATCAGCTTTAAAATTCTTTATCCAATCTGCAAAATCTGATAGTGAACTTCATAGATAATCCTTAAGATTATCGTCTTTGTTTAATTGTTATTTACTAAATTTAGCTTTGATATAAAGATTTAAATATATATACGTCCCGAGTAAGGAGGAATTCACGATGTAGGAGAAATTTATCAGCGAGACGACACTGAATAAATTCGTTTAATAAATACTGCCCTGTTTTTATGGGTAATATAAACAGATACTTTCTTTGTAATTATCATATAGGAATCTCAATTCAGTCACATGGTATAAAGGTTAGCAATCTTGTCTCGCTAGATTAATTATCTCTAATTAGTGAGTTTGATCCTCACTGGATGTGCCATAAGTTCAGCCGTGTACCACATATGAACTACGCTTTATAAATCGTTATAGAAATGTCAATTGCGTCACTTCACCATCCTATAAAACTTAGCAAAGTTTTCTCGCTTGGTCAGTTCGGACTAAGCAATGAGTTTGTTTCTTACTCGGTGCTACATAATTTCGGCCTTGTGCTACATCTAATCTACACTTAGTAAATCGTGATATAGAAACGCCAATTGCATCACTTCGACGTCATATTTAGTAAGTTAGCAAGTTTATCTCGCTAGATTAATTATGTCTGAGTAGTGAGTTTGATCATTCACTGAGTGCTATCTACTTTTGGCCTTAAACCACAACTAAGCTAATCTTAGTGAATCACTACCTACTTTCGGCAATTTGCTATATCTAAGTTATGATAGGTAAATCATTATGAAAATGTCAATTGTGTTACATGGAATTCCTTGGATGTCCTGTAGCGAAGTCGCCATTTAACTCAGTGGGTCGGTATTACAGAGAGAAATATGAAAATTAAGCAGTTTCGGAATGACAACGGACGTGACAAGAAGGTACCAAATGATGCAACCAAAATGCTTCCCAATGGGAAATAAAATGTCCCCTTCAGCTTTTCTAAAATATTAGACACAAGATAATTCCAGGCATTACCACGTATACAGTGGGTGAAATGCTGTCATGGCAACAGCAATTCTGCCATTTTGGAAAGAAAAAGAAATCAATGTTTGCTTTTTAAACAGCCTTTTAATATCTAATATATACTTTTAAAAAAAAAAATAGGGAGCAATTCAGTATTTTATGTTATAATAAAAGAAGCTTAACGGCCAGAGAAATGGTTATTTATTCTTTTAAAGTTCGCAAGGAAAAGTCATTTATCCCTAATAGAGGTCGATGAAACGATTTAGCTAACAATGTATGTTTTTGTTTCATCGTATATATTTTCTGTTTGAAATAAACTTTTATTGGAGTTTAATTCATCAAAACCGTGTATTTAAAGTAGCTTTATATATATATATATATATATATATATATATATATATATATATATATATATATATATGTCGCTGCTGAAAAAGGAAACAAATAAACTCTTGGAGAAATCCCTAAATGGGCGGGTTTCAGCGAGTCGACTAATAGGAAAGAATATACAAAAATACATACAGTGTAAGGTAATTTATATTTTATCTTTCTTTGATCATCGCTGTTTTTCTTTTCTTTATAGATCATTCATTTCGGCTTTTCTTTCATTTACTCTCTTCTTCATTAGTTTTTCTTCCCTCTATTATTCCTATTTTTTGTTTATTTTATTTGTTTCATTCTTTCTTTCTTTCTTTCTTTCTTTCTTTCTTTCTTTCTTTCTTATAATATATATCCCCATCTCTTACTTTTTCTACTTTAAACTTGGTTACTTTCCTTCTTATATAACACAGCCAGCCCGGCTCAACCTTGGGTTGTTCCAACGGTAGTCAGTATTAGTGGCGGTCAACTGATGTTATCTGTTGGCCGCTTCAATCATTTATCTGCTCTGCCCACGTTGTGTTATTTGATCACAGTGCAGTGAAGATTGAATTTTCTTTCGCACTTAAGAGCTGGATCGTTTTGGCGGAACCGTGCTATGAAAAAGAACAAGAATTCTTCAATCGGTGAAGACACAAATATCATTACATATAATGAATAAGGCTGCTGGATTAATTTTCATCCAATATAATCGTTGATACAACAAAATTAACTCTTCACATTCGACTCCCTATCGTGACACTTTATATCTTGCTTCTAAAACTTAGAGCGGGTTAAACATTCACATGAGATGCTAGGACGGACAATTTCAGCAGCAGGTCACGTGGGATTCAACAGCGAACGAGTGAGCTGTTGAATCATCTCAGCCTTCTTCAACGGCAGCTTTTACTGCCGGCTTCAACCGATCGTTCGATTTATATGCATCGCGCCCAACTCTCACTATCTCTAAAAGCTAATTATTTATTGTACTTTCTTGAAATATTCTATTCATCGCCTTGCTTATTTTTCGTTTGTTCTTGAAATTACTTTTCGTACTTCCGTTCATAATTTAGCTTTCTCTATTTATTTCATTCTTTTTTTTTAATTTTATATTTTCCTTATTTTTGTTCTTTTTTCCTTCTTTTATCTCATTCTCCTATCTGTTTCTTTCTTTTAATTACACTTTTTTTTCTTGATTTATCTTTCTTTTTATTCGCATTTCTTCATTCCCGTTGTATTTTTAATGTTATTTATTTTTATATTTATTTTTTCTTTCTCCTACTCTTTCTTTCTTTCTTTCTTTCTTTGTCCTGCTCTTTCTTTCTTTCTTTCTTTCTTTTTTTCTTTCTTTGTTCTGCTCTTTCTTTCTTTCTTTTAATCTCCTTTATAATTATGTCTTTTCTTTCTTCTGCTCTTTTTTCTTTCTTTTAATCTCTTTTTGTAATTAAGCATTTTCTTTCTTCTCCTCTTTCTTTATTTCTTCTGCTCTTTCTTTCTTTCTTTCTTTTAATATCCTTTATAATTATGTCTTCTTCTGCTTTTTCTTTCTTTCTTTGTTCTGCATTCTTTCTTTCTTTTTTCTTTCTTTCTTTCTTTCTTTTAATATCCTTTATAATTATGTCTTCTTCTGCTTTTTCTTTCTTTCTTTCTTTCTTTGTTCTGCATTCTTTCTTTCTTTCTTTCTTTCTTTTAATATCCTTTATAATTATGTCTTCTTCTGCTTTTTCTTTCTTTCTTTCTTTCTTTGTTCTGCTTTCTTTCTCTCTTTCTTTCTTTCTTTCTTTCTTTCTTTCTTTCTTTCTTTCTTTCTTCTGCTCTTAATTTCTCTCTTTTAATCTCTCTTATAATTATGCCTTTTCCTTCTATTTTCTTTTTTCTTTCTTTCTTTCTTTCTTTCTTTCTTTCTTTCTTTCTTTCTTTCTTTCTTCATTCCGGGTTCCTTTTGTATGCACATTAACTTGACTTTATTTCACCTTTCTTTCTCTGGTATTATATGCCATCAAACTTTCCCACGGTACGACTTTGCCGCAAATCATTCCAGCGTGACCAATGCAAGAGATCACACAAATGTTGAAGACACGACACTTAATATCTGTAATCAGGTTCTTGATTGAGGAAAATAAAGGAATATAAGTACAAAAAAAACTGAAAGAAAGAAAAAGAATAATCATGTCTTCAAGGCCTCGATCATATGATCATACATTGGAACACTTGGGTCCAGACAGTGACAGGAGGTAGGTGCGTATATCTTACAGGCGCCAGTGGCCGGTATTGTAGTGCAGGTAAAAAAAAAAAAAAACAGATTTTTTATGTTGACTTTCAAGTCAAGTAATTCAAAAGAATTTAGAAGATGGAAGCAATACAGTCCCTGTTTCTCGTTCTTAAATTTTCTATGGGCGGAGATTTATGTGGCTGACTGAACAACCATTTGTTTACAACCAAATTGTTCTTTGTAATATAAATGTATATATCGCTAATGACATCCATACATGATTACACACACACAAGCGCGCGCACACTCACACACAAGCGCACACAGACATATACACACATAAACAAACAAACAAAATATGTTTCGTCTATGTGCTTCAAAATATATCTTTTATTTGTCGTGCGCGTTCAGGACATGACATGAGCCGTCATGGCTCTCCACAACATCCTATACTATGTAGTTTGTCATAGTGTTATAGTGGAACACGCCTATTCTATAGTTAATAGACTCTCCCACCTATAATAAGTAGGAGTAGTAAGAGTAACGAGTCAGTCGGTCAGTGAGTCGACTAGCTGATCGGTTAAACTCTGTGCTTTCGGGCGGAGATGAACCCGAAAGAGGCTACGCCGAAGGGCGGATTCTCTTTCAGGGAGGTAAACCGACCCTGAACCCGTTTATACGGGTTCAATGGGCATATTTTTGGCCGAGCCCACGGGCTCGGAGATCCCACGTTAAAAAGGCCTTGTACCACATGACGCCCTCATGGTGGGGGGGGGGGTGACTGAATATTGTCGGTCAGTCAGTCGATGCCGGACGACCGTTAGTCGGATACTAAAGTATCAGCGACCACAACTAGATTACTCTGCGTCATTACATATTATATCAAGTTCCTAACGTTTTGTACGTCGAACCTATTTTAGGACCGACTTAGTACAAATAAAAGCCTCCACTGTGAAATCACTCCGCAACACATAGAAATAGCTACAGAGCAGTGAGAAGCTTGCAACATTTCATCTGTGCGAAAACGGCTGTGAGATGAAAAATAATGCATCAACCAAAAGGATGAGGAGTCGCTTTTGGACTGTGTCGTGACTAGAAAGTGAAGACTGGGTAGCCCCTGTCTATATTTAGCAGAAGTATTCCATTTTCGGCCTAATCTGACTCTTGTTAAAGGTTGAGTAGAATTTAATCTTTTAATTTGTCTTCTGGCATCTCGTCTACAGACGCTCTCCCGTAGACGTGCCGTCGCCTCCGTCTGTCTTTTCTACAAATACTTTTACGGTAACTATTTTGACGAGCTATTTTCGCTAATTCCCAAAAGTGCTACTTGGTCCAGCATCTCCGTCCCACACTTTCACTGTCAAAACGGTTAAATGTAGCCATCTCTTCTACTCCAATAGCTTCATGTCTCGCTCTTCCCGTCTGTAGAACTCCCTTCCTCTTACTTGCTTCCCTGATAGCTATAATCTTCAACTATTCAAATTCAATATCAATCGATACCTCCAGATGCATTGATCTATTCCCCGTTCTTCTCTTTATCCTTTTCTCTATCAAGCCACTTTACTCTTGCTCCCGCTCTCTGCAACCCCTTGCGAACGACTGGCACTCCCGCCTTGCTTGAGGTGAAAAGAATATATATATATTAAAAAAGAGAGAGTTTATAAAATATATATATATATATATATATATATATATATATATATATATATATATATATATATATTATTCATCATATGAAGAATAAAAATATAATATACATGCTTAAACAAATATACATTATGACCAAAAACGTTTGCGGTTTTTTTTTTTTTTAAATATACATTTTTCTCTCATTGTAACAACTATAACCTTTTCCATATATATATATATATATATATATATATATATATATATAGAGAGAGAGAGAGAGAGATAGATAGATAGATAGATAGATAGATAGATAGATAGATAAGTATATAAATATATATATTGAATAAATTTAAATTTACTGGAAACATTGAGAATAAAAAAATATTGATTTATAGTTATACATTCAAAAAGTGTATGAAATACACGGCGAATTTTCGACAGTAAATTGAACTTAAAAGATATATACATATGCATACGGACTATGAAAGAATATTTTGAAATCACAAAGAAAAATCATAGAAAAACTGCTGAACGTGAAAAGAACAGACGCTTAAAAAATCTGTAAATACTAAAAGCTTCAAATACATCAGTGTATGGATAATCTATAATAATTTTAGTATAGGAGACAAGGAAATCGGGCATAGAATAGGCTGCCTTAAAGGTAGTTTTGCACAACATCTCAAATTGCGATAAAACCAAAATATTAATATGACGATTTTAGTCATCTTCCTAAATAGCATCGTCAGATCGAGACATTTATATTGATGTTATGCATGACGTCAAACCCTTTCTGAATAATCTAAACTATGCAATGTGATAGGTCTTGATCTGGCATCTTTCTCACAGACGTGCATTGATTTCCCTCTGTCTCTTCTACAAGTATTTTCACAGCAACTTTGTTCCGACGAGCTACTTTCGCAGATTCCCGGACTGCATGAATTTAAGCGATCTACTTGGCTGACATCTCGGCCCCACCCTTTTACGGTTAAACGTAACCATTTCTTCTACTCAAACAGCTTCTTTTCTCGCACTTCCCGTCTGTGGAACTCCGTTCCTTTTGCTTGCTTCCCCGTTAACTATAACGTTCAAATGTTCAAGTGCAATGTCAATCGACATCTTCTGATACCTGAGTCTTGTTCCCCGTTCTTCTCTGTATCCTTTCCTCAGACACACGTCTTTACTCTTGTTCTCAGTCAACTGTAACCCCTTACGTGTTAGTGGCACTCCCGCCTTGCTTGGGGTGAATTGCTTAAAAAAAAAACCAACAGCTTTCTCTAATCAATGGATAAAAATTGTTATGGGCGAGTGAAGCCTGTAGGCCTTGGTGAGAAAACATCCTTCTTCGAACATTGGCTGGCGCTACATGATCACGAGCAAATAGCTATACTAAATAACAGAAATTACATTACATGAAGAGTTTCAAGAGCAGGAACATTAAAAATGAATAGCACATGTGACACGAATAAAAATAATTACATAATCAAGATGTTGACATTACAAATAAAAGGTTAGGAAAGAAACCTCCATTAATACTGGACTTGAGAAAAACTTTTTTCCTGAAAAATTGTTTTATGAAAATGATTCCATAAATTTCAATTGACAGTAATGTTAGCTATTCGGACAGTGAAATACCGAATGCTTCCTTATAAGGTAAGGGCTTACAGCTGCATCACGTTGAAACACCAGTTCTCGTATGGTCACCGAAGTTAAGCAACTTCGAGACAAGGCATTACCTAGATCGGTGACCACTTGGGAATACCAAATGCTGTAAGCTGGGTTGTACGGGTGGTGTAATGGATCTCGGAATTGCAACTCAGAAAGCCACGTTTCAATTCCAGTCGGGTTCATTATCTTCACTTAGGCGTAAATATCCATGGGAAAGATATGCTAAAATTTACATTATTTGATTTATTCATTTACTACCACTTATTAACCCTTTGCAGGTTATTCAAAGACATATTTCTTTTCTTTTAGAGTGTAAGAATTTTTCTTTGCGATAATCATTATCTAATGATACACGTCTGACTAATTAACCCATAGCTGGGGAGAGGAGTGGTGGATTCATATTTATTCCAAGGGTATTTGCGAGTAAGCGAATTTAAGAAACTCAACTGAAATTAGAACTCGGCTCTCCTGTTAACCCCGAGCCGTTATTCATTACGCCATCCACGGTTACAGAACCTGGAATTCTCAAACTGCCACTCATCTATCAAGGTACTAAGACGCAAGAAGTTACAAATATTAAAAAAAAAATCATAAATTACTCTTCTGTTAAGCTGTGGCTCACCTAGCTACCTTTCAGAGTGCATTAACCCCTTGCTCGGAGTAGACGTGTATATAGGTTTTTACCGAAAATGTCTTTCTCAGACACGGACGAATAAACATGTCCAAGATATAACGTTGAAAAACCTGCTACCGTCGTTTTTATATGGCGATCTTGATTCTTATTATCCCCTTCTGAGCTTGGAACGAGTCAATTTGTCAACTCATACGTCTGGTAGAGGGGTTAGCCACCGCTCGGGTACTTCAAGGTACCTCAGTTTCATAGTTACTATAGTGTTCTTTCTTTCTTTTTATGTGCCCTCTACTTTCAGGGCGTAGTCGATCATGGCTCTCCACCTCTCTCTATCCCTTACAGCTCTCAACAAGTTCCTCCCCACTGCCACCTTCCTCAAACCACGTTCTGTTATCCACTTGCTTAAGGCCGCTAGGTATGTCATGCTTTCTTTTCCCTTGTCTCTCTTTCCCTCTATTCGACCCGTGAGTATCAAATTCTCCAGGCTGTTTTTCCGCATTATGTGTCCCAGAAACTTCAGCTGCCTCTTCCTGATATTAAGTATAAGCCCCCTCCTTGTTTGCAACCTCTCTAAGACATTATCGTTGCTCACACGTTCGGTCCATGATATCCTTAGCATCCTTTATTAAAATCAAATAAAAAAATCGTCTAGAAATGAAACGTTTTTCCAAAAATAATTGACGTGGAAGGGGTTAATGTGCCTAGGTTAACCGGTTGAGAAACGCCGCGCTAGATCCTTATTCTTGCCAGTCGGTTTCAGTGTTCAGGAATTTTTTTCTAAGCACTTCATGTTTGTAAAACCCGTAACAAAAGCAATTTACTTCGCATTCCATGCCATTTTTATTTTTTGTCTTTTTCTTCTTTTTTTTTTTTATACAGCTGTACAATTTGCTGGAATCTCCTTAATGCTAACATTTCCTCTGACTTTCAAAGTCCCCGGCTATTTCTTCTACAATATTCTCGTGATTTGGGAAAAGGGCACGTTCCGCACGTATGTTAAATCCGACACTTCTGCTGGTAGGTAAGTATTTATTTAATGTTTCTGTGCTTAAAGAGAAGGCAATGGAGTTTATCGGTAAATAAGTACTTTTACTCGCCTCATTGAGAAGGACATGGCAGACAGGCTCTTCCCACGAGTAGATTCTGTGTCGCAGGTGCGTTTATGGTTCTACTGGTAAATCTATCCTGTGCAGGTCAGGTTTTCTTTTAAAAATATACCGATGGCAAATGTACTTGGGAAATGAACATCTTAGAATAGAGTTTCTTTGCATCTGAAGTTTCCAGACAGATATCATTGACTAATGATCTAATTCGAGGCAGCCTACGAAAAGTATAATATATTTCTAGGTAGGACACTGAGT
Organism: Acanthosepion pharaonis; assembly: GCA_903632075.3. NCBI lineage: Eukaryota > Metazoa > Mollusca > Cephalopoda > Sepiida > Sepiidae > Acanthosepion > Acanthosepion pharaonis. The sequence goes on from CAHIKZ030000326.1 coordinate 819,980, forward strand.
GAGAATCGAAGTCGCTACAGTTATAATTTTAATCTTTCGCTATTTGTTAAACCTCATCAGATATTTTTGGAAGGGTGATAATGCGGGGTTTATGTTTTAATAAGTAAATTCCATGTTGTTTTCTTTGGATTTTATTCTGTAAATTCACCCCCAAAATATTACTTCACCCCAAAATAAAAAAAAAGAATTTATATTTACTAAAATTAACACCAAATTCTCCTAGAGCGTGACCCTTCCATTGCACTCCGGTTTTGTCGAACTTTGCGATCGCCCCAGAGTGTGGGGTCTGTATTCGCGCTCACTCTGATAAACAAGTCAAATACAGAGTTTTGTTTAAATTGTAAAATAGTCCTTTTAAGTACCTTGAATATTATCTGCACTTACAAAATGTAAGTAACTCCCGGATTTTTGGTAATTTTTCAATCTGAGAGTTGGAGTTGTTGCGAGGCAAGCTAAACAAATTTTGATTTAAAATGTATCATTTCAAAAGAGTGCCAACAATTTAATAAAAAAAAATAAACAAACTTTGATTTAAAATTTATTATTTCAAAAGTGTGCCAACAATTTAATAAAAAACAAACTTTATTTAAAATTTACAATTTCTTGGGGTGAATTAATATTTGCGATAAGTATGTATTTGGGGTGAATTAACAGAAAAGATTCATTGGTATCTGTCTATATATTTCTGAGATGAGGTATTATGTACACTATTTACATTATTTGGACTATTGTCCTCATCTTTTTCTTTTATATTTACTGGTTTTTTAGAATTTACCGCGTATATTTTATGAAGCGTGTGTTTATGTATGCATTCATATTTGATTTCTATGCATGTTTTACATTTTCTGATTGTCTCGACGTCACGTGAAAAACGTATAATTTGTTGAAATATTGAAGTAATTTAAGAAAATATTATAAATTAGGCCCAGTGTATTTTAATTCTTTTTTAATCATTTCACCCTAAGCAAGGGAATAACACCTCTAAGACGCAAGAGGTTATGCAAATGGTAGAGAATATGAAGAAAAGCACTATTAAGGAGAGAGAACGGTAAAAAAATACGAATTAAGTAGACAGAAGATAACGATTGACATTGCCCGTAAATTTCTGAAGACCAAAGTTGATTGGGAAACAAGAAACCAGAACAGAGTTCTACAAGAGAGAAGAAACCATTAACATAGGACTTTCGGGTGCATCTAAGCGTTTTAACTGTAAAATGATGAGGCCCCGCCGAAAATTTGGTCAGTCAGTCAGTTAAGAGCCATACGTGATACACTTTTGGGCGATCATGTATCTTTCGATGATGAGGCAGATTTTTCCCGCGATATGTTGCCATTTCCGGTAGACTGGACTCCAATCAAGGCTAAAGAATCCAGTCTGTCCTGTTATTCAACCCATAGCAGAGATGGATTCATACCTTTCTCAAAGGTATTTGTGCGTAAGTGAATCTAAAGAACTTGACTGGTATTCGAACTCGGCTCTCCGTGTTCTCATTCCGACTCGATATTCATTACTCATCTACGCACATCCACCACAACGCACAATCTGGTACTGCGCTTAAATTCATAAAGTCTAGGTACCGTAGAGGAGAGATTATCAGAACAATTATAATTAAACTATTTATAGAATAGGTACAGGGATTCTACATTAGGGCGGTGGGGAAGTGACTGGAGCCGAGATGCCAGGTCAGGACCAATGACACTGCAGATAAGACGAATGATGGAATATATGATGTAATGTTAGGTTACATAAATTATATTTATACAAACGCAAATCTAATGACAGCGTTGGGTAGAATCTGTCTAGTCTGTGAAAAAATTTCCTGAGGGACATGGTTTTGTGTTCACAATGATTAGTTTTCAATTACCTGGTGCACTGTGAAAATATGTATAGGTGGGTTTCGAAAAAAGTTATCTGAAAAAGTAAGTTGGACATTTAGTCTTATTTTGCGAAGTGAACTGGATCAAGAACAATTCAGAATATATATATATGTATGTATATATATACAACACACACACACACATATATATATATATATATATATATATATATATATATATATATATATATGTGTGTGTGTGTGTGTGTGTGTGTGCGCGTGTGTGTGCGTGTGTGGTGCTTTAGATGTAGCACAAAGTAGAAAGTAGGGAGCGCGGTACGAGTATCAAATTCACTCAGTCAGTTTTATGTGACACGCGGGATACATGCTTAAGCGATCATGTATCTGCCTCATCAATCATGTATCTTTCGATACATGACTGATGAGGCAGATTTTTCCCGCAGTAGGTTGCCATTTCTTTCTGCGGTAGACCAGTTGCCATCCAAGTCTATAGAACCCGGTCTGTCCTGCTATTTACTCATAGCGGGGGGGGTGCGGAGGATGAGAAGAAGCGGATTCATAGCTTTCCCATGGGTATTAATGGGTTTGGCTGAAATTCGAACTCGGCTGTCTGATTCCTCAATCCGAGCCGCTATCTATTATTCCACCGCGCCTCCTCAGTACGCGCTCACAATTGCTCCAGCGAGACAAGCTTGCTAACCCTTACACCTCGTCGAAGGGCTCTGCTTATTTGTGTTTGTGTGTGGGTGTGAGTGGGTGTCAAGTTTACATCCAACTAAAAATATAACTGTAAAATTCGATTCCTGTCGGAGGCACACCTTTTCTGTTTAATAAAATTAAATAAAAAACAAAGATAGTAACTCAAACATATCTACCCACTAAAAATAATGTCAGATGAAAATATTTCCTTTACGGTTATCACGACAAATATTGTATATGAAAAATCAGAAAAAATAAATAATACGACACACCTACGTCGCTCTGTCAATTCGATATTTATTTTTATTTTATATGTAATGATACGTAAAATAATATGGTCGCACGCCGCGATGTATAAATATTTTGATTTGCTGAATATTGAATTGGTTCAAAAGTAAAAACAAATAAATACAGATGGAAGAACATGTGGAAAAAGATTTTAAAATATTATCAAAAATAATTTTAAAAAAAATCGTTTAGCTGTTTATCGTAATTATATCTGTCAACCAAGAGAGTATTATTAATAAATTTAAAAAGCTAACCTACAAATATATTGTCGATATTTTTGAGAAGTTGTGTTAACATTTCAAGACAGAAATCAGATATTTTGCTGTTGCAGATGATACCAAAACGTTTCAATCCTGTTTCGTTAATAAGTCTGATCAGGCCGAGAAGATGAAATTGTAAGATGATCTAAAAAATGTCCTCCAGTTTAGTTTTATCTGGAACAAGGAATGCCTTATTAATTTACCTACCACCCATCAACACGGCTGATGCTAACCTCCATGATAGAAACTCGTTGCTCCTTCTCAGTCAAAAATTCTCGGCTAGGAAATAGAAAAAACTATATTGAATCCATTGGTAGGTCTGTTGCTAGAAAACTCGATTCATTGCTTCGTACTAGACACTTTTTCTATCTAGAATCTATCTTGTATATTTATAAGTCTATCATTCGGCCATGCTTCCAATATTGCTGCCACATCTGGTGTGGTTTCTCCTGCTTTATATTTAAAGATTCCTGCTAAAATCCAAAGAAGAATCAACAATATTATTAGTTCTCTTACTTTCTTACCTCCATTATGTAGCTTCTCTAAGCCTTTTCTATAAATACTCTTCTGGTAATTGTTCGGGTAAACCTTTCGGCGAGGTACCTAAACTTAATGAATTTAATTGCAGTACTAGACTGGTAGCAAGGTCCCATCAACTACCAGTTGCATTGGCTAGATGTAACCGTAAGTATCAGTTTATTTGTCCGCACTTCTCGCTTGTTCCACTCTCTTCCGGCTACATGATTTCCGGCCAATTTTGATCTTCAAAAATTTAAATGTAATGTCAATCGTTATCTACTGTCTTCTTCATAACTCTTCTATTGTTCTCGCTCGCTAATGTTTCTCTTTTATTCTTGTTCTTCCAAACTCAGTAACCTCTAGTGTCTTAGTGGCTTTGCTGCCTTACATGGGTTGATATGATTATAAAAAACAACTATTCAACAGTTACCTTCAGCTCTGTCGTCCATGTGGAGAGCTGCTCTTTCAATATGTTCTTTATTTCTACAACTTTCAGATAACTATAAAAGGGTATCCGTCAATATCAAAGAAAAGTAAGGCTATTACAGCTACCCTATGTTAAAAGAATTTTAAAGAAAATTACAGATTTAATGTATCTTATGCAGGTCATCAGAGCCATATACATACATATATATATATATATATATATATATATATATATATATATATATATATATTAGTGGAAGAGATTTTTATTGTCACGTAACTAAAATGACAGTACAAATCAAAAGCATTTAAAAATGTCCGCTCGGAGATTTAAAAAAAAAAGATTTTCTTAGCGGTGGGCTGCTGTCTACAAGTTAACCTGTCACCTATTCGTGCGAAGTACCATAGACAAAAATCAATAGAGCCCCATTTAATTACCGTCAAATTATAATCGATAATACAAGATACACGGCCCATCTAAACATAAACACAGTTACAAATTTTGGAAGCTCTTCACAGCAAATTACGGTAACTCACAGTCAATAAAATATATTAGCGCATATGTAACTGAAGTTTGCTGAGAATATTAGATTGCATATAATCTTGTTTGGTTTGGAGAAATGTACGTTACTAAAACTGGAAAACGGTTTAAGTTCCAAATTCCTTTAAGGTTATCAGGGTCGAAGGTCGAAGGCCACAACTGCCGTAACATTTAGATACCAACAACAAAGATCAGGACCATGGCCCAGATGAAAATAATGTAAATAATGAAAGCTGGAATATGAAAAATTTATATTTTTATAATACTATGCATACAGCAAGGCGATCAATACACATATATTTTAAATGTCGTTTCTCTTCATTACGGGGTTAGTTAGGGCTCTCCATAGCTTCCTTCTGTTTATGATATGTTTGTTGCAGTTTTTTGTTTATATATATGTAACTAGTCAGTTAGCCCAAATGACTTGACTCACTTTATAGTCCACCAATAGAAGGTTAACCAATCAGAAGACGTAGAATATTCAATCCGTCGTGTATAGAGGCGGCCATTTTGTTTACTCTATCCGAATGTCCAGTGCCAGCTTGTCAGGCGAAGAGGAACAGAAGGAAGAACTATGCTATGCTACTTTACCGGGATATCCACTGCTAACCTGAAATACGCTTCCCTACTGTCTTCTAAATATTTACTGCTAACCTCTGGATTCTATACTCAAAGACGACCGTCATCATTAACAACAATGTTAACTGCCAAGATTCGGGGGAATGTTACTGACGTGGTACCACACTGCTTTCTTTAAGATTTTGAGTCCGAATTAGTTCTTTTCCTAGACTGTTTACCAACTAAGGCTACAGAGCACGGTCTAGCTTATTTATATTCTTGTATTCAACTCATCGCTGAGAGGAGAGGGAGATATGGGATCATGTATTTCCGAAGGTATATTTCGAAAGTGAACGTCGCTGGCAATGTCACAAGTCCAGTAAATTCTTTTCATTTTGATTTCTATATCAATTATTTCCCAGAATCCTGATTCACTTTTATACCACAAGTTCGTTTCTTCCATTGCATCATGTATATGTGAGTTTTCTGCACTACCAAAACGAGAGATTGAACTCACAGCTGTCAGAGAGCCTGATCTCTATAATCCAAAGTTTTAATCTACTAACTTAACTTATTAACAGATATTTCATTTGGATTTGGTTCAGTTTCGTTATATTCACTTGCGCGCAAGTATTCTTTGGGAAAGTTATGGATCCACCTCATCTTTCCCCATCTATGGGTTAATTAGTAAGACTTATATCACTTAAAACCATTATTATCTAAAAGAATCTCTTAAATTCTAAGAAATATTTTCTGTCTTTAAATAGCCTGCAATGGTTTGATAATTCAGAAAACGAATCAAGCATTTACCATTTTTACTTTCTTTTTAAATCATCAATTGGAATGTAAGTACTCTGAGTCTACTTTACTAATCATTACCACATTCCAAATTACGGAAAATCGCTTTCTTACTAATTAAGATTAGTTCAGTCTGGAACAAGCCCAAAAGCATGAAAAACTAGTGTGGACTAAGTCTCCCACCTGTACTAATTATCAACCAGCGTAGTTTATTAACTGTTATATCAGTTCAAGTCAACCTTTGCTGTTGCTCTTTACAGAAATTCACTTAATCTGTTATAAGACTAAAACTATGTGGTACCCAATGAGGATTGAACTCACTACACAGTAGTAAATTGTCACCAATAGTTTTTTTTTATGCCTTCTATCCGACTAATCTACCTAAAATGTCTTTGTTATGGTTTTTTTACTAAGCTTAGCTCGGTCTGTACGATCCCCAAAGTTAAGTAATGTCGATCTTGGTCAGTACCTAAATGGGTGACCGCTTGGGAATACCTGGTGCTGTAAGCTTGGATGTGGGGTTAGTGTAATGGATAATGGCTCGAAACTGTTAATCGGAAAGCCAATTTCTAATTCAAGGTTGGTCCGTTATACTCACTTAGGCACAACTACCTTTGGGAGTGGTTTGAATCTTCTCTCCCCAACTATGGGTTAATTAGTAAGATCTGTATCACTAAAACCTTTATTATCACATGAAAGTATAGATGGCACCTTCTCTGTAACCACCATAAAAATTCAGGATGTGGTTTTAGTAAATGCGATTCACTTGAAACATGTCAGTGTATGGATCTTTTATTATAACAAATTTAGTATAGGTTATAAGGAATTTGTACATAGATTTAATTGTACTAGAGGTAGTTTTCTCCAACACTGCAAATTACTACAAAGCCAAAACATTAACTTATAAACTCGAGTCACGTTCTTAAATAATCTCGCCAGATCGAGACATTGAACTGAATGACATGGCGTCAAGTCCGTTCAAAAATATTTATTTAGTGCTTACAACCGCTTTCTCAGATTAATGGTTAAAATGGATTATAGCGAATTAAGCCTGTAGCAATTGTCGAGGACCATCCTTTCGACTGGCGCTACAGAATCACAAAGTACTGTATCAAATAACAGAAACAACTTCCCTTGTGGTCTTTCAACAGCAATACCTTGGAAGAGGTATAAATGTTCTCCCCCCCAGCTATGGGTAAATAGCAGGACAGACCGGGTTCTGTAACCTTGGTTTTCAACTGGTCTCGCGCAGAAAGAAATGGCAACCTACTGCGGGAAAAATCTGCCTTGCCATTCATCTATCGAAAGATACATGATTGCCTAAGCGTGTATCACGCATGGCACATAACTGACTGAACAACACTAAAATGGATAGGACATGTAACAGGAAGAGGAAATAATGACATGAACAGGAAGTCGAGATCCCACATTAAATGAAACAAAAGAATTAAATAGGAAATCTCCATCAATACTAGAAAGAGCTATAACATTTACGGGACTTGAGAAAATTATTCTCCTGAAAAATTGTAAGAGAATGATTTTATTAGTTTTAATCCAAAGTAACACTGGCTACTCGGTCATTAACTGCCGACTGTTTCCTTATAATTAATCGACTGAAATTTCTATTCTAATTACTACTCTTAATTACTGCTCTATGAGAAAGGTAAATACTCCACTTTCATCTGAGCCCAATGACCAGGGAGTGTAGAAAAGCTTAGCGTGAATTGGATTGGATATTCGGTCAATGAATGCCAAATGTTTCTTTATAAGGTAAGGGCTAAAATTCCTATTACCATTTGACACGAGGACATCAAATACTTCACTTTCATCCGAGTTCGATAGCTAGGGAGTGAAGGGAAGCTTAACTCGAATAGTACAGGCTGCTTGGTCAATGACTGTTGGATGTTTCCGTATAAGGAAACAGTTATAATCACTATTACCATATGTTTCATATCTATCCACAGAATCGGTTGTCGGATTTCTATTCTCTCAACTAAATTGTTTTTTTTTCTCTATTAACTGATTTATTTATTTTTCGCATTTCTATATGCTTTGTTCTTTGTGCGAACGTTTTAGAAACATTGAGCAAAGATATAAAAAAAAAAAAAAAATTAGACATATTCTTCCGCGATGTGGTACAACTATATATTGAACAGTTGCGCGCACGCGCACACACGTACACAACTCAGCCGAGGGAATACGATGGAGCTGTAGTTGTTCTGCATCTACCTTCATTCACGTAAATAGACATTTCTTGCGTAAGTGTTTTTTTCCCCCCGCCATTTTATTCAGCAGAAAGACCCTTTAACAGCGACCATGATGTGGTTGGCTAAGGCGCCGGCCTTTTACTTGAGAGTGTGACGTGCATATACACCAAAGAAATTTGTCTTTCACATCAACTATCGCCAAATGGTAACCTTGGAATAGGGTCAAACAATTAACCTGGTAAAAGGACATGAGGTGCTTACAGAAGCTGTGCTTTCTTTCCGATCACAACTTTACGTAGGAAAGGATCAAATTCACTACTCAATAGTAAATGATAAAAAAGAAATCTACTTTGATAATCATTACCACATTCCGAATCACGGAAAATCGCTTTCTTCCTAATTAAGATTAGTCTAGTCTGGAACAAGGCCCAAAACATGAAGCAACTAGTGTGGATAAAGTCACCCACCTATAGTAATTATCAGCCCGCGTAATTTATTAACTGTTATATCAATCCGTGTCAACCTTTTCCTGTTGTTATTTATTGAAATTCACTTAATCTTGTATAAGACTAAAACTATATGGTACCCAATGAGGATTGAAATCACGACACAGTAGTAAATTGTCACCAATAGTTTCTTAAGCCTTCTATCGGACTAATCTACCTAAAATGCCTTTGTTATGGTTATTTACTAAGCCTAGCTCGGTCTGTACGATCACCGAAGTTAAGCAATGTCGAGCTTGGTCAGTACCTAAATGGGTGCCGATTGGAAATGCCAGGTGCTGTAAGCTTGGGTGTGCAGGTGGTGTAATGGATAATGTCTCGAAACTATTAATCGCAGAGCCGAGTTCCAAATCCAGGTTAGTTCGTTATACTCACTCATGCGCAAATATCCTTGGGAAAAGTGTCAATTCCCTTCTTCTGCCCCCGCACATGGGTTAATTAGTAAGACTTGTATCACTAAAACTATTAATATCGCAAGAAAAATATTGGTATAAAAAAAATATTTAGATCTAGGGATTAAAGAACCCATAGAGCAGGGATTCTCAAAAGGGGTAAAATTCACCCCCAGAGAGGAATTTAGGATTTTCAGGGGTGAATTGTGAGCACACTAAGTTTAGTGGGTGAGGAGAGCAATTAGAGAATGTGGCCTTGTCACCTTGAAAAAAAGGAGGAGAATGGTATTCTGACAAATGATGAAACGGGTGCATGGGGCAAGCAAGTTTGAGGACCCTTGCCATATAGGCTGATATGCAGCTAAAAAAGAGATAAATGAATTAGCTCAGTCTGGCACAAAGCTATTAAAATCGAGCTCGCTAATCAACAATAATAAACAAGTAGTCTTCGTATAGTAATTTTGTTTGGTCTGGGAATAGGTCACTAGATTTATAGTATTTTTAAATTTTTATTTTTAAGTGGCCTCCCATGTAACTTCTGATCTTTCATGACATTGGTTTAATAATGGGGCGAGTACGGTCTGTTTCTTAATGTAATAAATGTTACATATCCAGACAATACATATTAATCCAAATCCAAATCCTATTGGGGCAACCATTTCTTGATTAACCTCCACCACTTTCTATCTCTGGCTATACCGGGCCATGTCGGACCGAGATATCGGATCAGATTTTTGCGCCATCTTGCATTTCTCTTCCATTGCCTTGGTTTGCATTCTGTCGTTCTAACAGTCCATCTGTTGTCTTTGGGACTAGCGACGTCGCCATCCCTTCTATGTTTGCCCTTTTGAACCGTCTCGATTTATGTCTTTCCTTCCAGTCTCCTGTTACTTATTCATACAAAACCGCTACTATTTACAAAGCCCGGTGTTTCTAAGTGGCTACACCTCTCAGTACTGACCACGTTACAATACGCTTTGTTCAGAATACAGATGTGAAACAGTGCATTCATTGTGTCTCAGTTACAATCACAGACGAGAAAAAAAATAGGAAACTAAAACATTTTTTCTTTCAAGTCTGGATCGAATAGACCCGATGCAAACATCCATTTACAAATACCAGTCAAATTCAACAAAAACATAAATGCGGAAAACCCCATTAAAACGTTTCCACGTCTCTATTAATTTCTACGCTTCTCTAATTATTCCTTTGGGGTAGGTTTAGTAGCTTGTAGGCGGTGGATCTCAAATATCATTAATTTTAATCAATCATCAATAAGTGATCAAGGCTGCATTCTTGCTTATGCAATTAACCAATCAGGTCGCGTCGATATTTCTATGTGACCCCAGGCAAAGCACCCTTTCATTGTCAATGCATTCCACTCGCATTAAAGCGTGCTGAAGGAAAGTAATTCAGTTATATTAAAAATAATGATGTTTCGTCGAGATTTTAAGAGCAGACGAAAATAACAAAATCAATTTCGGCAGAAGATACTCTCGCTGTAATAGAAAAAAAAAAGAATAATTAATTATAAATTCTACCAAAACATAAGCCTAATAATCGACCCTAAAAATATCCCTAACCTATCGTTTCTAATTAATCTATGAGACACGCACCATATGTTTGGTGTTCTTGCTGTGTAACGATGTTTAATAAGTTTTCACACTGATCTTTGCTTTCTTAGAATGTCCTATTAAAAAAAATGCATTTCTCTTTTTTTACCAGGCTAAACTGAAATAGAAACCAAGAAAAAAGGTCGAGGCAAGAAATTACTCTTAGGCTTAACAATTACTTCCAAAAACATGGAATATTTAAGTGAGAGAAAGAAATAAATTGAAATTCATTAGAAAAGTGTCCTTATAAAATTGATCAAATTCATCAAGAAGAAAAGTAAGTACACCTCTGGTTATATTCGCATATCATATAGTGATTTTCCAAGCGTAGCTTAGATGTGGCACAAGGCCGAAAGTGTGAAGCACCCATTGAGAATCGAAGTCAGTACTCAGTCGTAATTGATCTAATGAGAAAAGCTTGCTAACCATTACTCCACGCCGAAGTGCCGAAAGCCGCTTATAGATATAGTGATTTTCCAAGCGTAGCTTAGATGCGGCACAAGGTCGAAAGTATGGGGCACCCAGTGAGGATCGAACTCACTACTCAGTCTTAATTGTTTTAGCGAGACAAGCTTGCTAACCATTACACCAAGCGCCCCATTCGCAAATTATATAGGGGTATAAATTCTATCGCATACATAATTATATATATATAAAGACAAAGAAAAAATAGGTTAGCCAACTATGTAAATTGTAAATAATCATGTGTCTAATATTTTAAAATATAGATTTTGTTAAAATATTTGCTGAATTTAATTTCCCAATATTAGGTTTAAGTAAATAACGGGAAAATTATTAAAAATATAAAATCAAACAATTTCAGCATAATTTTGTCCTTTTATTTTTTACGTTTCTAATTTAAACAGTGTTGTCATTAGTTTGGCTTCTAAGATTAGCGTTTATGATATTTATGTAGCTTTCATGAATTAAATATAAACATGATATCTTTTCATGAATAAAATAGATTTATCTTAGCCTGTCAAATAATGTATCTCTGAAATTTGAAATCGGAAACTAAGTCTTTTGAACTTTTTTTTTAATTTATTTGTCGGAGTAATCTCACCTAAGACTCTTTCTTTATCATATGGATTTTAAAGACACCAGATCTCATCTAAACTCATTCGTGAAAAAACAAAGAGTCGAAGCCCGACATATAAACATGAACTGAATTTTGATCATAAATTTTTCTGTAACATATATATATATATATATATATATATATATAGTATTAATTAAAGAATATCAAACACTTGTGTTTGATATTCTTTAATTAATAATAATTTGCTCTTTGACATAGAGCTCTCCCTGTGTCTATATCCTCCTGGAAATTCCATACGGATCACCATATTGTATCATTACTATATATATATATATATATATATATATATATATATATATATATATATATATTAAGACATTTTATATATATATATATATATATATATATATATATATATATATATATATATATATATATATATATATATATATACATACAATATAACACGGATATAAGAAACCCAGATATAAGAGAGATTTTCTCTGGTCCCAAAGTGTTCCCATACTTACCTAAACAAAATAGACCACACCCGGATATAAGAGAAACCTGGATATAAGAGACTTCTTCTCCGGTCTCGACAACTCTCTTATATCCAGGTTATATATATATATATATATATATATATATATATATATATATATATATATATATAGAGAGAGAGAGATAGAAATAGATATAGATATATAGTAGTAGACATGTTTATCTCTCAAAATAAAGGTAGCGCCCTGTGTGGTCAAGATAAAAGTAGCGGTCTGTTTCCTGATGAAACTGGAGTGACCTCTCCATGGCGCAGGCTTGAGCGATGATATATGGGGTCTCTGTGCTGCCTAGACCACATGCCCAAGCTGTCGGTGGTATCGACAAGATTCAAGGAATGCATATATATATATATATATATATATAGAGAGAGAGAGAGAGAGGAGAGAGAAAGAGGGAGAGAGAAAGAGAGAGAGATCACCAGATTTGAATGGTCGTTTTTGTAAAATTACACACACTCACACAACTATACAGACACACACATACACACACACGTGTGTGTGTATACACGTGCTTAAATTATATATATATATATATATATATATATATATATATATATCACATTATATATTATATATGGATTAGTTTAGTTTCTTATATGTTCTACTCTTGAGGTAGCTACATTCCCACCATCAGTGACAATGTTTAGGGTTCAATACCAAGTAAATGATAATTTTTAAGTCGGACAAAATTTTCATGTTAAGAAGCCTTTTATAACTCACCCCATGTTTTTAGCTCCATTTAAATTCGGGATAGGTTTATTCTTTTATACTAAAGTTCATCCAAGAGATCCGTGCAAAATATACTCATAAAATGGTTATGATAAATGTGTTGCGTGATATAAATGAAAATGTAATTGTTAGGAAGCGATGATTATCAATATCAGAATGTCAAAGACATACACACACTCACACATATATACATAAACATACATCACACAGGCATATATAATAATGACTTGGACCAATTTTAAATTTGAATGAAGTTTAAGAGTCTAAAGAGATTTCCTTTCACATTTAGCAACTTAAGTCTTTGGCAATTTCAACCATGAAAACATTAACAATCAAACAACGTGTTAAAGTTATCGAAGCCAATTACGAAAATGGACGTTCAAACAGAATCTGAATTAGAAGATCCCAGGTCGCATCATCTCTTGAAACAGTGAAGTCAACTGGCCACCATAATCGTGCGACTTGACGCCTTTAGATTTCTTCCTTTGGGGTCATCTCAAAAGAAAGGTCTATGCCAACAAGGCAACAACAATTCAACAGCTGAAGATTGAGATAATAAGACATATTAGTGAGATCGATGAGCAACTATGCAGACACGTCATCAAACATTTTGACAATCGAGTAGACGTATTCCGTCGAAGCCTAGGCGGACATTTGGGCAATATTATTTTTCACACATAATTGACATCGAGACATGTTATTTGGTTGTGGTATAAAAGTTTGATACGTTTGTGGTTGGTTGAAAAAGTATTTCATTCTATTCGTTTAGTATAAAAATCTCTGATGGAGCATTTTATTTATTCATCAGCAATATAGTGAGAGAAGTTATTATTGAACATTGACATTGTGCTATGTTGAAAGTACTCGGAATAAAAGAAATATGTATCAACACGGCGATTTTCTCTCGTTCTTCAATAACGACACCAAAAAGCTGATGCGGGAATATGAAAGGATCTAAATGAAAATAAAATAAGTAGACAGAACATGTTTAAATTATTCAACCAATCATGTCTCAATATCTGTCATGGCACGTGGAACTAGAACAGTCTATCCCAGTGAGCGAAATAAAGGGTTCAGTTCGACATTCCATCAACCTGAAGAAGGCCGGAGCGTACAACGACCGAAACGTTGTAATAAATACGGCGACAAAGATGAGGACACTAGTCCGAATAATGTAAATAATGTCTCAATATGTATATATATATATATATATATATATATATATATATATATATATATATATGGTTGCTCGACATAACATCTCTCGGGAATGTTGAACCCGCTCTAAGTTTTAGAGGCAATAGATACAGTGTCACGATAGAGAACAGATCTATAAGAGTTAATTTTGTTGTATCAACGATTATATAGGGTGTTCCAATAACTTGGACCTATTTTAAATATGAATTAAGTTTAAGCGTCTAATGATTTTTTGCTTTTTCTTTCAGATTTGACGGACATTTGGGCGATATTATTTTTCACACATAACTGCCATGACTTAAATAAGATGATCCAATAGCAAAATAAATAAATTTTCGCCAATAAAACTGATTTATTTACTGCTGTCTTTAATCCGTCTTAATAAAACATCCTTATGTATAATCCGTCTGAAACACCCTTTATCCCTTTTTATATATATATATATATATATATATATATATATATATATATATATATATGTAGTAGGTTTTTGCGATTGGTAGGTTGGGATGGATTAGCAAACCACCCTCACCCCTTCTGCATTTCATTCGTGAGGTGTAATTTCCATTCAAGTAGTTTCTTTCAACCAATCGCTTACTTTGAGGGACCGACTCCCAAGGGGATGCTTCTCCGATCACTGCAATCTCAACATGTTCAAGACTAGGGTTAACCAATATCTTCACCACATATCCCTTAAACTGTTCACCTTACACTGTTACCCTCTCGGGCCTTGTACATCATTGTAAAAATGTTGCAAATAAAATTGTTTCATCTACGGGAGCGTTTTTAAAAAGGATATCTTCATCGGGTTATACTAAAAAGCCTTGAAGGAATCTGGAGGAAATACTATATATATATATATATATATATATATATATATATATATATATATATATATTGCTGTAACCTAGTGAAGGTTGTTGAATAGAATAATCACCCGAAGGTTGGCAACGAACGATGATATTTAGGACAAGATCAACGCATAAGATTCGCCAGCGGCGCGTAGATGAAGTAGTCAGCTGTTAGAAGTGAATCGAGTGAATTCCACAATGAATCTCTAACTGCACTCCAAAATACAGCATTTACTCCTGTATTTATGTGTATGGAAACATACACATTATCGTCAATAGTAGGTATGCTATATATATATATATATATATATATATATATATATATATATATATATATATAGTAGGTATGCTATATATATATATATAGAGAGAGAGAGAGAGAGAGAAAGGGAGAGATAGAAAGAGAGATAAAATCTAGAAATTAATTAAATAGATATGATCAACCATATATGTGAGCATTTGCGTACATATGAAGGTGAGTAAAAACCAGGTATTTAATCAATGGTGTAGACAAAAAGGTGCTCAATGTAGGTAAACTGAGCTATAATATATATATATTGATAATTACCCATATACCTACGTTTACAGTACGACGCAGAGTTTTATGACTTACCCATTCATCAGGTACAGAAATGAATTTTTTGGATCTGATAAATGAGTAAACCATAAAACTCTGAATCGTACTGTAAACGTAGATATATCTGCAATTATATATATATATATATATGTGTGTGTGTGTGTGTGTGTGTGTGTGTGTGTGTGAGTGAAGGATGCCGTTGAAGGAATACATCTACATCATGTCTCCGCGAAAAATGTAACAGATAACAGGAATGACAAAAAAGTCGTTTGGATAAAGTTTTCATGTTTTGGAAGTAAGTGAAAAAGGTGCTTTCTGAAACAGCTTTTTCCATGTTGTCAACTCCATTGTTTATGATATTTTTTTTTTTTTGTCACTATCTCCATTTCGTATGTTGACAGCTATATGTGGCGGTCAGAAATGTGACTTGTCGCTTTCCAGCTGTGTCGCCATTGCATTGAAGCATTGCCCACTGCTTTAACTTTGCTCTTTCGTACTCTGTGTGTTCAGCGTAAAGCAGATGAATATAAATCGTTGCAATTTCTTTGCCCACCTGGAAGGAATCCAGGTGAAACATCGCTGTTATTAGTTTTCTTAAGTCTAACGTCATGAAAATTTGAAAGAATTACTTTTTGACCAAACCCCGTAAATATATATATATAACAAACTCACATCTATCCAACCAAATATGTTAGCTCTATCTCTGATATTGAGCGCTTTCTAATAAGTACCGCGCATATAATATATAAATAATTATACATATATATATATTTATTCATATTTATATACACTTTTCACACACACACACACACACACACACATATATATATATATGTAGAGAGAGAGAGAGATAGAAAATTGATACATAGATAATGATGTCATGAATATACATACACCTAGGTTCCCCCTCACAGTAATATGATTGGCTAGTGTCAGCCATAAATAGAGACTGATGTGGAGGTACAGTACGACGCCTATTGCGTACGCCTATTGCGTACGCCTATTGCCTACCACTACGACGAGGACCAAGTCCATTACGGTTACCTGTTAGACTGTCTTACCCGGTTACAGTAGTCCAAAACCACTTTGCTACTTCGAAAAAATATATCCCTTTCCGGGACATATCAGATAAATACATGCATAATTAAAATTCATATATATATATATATATATATATATATATATATATATATATATATATATATATATATATATACATACATACATACACACACATATATGTGTGTGTGTGTGTGTGTGTGTGTGTGTGTGTGTGTGTGTGTGTGTGTGTGTGTTATATGCATGTATATTCTTTGTATGTGTGTGTGTTAAGCGTTACGGAGCAAAATAATGTCCTGAGTTTATACGCCCCATTGTACTCGAAAATTGTATCCGTGTAACAGCCTAAGTAAAGCGTAGTAAATGTATTTGGACCCGCAGTAGAGATATTGCTGATCATCTAAGACAATCAATTATGCAGACATATTTCTATCACAATGACTACTCCCCACATACAGTCACGTGACATAATATTTATACTAAATATTTATCTCATACTTATGGTTGTCTGTGTTTGATCCAGAACATATGCTTGCAGACCCGCATATTAACATATCGATTCTTTCGTCTCAATCACTTTTAGACATTCAAGGAAAAGCATGAATCCAAAGAACAAAATAGTGGCTAACAAACGATCGCCTCGTTTCCTTCCCAGTAAAGCGTGTCTCGCAGACAATACTTCTCTCTGTATAATGCGCAATGATATTCTTTCTTTGTTTAATGTTGCGCAAAAGCAGCACTTTCAGCTGAAACACATAAAGGCCTGATATTCGCATCTGCCTATCCAAATAATATCTGCCGATTCCTTCAATTCTCTCACTCTCCAGCAGTCGTCTTTTACAGATTTAGATCTCGTAATCTATAGAGTTCATACACATGAAAATGATCGGAGAAAGGGTTGGCCTTGATTTTTTTAATAACCAGAAATGTTAACGAGCCTTCACAGAATTACTAGGTGCAACAGCAAAATTGTCGAATTGTTAGATTAAGCTCTTTTAGTTTTATAAATGATTAAAGATATCTTACTGGAATTCTCCAAGGTTTTTATAACACTGTTGGACTTTGACACTAGTTTGAGCAATAAGAATGTATAATTACTCTCCAAGCTTAACAGAAGAACCGTGATGAAATCGATCATAAAGGAAAATGACATGTTCATCATTAATTAATCATAGCTAAGGATCGGATGCATATGAAATATTGAAAATAAAATTTTGGTTTAATATATAAAAAAAACAAGCTAAAGCTGAATTGTATATATTTATGTTGGAGTTATCACTACTAATTCTGTAATCAATGGAAGGGTTTTGTAAATTAGTAAATTCAGAAGTGGTGATTTCTTCTTTCCTCCCCCACTGCTCAGTCTTAGGACGCTTGTGAGATGATGTACCTAAACTTTTGACCGTGGTTATCGGTAAGGAATCTTCCCTGACTAGCCAGCATTCAACACTCCATCAATCCTTCACCAAACTTCTATCAACAAACAATTTTGTTTCACTCCGTCACCTTCTTGCTTCATGTATATTTTTTTCTCAAACAAATGGAAAAAAAGGAAGTGACGTTTCATAAACGGCCTGCTTACAAGCAGAATTGTTCATAACCCTTTTTGTTACTCACGCGTCGAAGTGCAATTGAAATGCACCGAAACGAAGTTGCATTTTTGTAGTGAGTCAACTGTCTTTTTCTCTATATGATAAAATTATAATAAATACTTATCGCTCTACTATCGGTATCGAGCCCTCATTAGGATTAATGAGAAAAGTTAGAATTATATATTAGTTTCGTTATCATTGCATCGGATATATATATATATATATATATATATATATATATATATATATATATATCATGGATGGTGGACTCTCCCGTCGTATTCGACGTATGAGGATCAACTCAGTTCCTAGGAACCGACAGCCAGACACCAGACACCAGACACAAGCACATATGATTTGATTATAGTGGTGAGGGTTTTGTGTTGAACCAAGGGCCGAATACCTGGTACACTACATGTCACAAGACCCTCCGCAGGTTTTGAATTCAGAGTTGTCCTTCTGCTAGACCAGTTGCCATCCAAGGCTATAGAACTCAGTCTGTCCTGCTATTGACCCATAGCTGGAGGGAGAAGAGGTGGATTTATACCTTTCCTGAGAGTATAAGCACGTAAGTGAATATAATGGATTCGACTGGAATTCGAAATCGGCTATTATATATATATATATATATATATATATATATATATATATATATATATATATATATATATATATATATATATGATAGCTTATGAAGTATAAATCGTCGCTACTTGGGGATTTGAAGCAGTACATTCTTCTTACCTCCTGTTTATTCATATTTTAATATTATTCGACTAAGTAATTGAATATGACAATATACTCATAACGCTGCCGACTGCCTTAACATCGACTCCTGTACATCGACTCCTGTACATCGACTCCTGTACATCGATATATTTGATAAAACGTTTATTATCTGTATTTCGACTCTTATATATAAGCATACATAGAAACTATTTTTTAGCGATGGCTCAGTAAATACATCTATTTCTTTTCAACAAGAATGCGAGATTTCATTTTATTTTCAGCGATGCATATAATACAATCCCTTCGTTAGACGAAAGTTTACAATGATTTCAAAATAATAAGTAAATATATTCAATTAAAATCAAATATATACATTAGCTAGCAATATATCTATATGCCTGTGCCCACATTCTAAACTGTATGCATATATATAAACATATATACCTGTCAATTTCATATAGTTATTAATATATATATATATTTCTCCCTATCGCACACGCATGCACATTATCCCTCTCTTTCTGTATATAAATATATACATACATACATATATATATATATATATATATATATATATATATATATATATATATATATATATATATTAATAAATAGACATATAGCTTCGTTCATATGACTATCTACAAATCTAAAGTTGTCGCTTAATCATGATCGTATGTAGATATTTACATATATATACATATATGCATAGACACACATATATATATATACATATATATATATATATGTATATATATATATATATATACATATATGCGTGTGTGTGTAAGAATGCATACATGCAAAGTATTTACATGTATATAAATACGACAAATATACATGCATATAAGTACACATATAGCTGTATGTATATATTTATGTATTTAAAACTATCCATTTTCTATCTCAGTATATAAATATGTACACACACACACACACACACACACACATATATATATATATATATATATATATATATATAGGGAGGAGAGAGAGAGAGAGAGTTTTTGTTTTTTATCACTCTCAAATATGAGTTCACTTTTTTCTAGTTTTATTATAAAAAACAAAGAAGTAATTTAACAAGATATTAAATTCAAATCTAATAAATAAACCACGCCTAGATAGATAGATAGATAGATAGATAGATAGATAGATAGATAGATAGATAGATAGATTGATAGATAGATAGATAGATAGATAGATAGATAGATAGATAGATAGCTGTGAATAGACCCGATTTGACAGATGGAAAGAAAAAGAAAGAGAGAGAGAAATAGATAATGAATATATTGAGATAAATGTTTGTGAACAGACCTGGTCAGATAGATAGATAGATAGATAGATAGATAGATAGATAGATAGATAGATAGATAGATAGATAGATAGATAGAAAAATATATGATAAATAGATAGGTGATTTGAAATATAAGTATCTATTTTTTTTATTAGTCTGTCTCTATCTATCTATCTATCTATCTATCTATCTATCTATCTATCTAAGTTCTAATCTATTTTTTTCTTTTGCACCTTATATGTTTTCACGGTAATTCGTTTCTTATCCACTGTCTCCCCCTTTAGTAGCACAATGTTCTTTCAGTCACCCCCTTTCATAATTCTATTAATCCACATTCTAAACATTGTATTGATGTAGTTCAAGAAGAACTTAAATCGCTAGCCTTTATATTTCCCAATTTTAAACAGACACGAAACAAAAAAATCTATTTCACCAATTTGTAAAAACGCGACCCCAATATGGCCAGCACACTCGCGTGCACGCGTTAAATCTGAAGAATCAGAAAATTCATCACGTACATCACCTAATATTGAACAAGCGAGCACGTTTGGATCGACTAAGTTGAAACTCCTCCAGATGGAAGCGTAGGATAGAAAGAAAAGATAACGGAAGGAAGAACGAATAATGTGTATTGAAATCTGTCAAGACTCTCAGATGCCTCGTATAACTAACTACTAGCCTTTTCTATTTTTAATAAAAAAATAAACAAAAAAAAAAAAAAAAACACGTTTCTTCCTAATTTTATCCTAATTTCTTTTTATGTTAGTTTAGAACGTACATTATTTGGAATCGCCAACAAATGACTTGAGGAGGAAAGAAAGAAAAAAAACAAAAACGAAAAAAAAAAAAAAACGAATAGGCGAGGAGGCACGGTGTAGTTATAGATAGCTGCTGGAATTGTGGAATGAGGGAGCGGATTTCGAATTCCAGAACGTTCTAATACCCTTGGGAAAGGTATGAATTCTCTTCTTCCCCCCCATCTATGCGCAAATAGCAGGACAGACCGTGTTTTATAGCCTTGGATGGCAATTGGTCTACCGCAGAAAGCAATGGCAAACTACAGCGAGAAAAATCCGCATCGTCAGTCATGTATCGAATGATACATGATCGCCTAAGCCTGTATCATTTCACCGACAAGAAGGAAGAAGCAATGTAGATCCTATGAGAAAAAAGGTTAATTTTAATAGCATAGGTGAGAATAGCAGGGTATTCTAGCTTTGAGTGACATCTTATCTAGGGGACGAACTATTCTGAATTCAAAACGCTGGAGAAGGCAAAATGATACCAGTCGACGAAGAAATCATAGCAATTAATAGATAGGTAATTAATTGAATTTTTCAATCCAATAATATTTTAGTATTACTGTAAACATTATTGTAGTGGGCACACGTATTTCAAAAGACACCCTGTTCATTTACAACGCACACACACACAGACACACACACATATATGTATATGTTTATATTATTTATTTATATGTATATATTATTTATTTGTAAGAAATTAAATAACATAAATCTCTACTCTGTATTGAGACCTCATTTTAAAATTAAAGGCTACGGACTCCGTTTGTTCTTATATTATCCATGTATACATACATACATACATACATACATACATATATATATATATATATATATATGTGTGTGTGTGTGTGTGTGTGTGTGTGTGTGTACGTGTGTTTGTTATACAAGTTGGAATAAAATTAATCACACACACACACACATATATATATATATGTATGTATACATATTTATATATATATATATATATATATATATATATATATATATATATATATATATATATTATTTATTTATTTATATATTATTTATTTATGTATATATTATTTATTTATAAGAGACGTGGCAAATCACCGACAATAAGAAAGAAGCAATGTAGAATCAACAAGAAAAGGTTAATTTTAATGGCATAGGTGAAAATAGCAGGGTACTCTAGCTTTGAGTGGCATCTAATTTTGAAGAAGCATTATTCTGAATTTAGAACGGTGGAGAAGGCAAAATGAAACCAGTCGACTACGAAATCATAGCAGTTTTTCAATCCAGCAATATATTACTATTACTTTATATGTTATTTTAGTGGGTACACGTGTTTGAAAATACATCCTGTTCAAAGAGTTAATTTAAAATCTACGAAGAAAGATGATCAAAACTTTATTAAAGAAAAAATACCTTCCGGAATTTTCTTTAATAAGTCTTCGTATGATCTAGGCCGATAAGCCTTCATTTTAATTAAATATGGATCTCTATTCAAACAATTGTACACAGGAGAAATCTTTTAAAACAACAAGAAATTAATGGATAACGAAAAAGAAGCTGTGAAGAGTCATAATTTCCTATGCCCTGTAGGGATACGGCATGTTTGGAGAAATCTATAATCCTGTGATTCATGCCCTAGAGCAGTGGTTTCTCAGGTAGTTTTGCTGACTGTTGTTCATACCCTCCCTTTCTGGTAACGAGACTTTATGTTTTTGAGCGTAGTACTAGATACTCACAGGGCAGTTAGAGGGCAAGAGAAACAGGAAATAATTATATTTAGTGAGCTTGAGTAAATGTATGACGGAACAGGCCTTAGGAGAAATAACAGCAAAGCAAAATTTATTAAGAATTATAAGAGACAGGGGGATGTGGAAATGTACCGAAAGTACATCGGATCCTAAATCCAGAATATTCTCAATTCTGTTGGAGGAACTCCTGTCTGATTGAACATGTTTTCAGTGGTGCAACAGTTGTTGGAGTTTTGGGGTAGCATGGTGTACTAGTGAGCCAACCAAAATGAGCTGACTCATTTTAGAGTTCACCAATAGAAGAATTAACCAATCAGAAGGCTCAAAAATATTCAATGCGACGTGTATAAAGGCGGCCATATTTTTCCCGAATACTCACTGCCAGCCTTTGATAACCCGGACGCGGCTCCGCCGAAGGGCAGTGTCTCGTTCGGGGAGGTTGACTGCCCTTGAACCCGTTCGAATAGGGAATATTTTTGGCCGAGCCTACGGGCTCGGAGATCCCACGTTAAACCCGGCCTTGTGCCACATGTAACCCTCGTGGGGGGGAGCTAAATATCACTATCAGCCTTTGATATCGAAGACTGAAGAATTACGGAACAGCTGCTGGTGGTATTGGCGATATAGTCAGATTCAATAGAGTGTCTGACTCGTGAGTGTTAATCTTTAACGTTGTTTTATTGAACAGATTACGTACTGCGCTGTATTCTAGATTCATAGACTATGGTGAATATGGTCAACAACAGTAGGCCCCACACATGACCAACTGCGAGCTGATGCGGCCCTTTAACACATAGTTGGAGGATTTGCATTCAGAATTGTCTTTCTATTTGACCAGTCAGCACCCAAATTTATGGGTGGGTAGCTTACACTTGAATTGCTTAGATATAACTGTAAGTTCTATGCTAACAGTTTCTTCTCTTGCACTTCTTGCTTGTGAAATACCCGTTCGATTTCTTTGTTCCAATCAACTATGATATTCATATATTTAAATGCAATGTCAATCATTAGCTTCTGTCTTCTTAATTCGTGGACTTTTATTGTTCTCACTCCTTAATAATGTATTTTGTTTTCTTATATTCTTTTCCATGCCCGTCCTGGGCAAGACGATAAACTACGTCCAACAGCAAGGCCTCTGATCAGGAGGTTTTGGGGAGCGTGGAACCACATCTTATTTTCTGGTTTTCCTAGGTCCGTCCTGGCCCAGGGTGGTAGCACCTGTTAAGGTCCCAGCTATGGGCAAATAGTTAATCCCGAAACTGGGGTAAGAACACAAGGAAAATGTAAAAACAAGTTTTAATACCAGAAATATTTTGTAAAAAAATTATTTCCTGCAATAAATTTTCGAAGAAAAAAACTATTATCAGCTGTACATTTTTGGAAAAAAAATATTACCAGAAATAGATTCTTGACAAAACAGAATATTAACAGCAATGAAAATTTTGTCGGCATTAAATAACCCATTGCATAAAACTTACAGTTTTATCTAGCCATTTTTATGCCGTAAAACAAAACAAACCAAACCAATCTTTTCCATGCAGTATCTCTCTGCATCTTAGTGGCTTTATTGACTTGTTTGGAGTGGAATGATTAAAAATAGTCTTCAAGCCTCCAATCTTTGTATCAGACAAAAATAAGCATAGTAAGATACTATGGTTCTTCTAGAATAACAGTGAGCAAGTTGTTCTCAAAAACACTGACTGGTGCCATGAGAAGTCCATAGTTACAGAGGATTTTAAGAACGCCTCGATTAGTGCGGCTGGTATTAAAAGATACGCAGTAATCGAAAACGCCTTAATCGAATATAATAACTTATAGGAAATGATGTAATTTGTAGCCATAATTTTAGTCTCATTCACAATTAATTTCTAGTTTGTGTACTTTTCAATTAAAATATAGGTACATATTAGAAGATACAATGAAAATGCTATGAATTAATGTTTATTAATCTGATTGTTTATGAAAATATTATTTAGAGTGGTTTGCCGTATGGTAATTTTTCTTTTCTTCCTATAATTGGCGGTACTGAGAAATTAGCCCCTTCAGATTTTCCAAACGTATCATAATCATTATTATTCTAAACTGAACATTTTATTTATAATCTTTCCATAGTTTATGCATCTTTTATATTTCGATATCTCTTAATAAATGTAAATTTCTGGATCTAATGAAATCATCCATTTTTTTAACAAAAACTCAGAAATTTCCTTTTTAAGTCTTTCAAAATAAACATGACACAAATCAAAATTTAAATAAAAATGTTATTAGAGACAAATATTCAAATATTCATTTTTTATTATCGTCTTATATTATAAAATGTATCTTTTTTTAATCATTTTCTCCCCAAGAATTTTTTTGGATAATAATGAGTTTGGGATTCAAATCTTAATAATGAACCCATATCTGGGGGGAAGAAAGGCGGAGTCAAACCTTTTCCAATAGTATTTGCGAGTAAGTGAATATAACAAACCCAACGGGAATTCGAACTTGGATCTCTGATTAACCATTCCGAGCCATTATCCATTACACTAACAGCACATCCAAGCTTACAGCAACTGCTATTCCCAATCGGTTAACTATCTTATGTTGTAACCATGCTCGACGTGGCTTAACTTCATTGATCCTACGGGAACCGATATTTAAACGTGATGTGTCCATAAGCCTAGTATCAGCCATGTTGGGTGACATTTTTCAAAGAATGAGAAGCTAATGCTTTCTGGCTGATAGGACATGAAAGTCGTTTTCTATTACGAAATGTTGAATTGTAATGCCATAGTAAATTGTGAAAAGGATGTCAAATAGAAACATTAAATATGTTTTTCTTGAAAAAGATGGCGTTGAGAGAGAGAGAGAGCCGTTCCTCTTGGAGGACAACTAAAAAAAAAAAAATCACAGATGAAAAGATTTTGATACTAAATATGGAAGTTTCACCTCAGTTACACTACCCTCCCGATTTTAGTCTTTCGTATTATCTCATTTACAAATCTTTACACTATTTCTTGGACGGGAAACGGTGTATCAGTTAGGAAAGTGTTTAAAAATACAGAGACGTTTTTGGCTTTATGGTCAGCTTATTAATAATATATTCGCGCAATGTGATTATATCATCAAAAATGAAAGAAACTACTGACTTGATTGAATTTGTAATTGATCCTGATATATAAATCAATCAGCGATCTTAGAATACAGATACCTAACTGTATTTCCAATCTAATAGAGGAGAGTAGTCTTTCTTCTAATTACTCTACTGAGTTCGCTCCCCAAGTCTTTACTTGTGCCAGACAAATCTTGTCAGCTTCCAAATCTCTACAATAGATAGACATTATAAAAAACAAAAACTTAGCAGTTTGCAAACCTTTGTCCCCACGGCGTGACATCCAAATAGTTGAAGTAGATAATTTTTTTTTCATTTTTCTTGAATAAGTTTCAGTTTTGGAGTTTATTGATGCTTGCTGTTGCCTCCAGGTTAGGGTGTTATTTAAAATGTTTTATTTAGCAAAAACAAGTATAAAAATCCAACTCTGGTTATTTCAACGTAGTTAGCGAGCTTGTTTCGTTAGATCAATTACAATTTAGAAGTGAGTTCGTTTCCTACTGGGATCTTCATACTTTTGGCCTTGCGCCACATCTAATCTACGCTTAGGAAATCTTTATCAAGCGGTATCCGTATTTTCAATATTCTGCGAATTGTCGAACTTTTTTACTTGCCTCTCCATAAGGGTCTTGTAAGTAATCTAACATTAAATCAGTTTTTTATTTATTATTTAATTTTCGGGAGTTTCATTATGCTTCTAAAAGTTGTTCGAACTTTTTATATCATTCTTTCAGTTTAAGAGTTTTTTCTTTAAATTATATGTAGTGTCATTAAATTGGAGGACCGAGTTCGAATTCCAGTCGAATCCATTACATTCACTTACGTGCTAATACCCTTGGGATAGGTGTGAATCATAGTCTTCTCCTTCCAGCTATGTGTAAATAGCAGAACAGACCGGGTTCTATAGCCTTACATGGCAATTGGTCTACCTAAGAATGAAATGACAAACTACTGCGCCTAAAAATCTGCCTCGTCAGTCATGTATCGAAAGATACATGATCGCCTAAGCGTGTATCACGCATGGCACATAACTGACTGTCATTATTTACGACGCATCAGCAACAGAAACTTATCGAAAGAGCTCAATCTCAGGAAAAAAAATCGAATCAAAGCATTTATTATAACAATTTTCCAAGGTGTATCAATATGGTCGTAACATGATATTCGTTAAGTTTTTATCCGAAATTTTCACTGTATACTATTTATAAAATCAGTAATTACCGCTGTGCATTGACAAAAATCAGATTATATATCACAACATATATCTCGTGTGAAATAAATGTTTGTTTTGTTTTTGCATTAAGACGATGGATGCAAACTTGTTGTTAACCATTCACCTCAGTGCCTGTTGGTGTCAAAAGCATTCTGGGTAATCAATGGATTATCCATAGCTGTTGAAATCTTTTTTTCTAACTTCATATTATCTGCACCCCATGTCTAATTATTTCCAGATATATTTGTTTTAGTTCAGATTTCTTCTTCTAAACTCTTTTCCGACCACGGTTATATATCCCGGCCTTGTCTGCTATTTAACCCAGAGCTGGGGGAGAAGATGTTGTTTCATCAGTATCTATCTATATTTCTGAAATGAGGTATTATGTACACTATTTACATTATTCAGATTATTGTCCTCATTTTTGCCGCCATATTTATCACAACATTTCCGCCGTTGTACGCTCCGGCCTTCATCAGATGGTTGGAATATCGAACTGAACCCATTATCTCGCTCAGTGTTCTAGTTCCACGTGCCATGTCTAATTCGATATTATTCGACTCTTCCGTCGAATCCGACGTACGAGAGTCAAGCAAATCAGTTCCCAGGAAACCGAGAGCCCGACAACTGCATATGAGAACTGATTATAGGTGAAGGTTTTTGCAGGACCATCCACACTTTTGAAGGGCCGAATATATGCACTACGGCCAAGGTCCCCAAACGACCATCCGGTTTTGAATTTAGAGTCGCCCTTCTCCTAGACCAGTTGCCATCCAAGGCTATAGAACCCAGTCTGTCCTTCTATTTAGCTGGAAGGAGAAGAGGATTTATATCTTTCCCAAGCACGTAAGTGAATGTAATGGATTCGACGGGAATTCGAACTCGGCTCTCCGATTCCTCAATCCAAGCCGATATCCATTACTCCACCGTGCCTCCACCGTGTCTAATAGATGTCAATTATCAGTTAATTCCCCTCTCCAAGTTCTCCACCGCCTTAATCAGGTATTGAACTCACACGCTTTGGGTCCTGTCACTGGATGTAACTAACGCCTTTATCCACTGCGCCATGTGTCCTTGTTGCTTCCTACCTTTTAAAGCATATTTGGGCGAAAGTGGGTTTAACGAACACGTCTTGAATTCGAATCTAGCTTGCAGATTTCTCGTTTTGAGTTGCTCACCATTACACTATCTGCACATACATATATAATTACGCATTTTCATTTGTGGACCAACTGAAATCGTTGCCATGGTTTATATTAATTATTCAAGAAGTCATATCAGCGTGTCTTAATGGTGAGTTTGTGGATCTAGAAATTTCTTGTCCGCTGCGATATAATAACACGCTCGTGTCGTCTTTTCCTCTCCCCGTTCTTGATCACAGTTCGATTGCTACTGGTTTTCTCTTTGGGGATTTAAAACTCTACTGAATGAAGCAAGGTTTCCCGGAAATGGCTGTCGCTTGAAATGTCCTAATTCTGTAGTATGTCGTTTTCTGTCACATTTGCGTTCAGCCCGAAGCGACCTTGTTAATGCATCAGTTGGAATCCTCTCGCTTTGTCAATAGTGATTAAGTAAGCATTTAATTTAAAGATTGGTCAATCTGTTTGTTAGTAAACGTTGTTGTCGTTGTAGTTGTTGTTGTTGTTCTTCTTCTTCTTACTATTATGATTCCACGCTTAAATGTCGGCTTCGATGGCCTCTGCTCGATATCAAATCACTTCCTATTACCTGAAATTTTATTATTTGTGAAGTCCGTTTATCACTAACTTTAATTATTAAGAGTAATTATTATTATCGTATTGTCACTCTCACGCTATTATGGCATACAACTAGACGAGTATGGATATGTCAAGGATTCTGCTCTGCTTATTCTCCTTATTTACTTATAAAGAAAACTCAGGAAATGAACTCTTTAAACTAATCCTTAATTTAAGTTTAAACATAAAGCTATCTCTCTTGCAGAGACGTTTCTGTCAATTTATACTTAATTAAAATTCACTCAGAAAATGATGGCTAGATTAGATTTGAAATTGCTTTATTATCCAACTTACAACATATTAAAGGTATTGCGCGAACAAAAATGCACTACGATGTAACATTTTTTGTTGAATTACGTTGACACGCACACAACACACACGCAAAAATAAAATCAATATAATATAGTCAAGCAATATTAATAATCGTAATAGTATTATTATTGTTACTATTAGTATTAATAGTAAGCAGATATACAAAATTAGAAAGGAGTGTAAGACAATAATATGTTTTCTCACAGGACTTATTTAATCTATACAGTGGGGCAATTCTAAGAGAATCAGATGTACTATCAGGATTCAGTATTAGCATCATATATGCAGATGACACAGTGTGGATATCAGACACGGGAAGGAAACTACAAGAACATTTACAGAAAGACTTGCAAAAAGACAGAATGCATGGTTGATACCAAAAGAATGAGTCCAAATTGCAAATCGAAGATACAAAATTCAACCAAGCACAAAAATTTAAATTTAATTCTGGGAACTGTTCTAACAGAAGACGGAAAATGCGACACTGAAATCCGAAGACGCATTGGGATTGCCAAAAAATGTCTTCCAAAAGTTAAGCAGAGTATTAAGAGTCAGAAAATTTCGTCGAAAACAAAGAAAAGAATACTGAACTTCTACGTGATATCTTTCTTACTTTATGGCAGTAAATGCTGGACAATTTTCTCAAAGATGAAGAAAAGACACGAAGCAACAAAAATTTTTTTTTTCTACAGAAAAATGTGAGGATAGCATGGACCGAACATGTGAAAAACGACGAGGTTTTAGAGAAAAAAGAAACTTGTGCATAACATCAGAAAAAGACAGTTGAAATTTCTGGATCGCATTTGGAAAATTTGTTACTCACCTGAAAAAAAAATTGAAGACAAGAGGGACAGAAGAATAAAAAAAGAAAAAACTCATAACCTACTTGACGAACTTGAGAAAATGGATGGTTTTAGGAAAGGTTTAGAAATAAAGAAAATACAATTTATTTAGAACTGCAAGCGATGGGAAAATTGTGATAGCCATCATCGCCTACGTTCTGAGTTGTCACGTAATATAATGAGAGAGAGAGAGAGAGAAGGAAAGAGAGTAGTAGTAGTAGTAGTAGTAGTAGTAGAAGAAGAAGAAGAAGAAGAAGAAGAAGAAGAAGAATCATTCTGTTAAATATAATTCTTAGGTCATCTTTTAATATTTAGCAGACACATATACACTTGATTATCCATCATTTTATTATTATTTTTCCCTGGTGTCTGCAGCAAAGTCGAGTGATTTCACAATGACCTGACAACAAGTTTCATTTTACTCTAAAGTATTATATGTGATTTTGGTAATTCTGTTATATGGACATTTTCAAGCCTTCTTCTGATTTCGAATTTTTCAAGTCTCTTCGGAACTGTTCAAAGTGTGCCAGTAACGACAGGAACGACCGTCATTTTCAGATTCCACAATCTCTGCAATTCTCACACAGTTCAGTCAGTTTTGTGCCACGCGGGATACACGCTTAAGCGATCATGTATCTTTCGATACATAACTGACGAGGCAGATTTTTTTTTCCCGCAGTAAGTTGCAATTACTTTCTGTAGTAGACCAATTGCCAATCAAAGCTATAGAACCCGGTCTGCCCTGCTATTTACCTATAGCTGGGGGGGGGAGAGAAGATGATTCATACATTTCCCAAGAGTATTAGCACGTAAGTGAATATAACGGATTCGACTTGAAACTTTACTCTATCTTTGACGCCAACATCTCCTGTCAAAAAAGCTTTCTTGTTCTATTTTGATATTGACTCAAGCTGTTTGGATTTCAAAGTGCCATAGAAATTAAGATATTAATTCTATAAGAAAAGGTTCGTTTTTGTTTTTTAAACCGTGGTATACGTACCCTTGTGGGTACGCAAATGGAAATTCACGGCAACCATGATGGAATGAACCAAATACATTATGCATGGATTGGCACTTATACAGACTTTCAGAAAATCTGTGCATTCTGTCTAAGTTCAAAGCGTCGCCTCCCGCCTTGCTAGTTCGCCGAGTCGATGCGTATCACCCACGAACCCCTAGACAGGGTAGGGTGTAAGCCTAATTGGGGGCCCTGGGCAGTGTCTTATGACCCTTGGTATCATATCAACGTTTTCTTATTTTTACCTACATTTATATACGTTAGAAATTTAACTAAGCACAAATGAAGATTAAACGATGAAAAGATTTCTCAGATTTTGACGTCATTCTTGGATTTGTTATTTCCGTGAATTTGTTTTTTCCCCGTGACAAAGCTCGAAAAAACGTTATATGAAATTCACTATTTTTGTCTGTAATGTTGGATATGTTAAAATTATTCAACGTTTTAACAAGAAAAATCTCAAGTTGATGTGACAAACTGCCGCAAAACATTGTTGATTTATTTAAGATGAAATGATCTATTATGACATACCTCTAATTTGCATCCAGATAATCGTATTTATTTTCATTATTTTTAGTTGAATTGTTCAACTATATTTCATGTTATCGATTATTGTACATTATAGTAAAATTTGTATTTCATATGAATAATACCTTAGGGCAACTGAGATGTAGTAGAGTTGGGTTCCGTATCATAGATTTGGAGCGGGCAAGAGGCCTTTGCACCGGTCGTGCTGCCTAAGAGCAGAGTTTAGTATCTGTGCTTTCTTTTAGAGATGTAAGTAGTTATTTAATTTATATTTCATTACTTGACGATGGTCATTGCTGATTGAATGAGAGCAATTCTCTTTAAATTTCCACCATATTTCTCAGTCTTGTTGCAGATCTCAGTAGTTCCATAACTAGAGTAGAATCAGTAATTACTCAAATCGGCAATTTTAAAAAAAATACCATAACTAATAATTGAATAAACTATTTCCTTATCAGTTTTTTTTTTATTTGTTGATTTGGTTTTTATCGCTTATCAACCTTTTGCAGGCTATTTAAAGCCAGAAAATATTTTAGATTGTAAATCATTTTTATCTCCAAAAACCTTCTTACAATCTTACGATTCTATTATTAAATAATTTGATCAAGCGATCGTAAATGAAACATATAAATGGGAATTAGCGTGACGTCTAAATGATCATTATTCTCTATACTGATCATTATATTGATCCTTATAAAAATTACTATTCGGCGATTATTATTTGAACAAGTATTATTAGCACGAGTATTATTATAGGAAGGATTTACTGCTACCAATATCTGCGTGCAAAAGTCTCGTCTACAACGAACATTTCGGAAGTTATAATGAGCATTCGTTGACATAACGAAAGTTACAACGAGTGAGCGCCTAACAGCTCAAAAATTAAATAAATATTTGTTATTTTAATCATTAAATTTCTTTTAAAATAGTATGAATATTTTCTATGTTAAATAATAATACTTTTAATTTTCCCCCTAAAAAGATTATTGTACTAAGCTACGTACCCTAGTAAACACCCTTGCCTGTTTGCACTTCTCCCCAAAATTGGGTTTCGATTGTTCAATGTATGGCTATTTTAGAGGGTGTGACGAACTGAATAACGGAAATCACAGAAGTTTATATCAGTCAGTTATGTGTCATGCGTGATACACGCTTAGGCGATCATGTATCTTTCGATACATGACTGACGAGGCAGATTTTTTTCCCGGAGTAGGTTGTCATTTCTTTCCGCGGTAGACCAGTTGCCATCTAAGGCTATAGAACCCGGTCTGTCTTGCTATTTACCCATAGCTGATGGTGGGGGGGGAGAAGAGGATTCATACCTTTTCCAAGGGTAATAGTACGTAAGTGAATGTAATGGATTCGATTCCTTAATCCGAGCCACTTAGAATGCACTGCATATTTTTTTTTAATTTTATCTTGTAGACACACGTGAAAACATCAAGGGAGGTTACTAAGATACTGAAATGTCTAAATATTTAAACAAAAAAAACATAATTTAATTTTCAGATGAACACAATTTTGTCTTAGAAAAAACAAGACCCTGATGATGACATTGTGCTGATATCTGAAGTATTCGACATAAAATGAATATGCATCAACGTGGTAATTTTATTTATTTCTTTAATGAGGATTCTAAGAAACTTGTCCGTAATTAAAACAAGTACTCAAAACTTGTCTATTTAATGAGACATGTCTTAATGAATACAAGCTGCCAAAATATACGCCTTATATATATATATATATATATATATATATATATATATATATATATATATATATATGTATGTGTGTGTGTGTGTGTGTGTGTGTGTGTGTGTGTGTGCGCTAAGAATATGGTATGTGTAGAGAGCTAAGTTCGAATTACAGTCGTTGCGCAAATAACCTTGGGAAATGCATGAATTAAAATTGAGGAAGAAAAATAATTTTTATCCTCAAAACGTATAAATACAATACCCACTCGCAAAAGGAAAAAGAATTATTCTTACAGTCCCCCAAAAAGTACGTTTCAGCTTTCAATAAATCACAAACGGTTTTTAAGCCGTAAAATCAAATAATAACGCGATAGCGAAAACTGAAACAATAAAGATTATGTTTTAGCATCACGTATAGGACGGACTGTTTCAGCTCTTTTAGCGAAAGATAAGTGAAACTTGTATAATACTACGGTAGGCGCCTTTCCTATTTTGGTGTATAAAGGCTTCGAGATTACATAAAAAATAAAAATCTAAATATTTGGAATTGTGTTGTGGGGCTCTCCCCTTTTTACATAAGATGAACTCGTCCAAAGTATACTTGTACTGACAGAGAGAATACCTGCTGTTGAGATCCGTCGTGATACTGTCTCGACGTCTGTCGAACTCTCTGCATTAGCAGAAAGGAACCCGAACGAAGCTTTGCTGAAGGGCAAGGTTTCGTACGGGGAGATAGACAGGCTCTGAACTCGTCTAGGCGGGTTCAAAAAGGCTATATTTTTGGCCGAGCCTACGGGCTCAGAGAAACCCACTTTAAACTCGGCCTTGTGCCACATATATTCCTCGTGGGTGGGATATTAAATAACGAGATACGTTGAGACAGGTTGAGAGATACGGAGACAGACACAGGGAGTTCTCAGAGAGTTATACAAGAGTTCAGATAGATAGATAGATAGATAGATAGATAGATAGACAAAGATATAGATAGATACATGCATACAGATATACATACATAGATAAATAGATAGATAAAGAACAGACGTAGTTAAATGTGAATAGATAGCTAGCAAGAAAGATAAAAAAAAGAGAGGAGTGTATATTGTTATAAGTATTTTCTGTTTTAGGAACCATTGTAATATTTTAGGGAATAAATTCCTGAACAAAAAGGAAATTCTTCATAACTCGATATAAATAGATATAAAATGTATAAGATAAATGTATAAGAAATGACTGAGATAGATAGAATATAGATAGATAGATAGATAGACAGACAGACAGACAGACATACAGATAGATAGATAGATAGATAGATAGATAGATAGATAGATAGATAGATAGATAGATAGATACGAAAAGATAAAAAATAGAAAGATAGATACTAAAATATTAAGAAAGGTAGATAGATACTAAAAGATCTAAAAAGATAGATAGATAGATAGAGAGAGAGAGAGAGAGAGAGAGAGAGAGATAGATAGAAAACTATATTAGCGTGATTATTTATGATTAATGTGATCGAGAAGCCACAAAAAGAGGAAAATCTAACAACCTAATGCATTTGTAATAGCGCGAGTCCTTCCAATTCAATCCACAAAATCGAAATGCGCTCTTTCTTTCTCTCCCTCCCTCTCTTTCTCGATCTCTCACTCACACACTTACTCTTTCTCTCTCTCTCTCTTTCTCACACACAAACTCGCGACTACGTGCAACCCCCGCCCCCCCCAAAAAAAAACAACGCATACCTCATTTTGACGGCGATTAGTATTAAGCAAATGTAAACAAAGTGGCAATAAAGTCTGTTTAATTCGCCGGTTCCTTTTACAGCCGGCCAGTCCTTGATTTTCGCGAAACAATTAGTGAATTCAGAGAACCACTTCCAAATCAATCGTTCCGAATTACGAGAATTATTGGAATTATTCTTGAATATCAGCAAAATAAGGTCGACATCGTCGCAAGCATTATTCACAATGAAAGATTTCTATTATTTGCATTCCTCCAGCTTCCCAGGTATCAAATGTCAGCTAATCTCCTTAAATCACCAGCGCTATTTGGATTACACTGTGTAATTTAATACTACCATGGTAATCGTTTGGATTATTCCTAAGATATTATTATTATTATTATTGTTGAGTGAGAGTGCAGCATGTTAAAAGATATACACATATACTAAACCCAATATTTCCAAAGAAGAATCGGCCATATTATTGATCCTGATCTGGCGTCTCGTCTTCAGTGACTTTCCCACCGCCATAATATTGCCTCCCTCTTCTTTTTGTATAAATACTTTCATGGCAACTGTCCAGATAAGCTTATCGCCATGGTACTAGCTTTTAAATTGTTGTTTTATTCCCTTCCTCCTACAGACAATGAATAGTACATATGGTGACTAGTTAGGGTTTTCATAGAGACAATAAGGTATTATGGTGCATGTAGTATGAAACGTAAGTAAGAATGCGTTGTTTTGGTGTTAGGAATATTGTAGTATGCTTGAATCAGTGTTTGTGGCTGACTAAGTTTAATCTTAATACAGATGAATATAGGTTATTTTTGGCCTTGTGCCACATTTTGTGAATATTTACAAATAAATATCGCTGTTCGCTATGTAGATTATTTTGTTTAGTTTCTTGTAAATACTCTTGTTCTCATATTGTAAATACTCATTGGGGCTAGTTTTTTAAATTGCTGTTTTATTCCCCTCCTCTAGAGACAATGAATTGTATATATGGGGACTAGTTAGGATTTTCATAGAGACAATGTGGCATTATGGTGTAAGTAGTAAAAAAGGTAAGTGTTGTTTTGGTGTTAAGAATATTGTGCTATGTTTGGGTCAGTTTTTGTGGCTGGATAAGTTCAATGTTAAGACAGATGAAGACCTTTTCTCCATTCCCCCATTTTGGCCTTGTGCCACATTTTATAAATATTTACAAATAAATATTGCTCGTCGCGATGGTACCTAGACTTTATGAATTAAAGCGAACTACAAGACTATCGACAAGGTCTCACCAATTTACAGTTGAATTGGCTAGATGTAACCGTATGTTCTATGCTGTTTATTTTCTTGCACTTCTCACTTGTAGATCTCTCACCTGGCTCTATGCTTTCCAGCCAACTTTAATCTTTAAAATTTTAAATGCAATGTCAATCGCTTTCTGCTGCCCTCCGGATCACTGTTCTTTTGTTCAAGTATCTTAGTAATATTTTTGTTTTCAAATTCATCCACACCCACTAACAACTTGTGTCTTAGTGGCTTTACTGCCTTTGCTTGGATTAATATACATACATACATATATATAAATATGATTATATATATATATATATATATATATATATATATTAAGAAATGAACAAAGTCCGACAATTTATTTATTAAAGACATTTTTATGTTTAACGTTCTTTTTATAGATACAAGTATTTAAGTAATATTTGTCTACCGAACGCTTCTTTGTGGCCTATCGGTAAGGCACGTCAGCGTAAATGACGGTTCCGTATAGGATGCAGATTCGAATCCTGTCAAAGAACGAATATTTTCTATGAAAATTTCTCGGACATTCAGGCCGGTAAATGTTATTTAATACTGTTTATTATAAACAGAGCATTTACTTAAATACTTGTATCTATAAAAAGAACGTTAAACATAAAAATGTCTTTAATATATATATTGGATCGTGATTACGATTCCAATGTAATAAATTATAACCATGAAATATTAGTGTTTGAGCCTTTTATATATATATATATATATATGGAAACTTAAAGTGGTCTATTTTTATTTAAATTATTTGCTCTGGATTTACATTGAGCTCTCTGGATTTTATCCTCTTTAGGTTTACCCATACGGATTACCTAGTTTTTTCAAACTAAAATATATATATATATATATATATATATATATATATATATATATATATCCATCATGACACCCAGTCGGATACGTTTATACTAGGCACATGTATCACAGTAAAATGTGCTCAATACGGTAAAGATTTCCGATAAAACCAATGCATCATCTTATATAAAGACGTTATGATAGAACACAAAAATAAACAGGAAATACTCAACGCATTGTGTAATTTCGACGAGAAAAATACTCGGGAAAATGATGGCTTATGAATTTGGTCACATCGTGCAAAAACGAAGGTAAAACTTGTTCACCGAGCCTTTTGTAATGCATAACTTCCAATTGTCATTGGCTGCTATCAGTAGTTTATTTATACTGCATTTAAATTATGATGTTTTGTCCAATTGATCGATCAATATGTCATTGCAAATCTATAGTGTCGCATCCAAAGTGACGTCTTTGTTTTTACTTCAGACTATTTTAATATTCGTAGATTCGTAATAGAAATTTGTGATAAAAACTGACAAGAACATGATAAATAACTCGTCAAAGTTTAAGATGAAACGGTTTCATAGTGGAATAAATCATTTTAAAATATGGCTTCCGTAGACATGAGTTCAGAAAACTATGAAATATTTGCATGCCGAGTACGTCATTTTTGGAGTTATCAAGATTATTTTGAATTTGTTTCTAACGTTTAAACAGAAAAAAAAGAAAAGAAAAAAAAAAAACATCTCCTGGAGTCTAGGTCAAACCTCAACCGATAATCTCCAACTTTGACCTGGACACGTGATCGTAGATTTTATCGGGGGAGAAGGAACCCTCTACAGTGGCCGTTGACTTCAGTCTAGGACGCCCTCTCTCCCAGTAAAGCCGTTTCATCATCGCACTGACTGCATACATAGCTGCGGAGTTCAGGGCACTTCGACGTGGGGTAATGGTTAAGCAAGATTTCTAGATAGAGCAGTTACTATCTGAGGGATGAGTTCGATCCTCACTTCGTGCTCTCGGCCTCGTCCCACGTCTAATCTAAGTTTAGAACATTTTGGACACTTCGACGTGGTGTAATGGTTAACAATCTTGTCTCGCTATATCAATTTCGACTGGATAATTTGATCCTCATTGGGTACCCCGTACTTTCGGCTTTTTGTCACATCTAAGCTAGAAAATCACCATAGCTGTGAATGCTGGTCTTGTATTTGGTGTCCGCTGACCATACAAGAATATTTATCCGTCCTTGTTCTTTTTTCGTACTATTTTCAACCCACCCTCCTCACCAGCAAAAGCCTGGTGGGGTAACCAGGTTTAGTCACTAATGACCCAACAATGTGGCAAATAGAGCTGATTTACATGGTGCTAGTCGCACTCGTAACCTAATATAAGTTAATAGTTATTCCAAGATTCAAAAGAATTTCATGTAATTTCCAACTATCATCCTGTGTCCTGATTAACAATAACGAATACGTGAGCAAACACATGAGCATACCATTCTATATGCTTAGTCCTTTCAGAATGTGAACAATTATTACTCTCCACATCTTCAATATATATTTGCTTAAATAAATAACCTTTGTCTCTCTGCCATTGCTGGTCTCAGATTTTTCTTGTGCTCTAATTCTTTTGGTCTCTACTCTAATTAGAAAGAACCGACGATTTTCAAGTGTTGCAACGATCATGTCTACATAGTCGTTATTAAAAGGCAAGTCGAGTTAGAGAAGCAAAGTAAGAACGTAAAATATATATATATATATATATATATATATATATATATATATATATATATATATATAAGGCAGGATGTGTGTGTGTATGTGTGTAACGTATGCATGTTTAAAAATAATATTACCAGCTATACATTTTTGAGGAAAAAATATTACCAGAAATAATTTTTGACAAAACAAAATATTACCAAAAAAAAAAAAATAAAAATAAAAGTTGTCGGCATTAAATGACCCATTGAAGTTGCTGTGCCGTAAAACGCAACAAACCAAACCCAAAATAATTCATAAAGTTTAAAAATCTTTAAAAATTCTGTATTTATTTCACACTCTTACATGATGCTATTATTAAGTAAAAACTAAATGGAAAACCTTAATACAAATCATTAAATACCAATATTTTAAAAAAGAATTTTGATTTTTTTCTTGTATGTGCATAAATGTATCGATTTTTGTAAATACGGACGACCATACATGACATTATGATAAAATAAGAACGATAACTATAGTAAATTTAAAGCCATAGTGCCTATAATTAAATAAAACGTTAGATTATGGAAAATAGTTTGCTTAATTTTTTAAGATAACTGAATACTTGAAAATTATGTAAAAAAGACACTCACGTCATTTCCTTCAATTATGTTTTACAGTCCTTGTAAAACAACATTGTATTTGTCATCACACTGTCTGCGTGTCAACACCTTAAATAAACCGCTAACGTCAGGTTAAAAAAAGGCATTTCTGCGATATTTAAAGTTTAAACAAATAATAGTTGTTTCAAATCAGATTAATTATGCTTTAAATCAGTTAATAATTCCAAGTAATGTTTCAGAAAGATTTTTTAATAAAGAGAATTATATTGCAATAAATGGGGATTAAATTTTTTTAGACCAAACACAAAAAATCTCCATTCTTTTAATGTAAATTAGTTTTCAAATAGAACAAAGTATTTTGTTGATTATAAATGTTAAATTTAATCTCTTAACTTGAAATCCAAGCTAAAATAGAACCTTCAAGAAAGATTTTCACTATTTAAAATTCATTTTAAACCTTAAGCAAATCTATGGAGATTCATATGTTTAGGCTTTTGTTCTTGCTTTCCTTCATTACCTTTTACAGAAGATCTTGTAGTTTCCTTGCTGTAGCTGCTATCAACACTGTGTCGTCTGCATATCTTATGTTGCTCAGACTGTGGCCGACAATAATGAATCTTGGTAGGTCTTCTCATTTTCTCAGAGTCACCTCACCGTATAGAGTCAATAAGTCAGGTGAGAAGACACAGGCTTGTTTTATAACCCTCTCTATTTTGGTATATCTACTGCATTCATTTTCTATTCGTATCCAGACAGTTTGCTGCCATTATAGTTCCTGGATTATTCTAATATCCTTCCCAAATAAGAACCATTTTTTTTAGGTAAAGAATAAAATTATCACAAAGACATACACGAAAATATGATGAATATTGATATTGTATACCGAAAACCGAGTTAAAAATCGAAACGTTCGTTTTAATCTTGATGACGTCGTCTGGACAGTAAAGGCGCCAGCCATATCCGACAGTAGACAGTGTGGGGAAGGATGTCCATCGCATTTTCACGTTTGCAAGGTTCACAGATATAGGGTCGTATGATCACAGACTCAGTATTGGATTAGTGTTTTTAATTTTCAGTAGACCTTATACAAAGAAAGAAGTCCGTGTTGGCTCTATGTGGGGGCGTTATGAATATGGCGTGATAGACAAAGAGGCGACAGCAGCCCGAAATGTTTTGGAACTAGCATTTTAGAGCAAAGACAGACGGAAGCGAAATGTTTCTATGAAAATTCGGCGACACGTCTCGGTGGATGTTATTGGCAATCGGAGAGAATTAAAAACTTTCTAATTAATAAAGTGCAGTACAAATTATTAACTATGTTTTAAATGAAAGAATGAAATTCTTTGTTCTCGTGACAGTTATTTTGCTAGTCCTGGGTATGACGATTAACTACATCCGGCAGCAAGGCCTCTGATCGGAAGATTGGAAGTTTTAAGAAACCTGGAACCATCTCTTAATTGCTGTTGTTCCCAGGTCCGCTCTGACCCGGGGTGGTAGAACCTGTTAGAGTCCCAGCTTTGGGCAAATAGTGACCCACTCCACATAAAAACATTATGAAAGGATAAAAATACTTTTTAATAGTAAAAATACCAGCAATACAATTTTATATAAAAAAACATCGACAATATATAACCAGCAATATATTTTAGCTGTAGTTGAAGGCATACTAATTGCGCTCAAATAATTTAGATTTCGGTATTAAATGACCCATAGAGGTGTTGATATACCGCTAAACAGAATCAACCAAGCAAGTTATTTTGTTAGGATGTATTAACTACGAATACAGTGGAATTTCACGAATTTAATTCGTTCCTGAAGGCCGTTCGTGGTCCGAAATATTCGTAAACCGAAAATATTTACCCAATAGAAATCAATGTAAAATGGATTAATCGGTTTCTGGACGCCATGATTTTGCTTGTTTAAAGTTTTATAACAATATTTTTGTACAAGTTCATATACAAAACGAAGATGAGAGACACAAATACCATTTTCATGTCTGACTATGATTTCGTTCTCCACATATCCCGTGATACTGGTCATTCGTTTGTTTTTTTGTTTTTCACTTTGCTGGCCTCGATATCCTTATTCATGGCGTCTTATTTAATAATTTATATAAAAAAAAAACAAAAAACAAACCAAAAAGAAAACCAGTGAAAATCAAGAGAAGTCCCGGCGAATTCGAAACGAGATGCGTATGGAACGAAAACTACAATGTAACTGACGCTCTCCCGCCGATACTCCAGGTTTGTTGCTGCAAGTTATCCCCGGCTTGCGTGTTTGTCGCTCGAGACAACGTTTTTCACCTGCGACGTTTTTATTAATTCGCGAACCGATTTCTTCATGATTAGAGGCGTTCCTGTCCCGATGTTCCATTGTATATGGTTAAAGTGATTTAAATATGACCGAATTCCAAAATCGTATAAATCTATTCCGGGATCACCACGTCAAAATTAAGCAA
This sequence comes from Acanthosepion pharaonis, assembly GCA_903632075.3. NCBI lineage: Eukaryota > Metazoa > Mollusca > Cephalopoda > Sepiida > Sepiidae > Acanthosepion > Acanthosepion pharaonis. The sequence continues at coordinate 861,838 of CAHIKZ030000326.1, forward strand.
GTACAGGCATTTAAGTAATCTGCGAAGTGTTAAAAAACATGAGGGATTATGTAACACAAAAATCTCTAGGACCATTGCCATAGAGAAAGATGCCTTCCAAAAGCTAAGCAAAGTTTTAAAAAAAGAAAAACATTTCGTTAGAAGCAAATACAACCGTTATGTAATACGAATATATTATATTGAATGCTGGACAGTTTCATCACGAATGAAGAAGTGCAAAACAATGCTGAGAATAGTATGAAGAGAAAATGCGAGCAAAGAGGACTTTTACAAGAAAATGGAAGGGAAAAAGACAATTCTGCTTAAGAACAGAAAGAGACAGTTGAAACATCTAGAACACATAATTAGGAAAGCGGGCTTGGAGAATTTGACACTTGCAGGGCATTAAAGGCTAGAGGCTGAAGGCAAAATAAGCAACATACCTAACAAGCTTTTGTAAATAGAAAACAGGGGTGAAACGTTGTTTAGGTTCACCAAAGATGGGTAATTCTATTGTAAAAATCATTCTCAATGTATTTCTATAGTAAAACAATTTTGAGATGGGTGAAACGTTGTTTTGATCCACCAAAGAATTTCATTAAAAATCATTCTCAATGCATTTCTATAGTAAAAAACAATTTTGATAGAAAAACAGGGTGAAACGTTGTTTAGATCCACCAAAGA
>CAHIKZ030000326.1:867500-880000 GCA_903632075.3 Acanthosepion pharaonis
AATACTATAATTTGCAATCTATGTAACAGAATGTGCAGGTCAGCGAGAGGTATTTCAAGACACAGCACTTTGATACTAATGCAGAAATTGATAAGTTTGCTTGCAAAACCTGTGGCTTAAAGTGTACGTCGCTCCCTGGACTCAGGGACATCATCAGCGGCAAGAAAATCAACAATAAAGTAATACGTTAACTTGTCAACGTATATAAATTGCGCATAAACATTAGGGCTAAATAATTCTGGTAGATAGCCAAATATTCTATTATCCCACTGTCATTGTATGTCCATGGAGATTTAAATTATATTCCGACATATTGTGAAAACCGTGCGATATTTAATAATAATAATAATAATAATAATAATAATAATAATAGCTACGCCAAACGAGTAAAACAGAAAGCAAAACAACTTAGCCAAATGAAATTACAATATATATATATATATATATATATATATATATATATATATATATGGGAGGACAAGGCATTGCATGGCAAATACCTAAAAAGAATGAAAGAAGTAGATGTGGACAAACAGAAGACACACCAGTGGCTGAGATGAAAATCGTGGCAGAAGGCCTAATTATTGCAGCTCAGGACCAAAGCCTCGCAACCAGATCCTATCACTTTAATATAATCAAGGATGGAACTAACCCGAAATGCAGGATCTGCGGTAAATATGATGAAACTATCGACCATATTATCTCAAGAAGTAGAGAAAAAAAATGAACTGACATAACAAGGTAGAGACATTTGCCCTGGAAGCACCAAATCGAAACCACTGAGAGATGGTATGAGCAGCAACCAGACATAGTTACCCAAAATAACGATGTAATTATCCTTTGGGACATGCCAATTCAAACTGACAGGAAATAAAAACCAAAAGACCTGATATTATCATAAAAGACAAGAAATTCAGGAAGTGTATGCTTAATGACATAGCAGTATCATATGAGAGAAACACTTCCATGAAAATTATCGAGAAATTCTCCAAATACAAGGACCTGGAGATCGAGATTAACAGGATGTGGGGAATGAAAACTGATACTGTGCCAATAGTAATCGGAGCTTTGGGCCCCGTGATAAAAGGAATGGACAATTTTATTAACAGTGTTCCAGGTAACATCAACATAAGGTTGGCCAGAAAATCGCCCTACTAGGAACATCACATATACTAAGAAAAATGCTATCAATTAAATGACAATTCTCCTATATAGCATAAGTACCATAGTTTGGACCCGGCTCTACAGGATACAAAGCAGGAAACATAACTTACACAAATAATAATAATAATAATAAACATGTGAATATTAAATAAGGATTTAGGCAACAAAGATGAAACTTTTTTGATCCAAACTGTATTTAGCCTCAGAAAATTTTATCTTTTTTACTAAATAAATTTAAAAAATAAAAATAGTTATATTTTATATATAAATAAATGCTTAATTTTTTTACATATACAGAAATTTAAAACAATGTCTCTCCAAGGCATAGGTGATCATGGCTCTCCACAGCTTCCTTTTAATTATTATCTATGAATTGCTATGACTTATTGGGAAAGATAATGGATTAATTTCCTTGACTTATCCACATTGGCTTTCAGCATTGTCTTTTTAGAGACCAGTATATGCTACTATTTAACCCATAGCTGTGGGATGACGAGATGAATTCCTGCCTTTCTGAAGAGCCTTAGTGCGATTCTAAACACACCAGAACTCGCCCCACCCTGTTTCCCATTTCTGCGCCAATAATCTTTATGCAACCCAGTACATCCCTCTTAATGCACTAAAGCTGTAAATATCAGAAAGTTTATTTTTACACTTAAAAAAAATTCCGACTTCTTTCCTCATCTTAATTGTTACTGTAAAAACTTTTCATCCATTGCACACACAGCCATTCAGGTGTGTTTTTTAATCATTTCACCCCAAGCAGGACAACAAAGCCACTAAGCTACAAAGATGTATGAAAAAATATATTAGAAACACGAAAACATTGTTAAAGGTCCAGATCAATAAAAGAACAGATATTAAGAAAACAAAAAATACCGATTGATATTGCATTTAAAGTTTTGAAGATCAAATTTGACTGGAAAGCAAGAAGCCGGAAGAGAGTTCCACAAGTGAGAAGTGCGATAGAAGATACATTTAGCATAGAACTTACAGTTACATATAGCCTGTAAAATCAGATCTTGGCACCAATCTAGTGCTTCGCATAATTTCATAGAGTCTAGGTACTATAGAGGAGAGTTCATTAAAATAGTTATCCTGTATACCCTTTTCTTTCATCAATAAAAATAATATAAACTAATTTACAGATGTTACCAATTTTACCAAATAACTGAATTCCTTGTTTGTGTTTTAAATATTGATATTGCAATATTTTGGAGAATCAGTTCTTCAGTCTTCGTAAGTTATATGCTGCATAAAAAAAGACATTAATAAAAAGAATTACCTTCATGTTTTCCACTCACGTGTATAGCCATCTTTCTTTTTCTTAAAAAGTCCGCCTTAGAATTTAAAGACTTTGTCTTTTGATAAGCATAATTTCAGTTTCACTTTCCTGTTCATAAAAAACCCCAAAAACTGGTATTTCCTGATTTTTACCTCTGATCGATTTGGAATTTAAGAACCCAACAGTTGCTTTTCTTGATTGATTGATTTGTGTTTTATGGCTTATCAACATTCTGTACGTTATTTAAAGCCAGGAAATACTTTTACATTGTAAAACACTTTTTTAGCAATAATAATTTTTTACTGATGCAAGTCCTACTAATTAACCCATAGATGGAGATAAAAGGCGGCTCATACGATTCCCAAAGCGTAATTGAACATAAAGAACCCAACTGGAATTGAAACACGGCTCATGAACATCCAATTCAGAGCTGTTATGCATTACACTCCACGGACATCTAAGCTTACAGCACCTGGTATACCCAAATAGTCACCGATAGAGGTACTGACCAGGCTCAACGTTGCTTAACTTCGGTGATCTTGGAAATACGGTGTTTCAACTTGATATGGCTGTTAGCCCAATTTTTAAAAAAAAAAATATTTCTGAAAATAAACTTTATTACTTTATTTTGTACGACTCACGAAAGGTGTTAATCTTTTTATTTTTTACAACCATGTTCACTCTGTACAAAGCCCAAGAGCCACTCAAGTTAGAGTGTTACAGATTAAGAGGTACAGCTTGTGTAGATATGTGTGGAATATAACGGTTAACCCTAGATTTAGAACAGGTTAAAACTGTTGTGATCGGAGAAGCAACATATTAGAAGTTGGTTCCCGTTCGTGGGATGAAACTGCACGTGTGGAACTTACGTCTGACCAATGGAATACAAAGGGAATGGGGGCGATTCGCTGCAATGTGCGTGGAAGGGTGGATTTTAGCCGCGAAGGTGAAACTAAGGAGTGAGGTTCATCTGATCACTCTCCGTGGGAGTAACGATAGAGAAGCGAAAGGCTTGCGACATCTGGTCATTAAGGAAGTGGTTGTAAGGTGGAAAATAACGGTTAACCCTAGACATGAACAGGTTAGTGACCGGGGAAGCATCCACTTCGGAGTCGGTTCGTTGGAAGAAGCTGCCCGAGTGGAGTACGAAGTGAATGACGGTGGTTCTCTACAATGTGCGTGGCATGGTGGGTTTTAGACATGAATCTTAGAACTAGATGATTTAAGGAATGTATTTCGTCTGGTCGCTTTCCATGGAAATGTCACTGGTGGTTGTTGATCGTCTCTTCGACAATGAATCTCTACATATCTTCAACGCCTTCCTCTCTATTCTTGTAGGTCTTAACTTCGCTGTAATGTAGACATTATTATAATATTCAAAATTCCATAGATGAAAATTTGCTTACACTATTTACATCGTTCGGACTGTTGTCCTCATCTTTATAGTCAGATTTCACAACGGTTCGGCCGTTGTACGCTCCGGATTTCCGGAAATACGTTGAAATTTCGAACCGAACCCTTTATTTAGTCTATTGGTCTAATTCCACGTGCCATGCCTTTTTTGGATATCTCAGTTTCAGTTAATTCCATTTAGTAAGTCAACATTCCAGGCTTTTGGTCCTTCTGCTGTGGCCAGGTATTGAACTCATAAATCTTTGGTTTAAGTCACTTTTTGGATTGCTCAACCAAAGCTTTTGTCGGAGTGGGTCATAGAGAAATGGTAATAAGTCAGACGTTGCTTATAGATACAAGAGAAACGAGGTTGTAAAGAGCAATGACCGACTAGGTCTGAAAAAGACTGTGCCTACAAGAATAATACAGACTGCTTCGAAACAGATCCAAGCTTCTTCATTAATGAGACTAATAAAACTGGATCGCCAATTCGTAGCGAGTTTTCAAAATTTTTTTTTTATTGGGAGACTCCTTGGTTGATGTTGGGATGGATATATATATATATACAAATACAAACACACATACACGCACATACATACATGCATACCCACACACTTACCGTACATATACGTGTAACGCGCGATGTTTGTTTTAAATACAAATGTAGTTTTTGACTACAGTAAATATGGGTATATCTATAGCTAAATGGTATCGCACGTCAGGCTTTATGACGTTTTCGTTTAGTATGTAGGTTCGATTCCTGTCGGAGGACACAGATTGTGTCTATGAGATTTATCGGACATTCATGCCGGAAAATTTTGTTAATACTGTTTATTATAAACAGAATTTACTTAAATATTTGAATCTCTAAAAATAACGTATAAAGAATATATATATATATATATATATATATAAATACTTTTTCATAAAATAAAACATTATAATTTTAATTTGAAACTTTTTTTTTTATATATATATATATATATATATATATATATATATATATATATATATATATATATATATATATATATATATATATATATATATATATAGAATAGTTTAATCAAAAATTTGGAATTTAATACTTGCAAGTATATAATCCTTTGAAAGCAATTCAATGTTTATCTAGAAATGAGTAAAAAGCTGAAAGTTCTCGACCCAGTGATGAAGCACACCCACCGAAGAAAAAAATAAAAATTAAAATTCTGACTTTTCGTTATCTGACAGTATTTCGAGGATTTGGTATTGCCGAGAACTTTTCAACACCCTATGTATGACTGAATGCGTCTCGCTTCATTGCGTTTCCATAAATGTACGTGTGTTCTTTTCTACGTGGGTGGGTGAAAATAAGGAGATTTTTGTGAATGAACGGATAAATATGTTATCCATTTAAAAATAAATATGCACTGCATTTTTGAAGACTATTTAAGAATAATTTAATAATTTTCATTATAAATTTCGGTTTTCCACGTTTTTCTTTTTTTTTTTTTTTTTTTGCTTGTTTGGCTTTTATTCCCGTTAAAATCGAGAGTAAAAAAAAATCTGCAGGTTTATATTCTTAAATAAATCATGTCCAATAATTCCCATGATGTTGTTAACAGCTGTTTCAGAATTTCAAGCTCTTTCTTTTCTTTCTTTCTTTCTTTCTTTCTTTCTTTCTTTCTTTCTTTCTTTCTTTCTCTCTTTCTTTCTTTCTTTCTTTCTTTCTTTCTTTCTTTCTTTCTTTCTTTCTTTCTTTCTTTCTTTTCTTTCTTTCTTTCTTTTCTTTCTTTCTTTCTTTCTTTCTTTCTTTCTTTCTTTCTTTCTTTTTTTCTTTCTTTCTTTCTTTCTTTCTTTCTTTCTTTCTTTCTTTCTTTCTTTCTTTCTTTCTTTCTTTCTTTCTTTCTCTCTTTCTTTTCCAGTTCCAAACACGTTATTTCATTCCATATTATGTGCAAATGATGTCAGTTTAACTAGATCAAATATCTTCTTTTTTTTTTTTTTTCTCTCTCTCTCTCTGATTTTCTTTGTGCAAATCTAAGTCAAGATGAACGCGGATTCACAACTTACAACGACCGGCATTTTCACGGAGAGACAGAGTGTGAAAATTGAAAGGAGAAGAAATACAATCGAAATATGTTATCTTTTTATTTATTTATTTCTTTTTTTATTTTTATTTTTTCCTCTTCTCTTCTTGAATTCATTAAACCAGTGGATCGACCCAGATGATTTCGTAATGAAACGAAAACGCTAATTCTTCTTTTGAAAGCAGAATCTAACGTACACAAAATTATCTTCTATCCTGTTGTGTCGCTAAATAATTTCTCCGTAACGAGTTGAAGAATATGTTGACGGAGATGCTGCTCCTTTTTGGTAGCTGGTGCGAGGTTACTAATGCAACGGGGGATAAAGTGTAAAAATCATAATGCGTGTTACAGACGATATTAGTGTAATTTTCAAGATAACTGTTTGCTTTCTGCCATATTTCAAGTTACCACGTACATTAAAAAAATAACTATTACTAGTTTGACCTAAGAAAAATACATTTAAGTATAATGCAATATCCACTGAATTTGTTAGACATATATTCAGGGCCTATATAAAAGTCTCGTACTCAATCCCGAACCAATTCTACTACGTCTTAAGTAAGGAGTAGTCATATAAATTTTAAAAATAATTGTAACTTATTTTTTTATTATTTATTTATTTATTTTAAGCGTTTCATCCCAAGCAAGGCGGGAAGCCACTAGGACGCAAGGGGTTACAGAAGATTTGGAGCAAGATCAGATAGGAGTGATAGAGGAAAGGATGGGGAGAAGGATAGTGGATAGATCAAGGCAACTTGAGATGTCGATTAACATTACATTTGAATAGTTGGAGATTATAGCTCTCAGGGAAACTGGAATAGAGAAGGGAGTTCCACAGGCGAGAAGTGCGTGGCATGAAGCTAGTAGAAGAGACGGCTACATTTAGGAGTTTCGACAGTGAAAGGGTGAGAGCGCGATGCCAGCCTCTTAGGGCGCTTGAACTCATGAAGTCTGGGAACCAGCGAATGCAGCTCCTCGGAGTACAAAAATGTACAAAATGAATTATATGAAATATAGGTAAAAAATTCAAATAGAAAAATTGTAAAAATGTATATCTAAATACAAATTAGAGGCATGTCATGAGAGATCGTTCCATCTTATACAAATCAACAATGCTTTGCGGCAATTTTTTTACATGAACTTGAGATTTTTCTTGTTAAAAAGTTAAATAATTTAAAACATTCAACATTATGGATAAAAGATAATTAATTTTATGCAGTGGTTTGTGGAAACTTAGCATGCGAAAAACGAATTCACGGAGTTGGGAGAATAAAAAAGCCCCCCCCCCCCAATCCGGGAAAAAATGTGTTCAGCCTTTTAACAGTCAATTTTGATTAGCTTCATTTGTAACGTATATAAATTTAGGTAGAAAAAAAGGAAAAGTTGATAGCAAGGGTCACTACGCGCCGCCCCCAATTAGGCTTGTCGCCACCCACGGTCGGGTTTCGGGATTAGCCCGCCCCGCTTCTACGTATAGTAATTGATTTTAAAAGTATAATTCTATTTTAGATAATTACAGGCATATGTTTCTTTTTCTCCTCCTCCTCCTTCTTCTTCTTCTATGTGACGTGTCCCTTCATGATCATGGCTCTCCATTATTTCCTTTCCTTTATAACTCTTTTATCCTTTTGCTATCTCTCCTAATTCCTGTCCTGCCAGTCATTTACACATGTTGGTTAGGATGACTTCGTGATGAAACCAAACTAAGCAACAATCTTGGCCATGAGGCGGTCCCAATTTGTACTCTGGACACTCGCTAACTTTACCTTAGTCCAAATTAAAGGTTAAAATAAAGTCGGGAATTTCTTGCTGCGCGCGCTTCGTTTAAAATGCTGATGACTCGATTACTTCGTAAAACCAGCATTCAAAACGGGCTCGTCGCCAAGGAAAGGAGGAACATGGAACGGGGCAGGGAATCAGCTCCCCCACCTGAAAATCATTCCCCTAACTCTGTGAAAATAACGTGAGCTAATTTTAGTGTGCAAGTTTTTAATTGCGGCATCCTTGATTTAGATGCACAACTTAAAAAAAAAAAAAATATCTGCATCACGCCTGGTCGGAACACGAGCTTGTTTATTTTTATTTTATTTATTTAATATATATTCACCTGGAATCACTTAGCATATCTTCCTCGAACGGCAGTATTAAAATGATCGTTTTTATGTTCCTCTTATTTCCTGTGAATATATCGTCGTATGATTGTGTGTAGTAGTATTCATCTGAATTTAAACGCTATTACATTCAACACTGTAAAATGTGTTTGTCATTTAAGGCGTACAATATAGTACAGAGTTTAACTATGATAGTGCTTCTACAAAACTGAATTGTATCATGTTTTGTTTTGATATAGATCGATGGGACAGAGTAGGCAAGAAACAGTCACATCGTATGTTTAATATAAATATACATGCTGACTACAGAATTTTACATATTTTACGCCTTTTAATATATGGGTATTCATTCTATATTTTTCCTGATATTTGCAGCCATAACAGTGTACTCAATTTGAATAAAAAAAAATACTGTTCGCCGAATATATGTCTATTGTAAACGAAACGAGAGAATAAGATACTACATATTAGGAGGAATTTGAAATAGAAATGTTTTCTTTAAATTAATTTATATGTTAAATAAAAGGAATATTTTTTTTGTTATTTATTACTAAACCGTACTAAAGCAAAAATAATAATTTAACTCAGTTTATATGTCGGTTTTGTATTTCTGTCATCAAACGATGAAAGGCAAACGGAAAATATTTGCTGAAGGCTTGTCGCTTTTATAATGGCCAGGCATGCGTACACTTCTCTACTAATCAATAATATATTAGCAATTTACTTTCTTAACCTATTGCCATAATGTCGCACGTAAACTGGCTCTGTCCTTTCTTGGTTCTCTTATTATTATAATATCTTTTTTTTTCTCCTTTCTTTCTCGAAGCGTGACATTCTAAGCACAGGTAAGCGGGTATATTTTTCGTAAGATGTTTAGAGGTTACTTACGCGCTTTTCAGGATGAAAGCAACAAAGTAAATACACCAAATTTATACACATCTTTAATATAAATAAAAATAAAAATTAATAAGTAGATTTTAATTGCATTTTGAAATGAGGTTATTTAAATAATAAAATCTAATATACAACACAGTTATGTTCTGTTAAAATAATAAATGGTTGTGCTTGTCTGCATTTAATCTAGTATATGTATGTTTATATATCTGTACCTATCTATCCATCCATCCATCTATCTATCTATATATATATATATATATATATATATATATATATATATATATATATTAATATCTACCAGAAAGGGAGATGAATTGATAGTTATGCCTAACTATCTATCTATCCATAACTATATATATATATATATATATATATATATATATATATATATATATATATATATATAGAGAGAGAGAGAGAGAGAGAAAGGGAGATGAATATATGGTCAGGTATATCTATCTATCTATCTATCTATCTATCTATCTATCTATCTATCTATCTATCTATAACCATATATATATAAAAATATATATATTTATATATATACATAGTAATATCTATAGGTATGTAGATGAATAGATACTCATGTCTATCTATCTATACACATAACTATATATATATATATATATATATATAGTAATATCTATAGGAAAGTAGATGAATAGATAGTCATGTCTATCTATCTATCTATATTCATAACTATAAGAACATGTACGCGTGTAAATATAATATATATATATATATATATATATATATATATATATATATATATAGTGTAATGGTCAGAGTTAAATCAGAGAAGGAAACAATAGTATTAAAAAAGTGCTCAATACACGTGGAAAAAATATAAGTAAAAATAAAAATGACATGTAGAGCTTTTTTTAACTTTAAAAAGTCAGGATGTCTATTAAAATACACGACCATGTCATATCAATAGGGAGGGAGATGAATAGTTTGTCATAACTATCTATCTATCTATCTATCTATCTAGATAGATAGATAGATGAAGATAGATAGATTTTTTATGTATGTATATATATATATATATATATATATATATATATATTAATATATATATATATATATATATATATATATATATATATATATATATATATATATATATATATATGACATTTTATGTATGCATATATATTGAACTAAAGTGATTGTAGGTAGAGCGTGTAAATTTACACCCGCTTCATGATTTCGTGTATATTGGTATTCTCTTTAAGCGTCAACCCGTTTAAGTGTGTATTTGTGCGTACGCGCATGTACGTTTAATCGGGCGTGTGAAATATGTATGTGCGTGAAAACTTGCGTGTGTCCGTGTGTTTGATTTTATGTCGGCTTTTGTATATGTCTGTTTGGGTCGGTCTTGGTTGTCTGTTCGCTTGCGTGTGTTCGCACGTGCCTGTCTGTGTGCGTGTGTCAATGTTTGGTTATTTTGTGCATCCGTATATCTAAGCGCGCCTTTTTTATTTTTGATTATTTCGTGCGTGCTTTTGTGTATGTGTGTCTGCGGGTGCGTGTGTGAAAGTTGCCCATCATAAGCTGCAACCCTAAAAGTACACCTACCAAACATCTATTGTTAAGAATTCAACGTACAGCTCGTTTCGAAGCGACATTGTTGTTTCGCGTTTGCCTCTGTTCATTGTCGATCAGTTCGAGTTGATTTGGTTAAGTTGAAGAAAACGATCGCCTCTGATATCGCAGAATGACGGAAAATGCTCCAGTTAAAATACTGCTAAAGTATTTTGCATAGATTTATATGCATGTCATTTTTATTTTTACTTATATTTTGTCTATCGTTAAAATATTGCTAAAGTATTTTGCATATATTTATATGCATTTCAGAAACGATTTTGTTGCAAAATATTTCCCCTAATGAGTTTTAAAACGTAACATAAGTATATACAATTTTCTGACTATTCAGCTACTATGTATCCTATTTTCTTCATATAACATACTATATGTAGCATACATAATATACTATGCTCTCTCTCTCTCTCTCTCTCTCTCTCTCTCTCTCTATATATATATATATATATATATATATATATCAGTAAGTTATGTGCCATGCGTGATACAAGCTTAGGCGATCATGTATCTTTCGATGCATCACTGACGAGGTATATTTTTTCCCGCAGTAGGTTGCCATTTCTTTCTACGGTAGACCAGTTGCCATCCAAGGCAATAGAACCCGGTCTGTCCTGCTATTTACCCACAGCTGGGAGTGAGGGAGAAGAAGAGGATTCAGATCTTTCTCAAGGGTATTAGCACGTAAGTGAATGTAATGGATTCGACTGGAATTATATACATCTACATATACTATACTATATACATACATATATGTAACAGAAATAAATTTCCTTGACAATTTGCTGAAGGTCTTTCTTTTTTTCATTTCTGTTGCAAAACAGTAAGCATAAAATACATATTTTGTTTTTGTTTTTCCGTTTGGCAAAATTATTTCTTTCTATGTGCCGTGTCCTTTCAGGACGTAGGCGATCATGGCTCTCCACCTCCCTCTATTCCTGACAGCTCCCAAGAAGTTCCTTCATTCTGCCACCACCCCCAGTCCACGTTCTGCCATTCATTTGTTTAAAGCCGCTAGGCATGTCTCTCTTTCCCTTTATTCGACCCGTGAGTATCAGATTCTCCAGGGCCTCTTACATGTCCCAGGAACATCAAATGCCGCTTCCTGGTGCTAAGTGTAAGCCTCCTCCTCGTTTGCATCCTCTCTAAGATCTCACCGTTGCTTACACGCTTGGTCCATGATATCCTCAGCATCCTTCTGCAGAATCACATTTCCGTCGCCTCAAGGTAAGATTCTACGTGGGTAATCATTAGTTTGAGGTAAATAGTCAGACACAACCTCAAAGCTGACAGTTAGACTATATATATATATATATATATATATATATATATATATATATATATATATATATATATATATATATATATATATATATATATATATATATATATAACGTAAGATTTTGCAAATAAACCGAAGAGTAGGATGTTTAAACTGACTTGTATATATGTAAAAATATGCACATTATAGAATATTTTCATATTTATCTCGTTTTTTATGTACAATGTTATCTAACAGATTCTCATTTAAGGATATAGTGGTTGATGGATTCGTCATTTACTGTTTTTCAACCCTTTACAAAAAGTATTTTTTAAGCCAGAAAATGTTTTTTTAGATTGTAAGAATTTTGTTCAGATAATAATGCTTTAGCGATACAAGTTTTATTAATTGACCCATAGCTGGGTAGAGAAGACGTGGATTCATACCCCTGCAAAGGGTATTTGTGAGAAAGTGAATATAACAAACCTGAAGGGAATTGGAAATCAGCTTTCCGATTAACAATTCCGAGCCATTATCCATCACACCACCCTCACATGCAAGCTTACAGCACCTGGTTGTCCCTTGAGGATATAGGAACCTGTATGCAGAATACAAGTACCGACGTGCTCACAAAAGTGTGTATGTGTGTTTGCGTGTGTGTGTGTAACGTTCTAGCCAAAATGCTCGAGAAAGTTAAGGTGCCGAAATATCTTCCTCGACGA
>CAHIKZ030000326.1:892500-895000 GCA_903632075.3 Acanthosepion pharaonis
GGTTTGCTGACCCTTTTCGCCGTTGCTTTTTCTCTGTTAGTCAGTCGATACGAATGATTTCGAAATTTCTGATACCACTCTGGTACAAATATCTCCAGTTATTTTTTATCCTGTGCAGCTTGTTCGAAATTAGTATGAAGGACATTTACAACTGAGAGGTTATCTGAGCCAGGGCCATCCAACAGTCCTTTGTTCACTGTGAAGCTGGCTATACACGAGGGCCGTAGATATTTTGCTGTCACTCATCCTTGCAATATGACCAGCCCAGCGAATTGTGACTGCATCTGGAAGGTCTCAAATCCACCAATGTTGCATTTTGCGTTATATTTATTTTTGTGTTTACTATTTTTATATTTTATACTCATTGGAACTATTTATTTTTTATTCGTAAATTATTTTACCATTAAATATATGTTTCTTAATATTCCCACCTCACTTTTTTTTACAGTGTGAATTGTCCTTTTCTTTGTTATCGTCAAAAAAATAAGCCAAAGTTTTGCTTCCAACGAAAAGCTGAAAGAATTCCTTAAGGTAAAAATAATGTATTTTAATAGCTGTATACACACACACTCACACGCGCTCATACACATACACACACATATATATATATATATATATATATATATATATATAATTATTTATTTAAGAATTATAACATAAATATGTTATAAAATCACTACAAAAATAGCCATTTTGTTTCAACACCTCCGGTGTTTTATCAAGTGATGATGTTGAATGTAAAATAAATGGTTTTATTCTATATATATATATATATATATGGTGGACTATCCCGTCGTATTCGAAGTATGAGGGAGCTCAGTTCCTAGCAACTGATAGCTCAGACAACAGCACATATGATTTGATTATAGTGGTGAAGGCTTTGTGCAGTACTGACAACACTTTTTGAAGGGCCGAATGCAGAGACCTGGTGCACTACGTGCCACAAGGTCCTCAAACGGCCCTCCGCTGGTTTCGAGTTCAGAGTAGTCCTTCTCTTAGACCAGTTGCCAGGCGAAGGCTATAAAACCCAGTCGGTCCAGCCATTTATCCATAGCTGGAAGGAAAAGAAGATTAATACTTTTCCCAAGGGTATTAGCAAGTGAATGTAATGGATTCGACTGGGAATCGAACTCGACTCTCCGATTCTTCAATCCGAGCCGCTATCCACTCTTTTATAGTCTATTAGTTTGGTGCAAAAATAATGTCGTTTTCTCTATTGAAGTTGAACGTCAAAAAACGACATTTTTGCACCAACCTAATAGTAATGTGTGGCAACAATCGTTCTTTTATGAATACTTCACTGTATATGACGGAATATTTTTGTATTTTTTTGTTTCCTTACAATTCTCCTTATTTCAAGCCTAAATATCATTATATTAGAATCGCCCATAAGACATGTTTAACATTCAAAAGAAAAGAATATATATAAAGACACAAGTTCAGCTAAATAAAAACTTAAAAAAAACGTAAGTAACAAGATTGAATAGACTGATTTTAAAACTAAGCATATCCGAGTCGCATTAATTTCCCTTTATCGGAATAATTAATTGTATCGAGCTAAGATTAACACAATAACTACATTATATTTTTTAAAAAATAAGAAAGATAAAGGTACATTTATTTAGATACTTTTATTCAGATGAGCTCTTCGCTACGGAACCTCGATTTTTTTTTAAAAATTAAGCACATTCCTCGACTGGTGTCAAGATATCAATTTGCCGTTGAGCTGGCTAGATGTAGACGTAAGTTCTATACTAACAGTTTCTTTTATGGCATTTCTTGATTGTGGTACTCCCGTCTTGTTCCATGCTTTCCAACCAACTTTAATATGCAAAAAATTAAATGTAATGTCAATCGCTATCTACTGTCCTCCTGATGACATTTTTTTTTCTCTTCCCGCTCATTATTAATGTTTATGTACCTACTTCTTCCACACCCTGCAACCCTTTGTGACTTAGTGGCTTTACTGACTTGCATGGAGGTGATACCGATTTAAAAAAAATATGTGCCTGGTACAATAATTTTTATTATTGGACAAACATACAAAAGTAAGAAAAATGAAACAAAAAATGTCATCGACACGAAAATGGATTTGTTGATCTGAGTTCAAAACATTTCCTGGTATGGTCCGTTCACTTTGCGCTCATTCCCTTGTAAAAATGCTTATCTGCATCTATTCCCTCAATTGTGGGTTAAATAGCAATGAATGACAGTCAGTCTATGAGGACTAATATTAATTTCAAATCTTGGAGAAAACAAGAACATGTAGAAGCAATTCAGACATATCAAACAAAGCAGAAGTTGGATATGATTGTCTATGTCCAGGAGGAAGATGGCATTCATAAAAAAAAATGATGAGCGGATAGTTTCTGTCTTATTTTTCGCAAGGTACGCACTAAAAAACGATCATTCTACAGACAAGTGTTACGGCAGCTATAAAATTCTTGGGCATTTCAAATTTTAAATGAGTACTTATAACTAACTTAATTATTGTCTCTCT
>CAHIKZ030000326.1:902500-907500 GCA_903632075.3 Acanthosepion pharaonis
AACAGCGAAAAAGAAAGATACATACATAGAGGCAGAAGGCGGACACAAATGGATAGTGAAGAGAGGGATTCTATCTTTTTTTTTAAAAAAAAGGAGAGTGACTCATAGAGAGAGAGGAAGATATAAACCTCAATGCATGACAATGAAATGCAGAGAGAGTGTGTGTGTGAGAGAATGAGAGAGAGAGAGAGAGAGAGATAGTTGGAGTGAAAGAAAGGCCGAATATTTATAGATAAATATATTCTTCTCGTTGCATACGTTTGCCTTCGTTTATATTTCTCACGCGCGTGCGCGAATTTCACGAAGCTACTTCGATTGAGTTCGGTAATCAATAAATTAACGCGTCCGTTCGTTTGCTTCATAGTTCGTGTGCCTACTTGGGAGAATTGAATGAATATTTGCTCATGTACGATCCTGGGGAAAGGTTTTAAGTTACACTCAATATTCATGTATATGCGTTCGAATCGAAGTGAAGACCCGGAAAAAATCGAGGGCGTATAAAAGAGACACAATGTGATGGCAAGTAAAAAAAAAAGAAGATAGCATTTGTGTAAGACGTTGTATATTTTTGTGTGTAAAAATACACTTATAGTGAATATAGTTAAAATCAATAAATACGTGAGAAATGCGCGCGGTCTACAGAGTCGAGATGCCACGTCACAAATGCTGAAATGTGAGGCCACACACGGCCACACACGCAAAAACAGACGCACAAGCGCATATGAATTCACTCAGCATCTCACGAAGAAAAAAAATACGATACGTTGTTATTTAACTAGATTGTCACAAACGACAACGGTCGCGCACTGGGTGATCCATAAAATTTCCGGTTTCTTAGGCTACGGCACAGACACTAAGATGTAGCCATGACCCTATCGGTTTCAGTGAATGAAGCATTGCCTGTAAGATGGGCACCAAGCCACAATGCTTTAGTAAGGCATTTCAATAATATCCTAACATTGTCCAAAACATGACGGTTAGAAACTTTGATTGATCTATCTATCTATCTATCTATCTATCTATCTATCTATCTATCTATCTATCTATCTATATATATATATATATATATATATATATATATATATATATATATATATATATATAAATTTGTAGGTCGGATGAATTGGATCATGATTATGATTCCAATGTAATAAATTATAACCATTTTATATTAGATTCTTGCTCTATTCTCTTGGAAATATATATATATATATATATATATATATATATATATATATATATATATATATATATATATTAATTCAAGCATGTTTGGTTGAATAATTTGGGCATATATCTATTTATTTTATTATAATTATCACGAATTCTCTGATGACAAAAAAAAAAATTCTTAATGTTAATATCAAATTTATTAAAGTAGGCGCCGTAGTTTTTTTTTTTTTTTCGTTTCTTTTATTTTAACTGAAAATGATCTGGGATGCGATTGAAAGAACATTGGAAAATTAAAGAAATGAAAAAACAAAAAAACAAAAACTATTGCGCCTTTCAACCTTAAGAAGTCAATCAGAGAATTCGAGAGGATTAAATAAAAATAAAAAATAGACGTCATATGTCCAGATTATTCAACTAACATACCTGAATCTAGATATGCTGTCTATATATATATATATATATATATATATATATATATATATATATATATATATATATATCACTATTAACGCATTGCTCTTCAACCGAATTAAATTGAGCTCTCTGAGCAACTGACGTATTTCGCATATAAAACGTTAAAATTTCTTTTCCTCTCCTCCGTACGATGATAGACTAGGGGTAGAATCTCTGACTCATACCGAATCGGTCGGGTTTGAGGCAATCAGGCGTACAGCCACACTGAAGAGCTGAGATACAGCGAAACAGTCTGTCTCTGAAAATATATGTTTTGCGGGAAATCCGGTTGAGCGCTCTTGAGAAAAGGCTAATTTTAAAAACAGTGGCTCATGCCGCTATTAACCCATTGTTCATCAACCGAATCGATCTTGCTTGAATCAGACGTCTAGCCACACTGAAGAGCTGGTATACAGCGAAACAATCTGTCTGTGGATGACTATATATATATATATATATATATATATATATATATATATATATATATATATATATATATATATATTTATATTAAATAATCTGGACAAGTTTCATTAAATAATCTGGACAAGTTTTTTATGCAAATTCCTATCATGTCGTCTGATAAGCTTAATAACATTATCATTGAAAGACGAAAGAAAATCACCATATTGATACAGTATATATATATATATATATATATATATATATATATATATATATATATATATATATGTTGGCGTGTGTGAAGTTTTAAGTAATCTATGTGAACTTTGAGCAATAATGCAATTTTTAAGGAAGTATTTTTTTGCAGGAATATGCGGAAATAAATATTTTTTGTATCTTTTTTAAATATATGTTTCTGTTTTCGTTTTCCTTGTCAACAATGTGTAAAAAATAAAATATATATAAAATATATCTATGAAGAAACTCTTAAATGAAAAAAAAAATCAAGAGAAAAGGAAAACATTTTTTACCAACGCGTTTTGTCCCCTGGGGAACTTTATCAACGTAAATGTGGAAATTTTATTTTGCAGCTTGTATTTATTTACAGAAGTAACGTGGAGAGGAATATCGTTAGGTTTTCAAATTTAAAAAAAAATTGCGAACACTCTAAAATATTCTTAAATCTATAGTATAATTTAAGGTAAACTATGAAGGACTCTAAGTGATATAATATATTGCCTAATAAAAGATAAAACAGTTATCAGGAATGAAAGCTCATTAGAATAGATCCAGATCTAGGGTCTTTGGCGTTTCCGTGCCAATTGCAAGTTGGTGAGGTTATTTCACTCAGAGCTGGAAATTATTCAGAGTTTTCTTTCTCCTACACCGGTTGCCACCCAAAGCTATAGGACCCAGGCTTTTCTGCTATTTAACCCATAGCTAAGGGGAATAAAGAAACGATTTATACAAAGAATTAATTAGCAATGTTAATGTGATTAATAACAAAATAACTTCGCTAACAAGACTTAATAAATTATTAACTTACTATCAATTCCTTGAATAATATGATCCTTATATTTGAGTTGTTGTCAGATGGAAGCGACATACCAAGTACTTTCGACAATTTCAAATTGTCATCTTCGGGGCACATTTTCCCCATACACAGGCAAACACTAAGACGAAATATGTGTAAACGGAAAGATGTTTTTTTTTAATTATGCTATTTATTGACAGTGAAATATGTTTTAGAGCGTTCGATGCTGCGACACTAGAGTTCTTGTTCAAATCAATCAAATGAGATTTTGTTTGATTTTTGAAAAGTAATAATTCTACGAGATTTTGTTGCTACGTGTGTTTATCAGTTAAAGTGACATGGACTTAAGTATAATTCAATTAGTAGAGTAAAATGTCTTAGTAGTTTTCCACAGATTTTAAGTTTCTGATTATTACGTACTGCGGATCTGATTTCGTAAATATATTAGAGTATGCAGCTTATATTTTATATCATAAAGAAGCAATTTATAGAAAGAATTAATTAGGGATGTTAACCTGATTAATATGCGAAATCACTGATACTCAGGGCGGCTTAAAAAATTGGTAACTTCAAAAAAAATTACCAGATGTACACAATTATCCAGGGACGCATTTGTCTGGTACACAATTGTCCTGGACGCAAATCTACAGTACGGAACTGTCCGTCCACCATTTTAATTAGAAATAGTTAAAATAGATAACACATATAATGTGACGCGAAAATAATGATATAATGACACTGTTGGCTTCCCATACTACTTTAAATAAAATGTTAGGCAGAAAAAAAAAACGATCTGTACCGGAAAGAACAATAACAGTTATTGAACGTTAAGTACCTATTATCCTGAAAAGTTTATTTAATAGAAAGATGATATAAATGTCAACCGACTGTACACTGGGTTCTCGAGGAATGCTTAATATTAAAATTACCACTACCATTTTAGGAATGGTACCAATCGTTTATGTTCCTCAAAATGGCATCGACTATAAACATTATGTCGTCTCTATATTCTTCTATAGATTTCAGGTACTGTGAAAGGAGACAGAAACTATGCGGGAGCTAGTTTCCGATTCGATTTGAGCATGAAACACATTTGACAGTTTCTGACAATTCTCCTTCTGTGTAGCGAATTTCAACGATATTTCTGAAAAATAGGTTTGTATTATTAACTGAGCGTATGAAACATGTTCAGCTCTTCCTAGCGCCAAGAAAATGGATGCCTCAAGAAATTTTGTAAAGCGACATTGGTCATCTTTTAATCGCTTGTCTTTTCTAACTCAAAAGAAAACCTTAGCCTTCTATCTCGCGCTACGCCTGTTTTCTTTCGATCATTTTTCTCCCGATCTCTCCTCTCTTTGCTTCCTTACTATTCTCTCTTTTTTTCTTATTTTCAACGTTCCTTCTTTGTCTCCTAGTCAGCCCGGGTCATGAATACGCCTAGTGCATATCTATGCAGAGGATAAGAAAAATAAAATAAAAAGGGCCACTTGTTTGTAAGGTTAATGTCAACCTTTTAGATTCTACCGCAAGCGGTGGGGGGGGGGCGTTTCTTTCGAACCGTATGTGCATGTTTGTGTGTATTTATTTCATTGAATTAAACAAACTTGAAAATATATGTTTATACTTCTATTTACCTATTGATTTCTACGTACTATCCCGGAAACAATAAACAATGGCCTAAAATACTCAGAATATTATACACAATTTCGGCAAGTTCCTTTACAAAATATTCAACTTAAGGAGTAACAAAAACAGACACCAACAAGCATACTATACCCTTCATTTTAGTAAAACATGATTAAACGAAAGATTTCTGCCTAAATATACCCTGTATGTATGTATGTACGTATGTATTAATCTATCTATGTATGTATGTATGTATGTATCTATCTATCTATCTATCTATATATATATATATATATATATATATATATAT
>CAHIKZ030000326.1:912500-917500 GCA_903632075.3 Acanthosepion pharaonis
ACTGCCGTCTACTCGCTGCGACTCTATTTATATGGACGCCGACCAAAACCGGGTGTGGGCTTGTCGGGGTTTGAGTTCCTCGATAATTCTAAATCCACAATAAGGATTTTCTTTGTTTTCGGACAGGAAAATTTATGACTTTCCATTTTTGGTAGTCCATTACTTTCTGCCCCAGAGGGTGTTTTTAAGGGAATCGTCCTCCCAAATTTTTCCTTTCTCATATTGGTATCTCACACCAATCCCCTCAGAGGGCGTCAACAGTTTTCACTTCTCTCTCACAGTGGTATCTCACACCAATCCCCTAAGAGACGTCAACAGGCCTCCCCTACTTTTCATATGTTTACCTTCGACCACCGCTCACGCCATCACTCAGCCAATGACGCTCGGCAACGCGGGTGTTTACAATTATCGCTCAAAAGAAAAAAAAATTATCTTCCTTTTTTTTCTTTTCTTTCTTTTCCCTACACCAGACCCCTGCGACTCGTAGTATGGTCCTTAATCTCTATCTTAACCGAATGTCATCTGGAATTTATCAACGAGATTTTCACCAGCGTCAAATTGGTGGTTAACTGGACGTCTTCGCACTCTGTCGCCAATTATCTGTCCCGGTAACAAACTTTTGTCATGTCCAGGTCTGGACAATGAAACAGGTGGTCTCTTTCCAAAAACAAATGATATCTCCGAAAGATAGTTAATGGTTTATTCTTTTCCCTTCTTTTTTCTCTGGGGGTGGCCTCAGCTGATGCCTTTCTCGGTCAGTGCGTGGCCTGATTACCATTATCTTCCAGCTTCTGTTTCGTAGGCCACTTGAGCAATTTGAAATTTTCATTATTGCCATGGGAAGATTACTATCTTTCATTCGCCGCGTCGTAGCATAAATTAATTCCGACAGATCCGAGATCTTACGAATTTCCTATCTTCTGTGAAAAAAAAAAACAAAAAAAAACTTTTCTTCGCAAATGAAAATAAAATCTTGACCACTTTTCTTTGTTAAAAAAAATAACATCGCTCAGTTTGTCTTTTCGCGATAGCTTCTTCTCGCCTTAATTATTTCTCGCTTTTAATTTTCACGCGACCGCTAAATAGTGTCACAATATACTTTATTGTTGGTGGCCATAATCTTAACAACATAAGATATACAAATAACACAGGGCAAAGGAAGGGATGAAACTACAAGAACTCCTACTAAAGGTAGTGAATGAAAGCTGGGAGAAAGAAATAATCATAAATTGAAAGAAATCATAGTACATGGTTATTAGCAAAAGGGGCTGACCAAAAAGCAAATTACAACTTGGAGATAGCAAAATCAAGCAAGTATTTTAAATATCTGGAAAATGTTTTAACAGAGGACAGAAAATGAGACATCCAAGTGTTAAGAAACAGACAAATTTCCAGCGTATAGGTCATTATGAAAATTTGGATATTGTCAGTATGGTATAAAGATTGCGTTGTTTATATTTTGAAATTTTGGGAGAACGCTAGAATTCAAATCAATTCGAATATATACGTATCATGTAAAACACGTCAATTGTAAAACATTTCCACATACCTAAATTGCACTGAGGAAAAAGAATGTATCAAATATTTTTACGTATCATTATTTTTATTAATATTATTATTATCATTATTATTATTATTATCATTATTTAAGCATAATAATTATTTTATATTCAATTTAATATACCGTAGTGAAAGATGTCTTATTTGATGTTTTTTAACAGAGGTCGGAGAAGTGCAATACCGAAATCCGAAGGCACATTGGGATAGTGAAGGTGCTTTCCAAACGCTAAGCCAAGTATCAAGAAACAGGAACATTTCGGTAGAAACAACGAAGATTACTGAAGATTTACGTGATGTTAGTCTCCCTATATGGCAATGAATGTTGAATAATCTCCTCATAGATGAAGTATTGACTCAACGCAAAAGAAATGTGGTTCTACAGAAGGATGCTGTGAACACCATGGCTCGAACGTGTGAGCCACGACGAAGTTTTAGAGATAATGAAAACAAAAAAAGGACACTTATACTGAACATCAGGAAGAGTCTCTTGAAATTTCTAGTGCACATAATAAGGAGAGAGGGTTTGGAAAATTTGATACTCACAGGACAGATCGAAAGCAAGAAGGACAGACGACATAAGTGCATAACCTCTCTAACAAGATTCTGTAAATGGAGGGAAGAACAGGGGTTAGGAGCGATAATTAAAGACAAGATTTACTAAGATCTACAAAGGATAGGAAATAGTAGAGAGTCATAATCGTCGTCGTCCCAAAGCAGCACGGCATATAGAAAAATTCCTCCCACCAGAAAAGAAAAGAAAAGAAAAGAAGTAGGAACAATCAGTAACAAGCGAAGCTACAAATGAATACTCCTTCCACTGAAAAAGCAGTTGGTAATTTTTACTATAAGAAGAAAAAAAGAAACAAATAAACTTTAAACATCAAAGATGAAGGTCATTCCAACGAGAAGATGTCAAAATTAACCTTGACGTTTAACCACAAAGCAGATTACATTATTACGGAGATTGTGTGTGCTCGATCTTCAAAGCCGAAAATAAATATCGTGAAATAATAATTCATGACAGTTTATCGATTGCTGATGTAAGACATCTAAAAAGAGATCTAAGTGGTGTTACGTCTAAATGCTACCTATTTATTAAACATCTAGCAGGGAACAGTAGATAATTAATAAGCTTAGATATCTACGAAAGCAATTTAAAATAGGAGTAATCAATTTTTCAAAATTAGCTTCTGCCGCTTGCTTCTCCTCTGTGTATATATGTATTTTGTTTATTTCTAAAGACATTGTTTATATATATATATATATATATATATATATATATATATATATATATATATATATATATTACCAAACTTTTTTTATTGAAAAGAAAACTTACATGTCCTTAGAAATAAAAAAAAAATATATATACACAGAGGAGGAGGATTATATATATATATATATATATATATATATATATATATATATATATATATATATATATATATATATATATATATTACCTTTTAAATTTATTTTATATATATATATATATATATATATATTCAACTTCTATTGTTATATATATATATATATATATATATATATATATATATTAGTTCAACATTTGTTGTTATATATATATATATATATATATATATGTATGTATACATATATTACTTTTGACCTTTATTACAATGCATACAAACATATGCATATATGTGTGTATGTCTGTATATATATATATATATATATATATATATATATATATATATATATATATTAGTTCAACGTCTTCGTTACTATATATACATATATGTAAACATAAATTACTTCAACATTTATTGTTAATACACACACAGATATATATATATATATATATATATATATATATATATATATATATTTGACGTTTATTGTTAATACATACAAATATATATATATATATACATATATACAAGTGTGCGTATATGTGTGTGTGTGTGCGTGCGTGCGTGCGTGCGTGTGTGTCTGTGTATCTCTGTGTGTGTGTATGTGTCTGTATGCGTGTACGTGATAAAAATATATAGTTTTAAGTTATATTTATATTTTATTTAAAGTGCTGAATATTCTGTGATAGAGTATATGTACATATAAAAGTGAACACTGAGGCCAACACCCAGCGGAAACAGATGTGCTTGGGTATAATTGATAGCGAATCGGGGTGAAAAATCGGAGAACTGAGTTCGAATTCCAGTCGATTTCGTTGCATTCATCTATGTGCAAATACTTTTGGGGAAACTATGAATCCATTTTTATGGTTTAAATAGCAGAGCATGTTTGGCTCTTTATCGTCTGTTAGCCAGCAGTCCAGGAAAAGGACATCTCTGAAATAAAATCCTGAGAAAGGTCGTTTGACGACCTTGTGGCACATTTTGTGTGGGTAGTCTGGCTGTTTGAATCCTAAGTAGTGGGCTGCTGGATCCTCTTATACAGACGATTCAATCACATACACACACACACACACACAAATATATTTATTAATGTGAATAAGTCAAATAGCTAGATATTAGTAACCACCGTATACACGTGCGTTAGCATGCATACACAGGTAAGCGAATAAATGTTTACGCAATTTAATATAAATTTAATATAGACAAAACAGTACTCAATGTGGTTAGACAGAGCAGAGAAATATAAGTAAATAAATATACATATATTTAAAAGTTTGAAAGTTGTTCTACCAACTCATCAGGCACGAATTTGTGTCTGATGAGTTGGTAGGGCAACGAAACTTTAAGTTGCACACCAAAAGTTATATATATATATATATATATATATATATATATATATATATATATATGGGGGGTTAAACCATTCACCCCACGGAAGGCAACAAACCCACAAATACGGTGTGTGTTACTCAGTGTGACGGATTATAAGAAAAGGAAAAAAAAGACATTATTAAGGAGGAAGGACCTTAAAAGAACAAGAATTAAAAAGACAGAAGGTAACAATTGACATTATATATCATAAGAATATAGTTTGATGTTATGCTATATTTGTAAGCAAATGTACTCATTATCAGGCCTGAAGATGGTTTCAGATGTTTACAAGGTTTTGCAATAGGAAATTAATTTGATATTTTTGTTTCTACAACGGGCGTGGTGCATTTTTTTTGGTAGTGTTCCTCAAAGCGAAATCATCATGTGTGTTATATTTATGGGCCATTATAAAAGTGCATAGAATCATAGCAACCTCGATATGAAACATACGCTGAGAACACGAATGTATTAAGTGCGTCTAACTGCAAAGAAGTATTGAAAAGTGATGGAAGCTTTTACAAAAATAAACAAGAAACCAACAGAATATTCAGACCTAAAGATGACATTCAAACATGAAATAGACAGTCGCCTGTTGGTGTTGACCACAGTGTTTATATATATACATATATATATATATATATATATATATATATATATATATATATATATATATATATATATATAAGACCAGTAAAG
>CAHIKZ030000326.1:920000-922500 GCA_903632075.3 Acanthosepion pharaonis
TTATAACATAAGTATGTTATAAAATCACTACAAAATATCCATTTTGTTTCAACACACTCTGTGTCTTATCAAGTGATGGTGTTGAAAAGAAAATAAATGGTTTTAAAAGTTTCAGATTAATTAACGATCCTACACTAGGGGGAGCATTGTTACAAAAGCTAGAATAACCAATCAAAAACGAAGTACAGAAAGATTCAAAAGCTTGACAACAAAAAATCCTTCTATTATAGCTATTTAGATCTTTAAATACGTGTAATATTAAAAATAATTTTACTAACTAATAATTATAAATTTATATGATAAAATTTAATATTAAAATTAAAAACTGGCAATTTTAAAATCCAAATTTAATCACTATTAAGTTTAAAACTACAAAATTATTGAGAAAAGAAAAAAAAATATATATGTTTATTCAATTCATTTCTTCATTTGTTCATTGAAATTACGTCTGACAAGACAAAAAAAGCTACAATTCGTCCGGTCATCTGATAATACATGTATATATTTTTTTCTTTTCCGTTTTTATTTTAAAGTTTGTGAATATGGTCTTAAACTTATATATATATATATATATATATATATATATATATATATATATATATATATATATATATATATATATATGCAAGTTGAGTTTTTTGTTCATTTTTTTTTTCTTGCGTTCGTATAAGTGGTTTCTTTTCTGGAGATAAGTATATAAAATTGTCAGAATACTCTACACATCCGAGCCATTATCTTGATACATATTAATTATAATTTTAATTTAATTGAATATATATATATATATATATATATATATATATATATATATATATATATATATAATTTTGTGTGTGTGTGTGCGCGCATGTGTATGTGTACTTTTAAATGTCCGTCTTTAAAGCCCTTAATTGTAACTAAATACGTTTTTTCATACTTTATTCACGAATCCGAGCAATTTTACCAGATTAATTACATTGAAATGTCTCTATTTGCCGTTAACATTCGCAACAGGGCCCAGCCCCACCAGATAATCTTTCCCCCTCTGTGAAAATAATTTGAACTAATTTTAGTGTTCAAATTTTTTTCTCACGCACTCCTGAACACCTTTCCCCCCCTACTGAAAACACTCTTTCGTTGTTGCTTATTGAGAGGACAGCATAAAAATTCGAGCAATCTTTTAGGCAAGGTGAGTACTAAGTTTTGCTTAAAATATTTAGGAAGCTGAAACCTGGTCAAAATCCTAATGTACTTATTTAAAAGAAAAAAAAAAAAGAAGTAAAATCCTGTAATATGACTTAGGCATATCCTATTATACCAGGGATTTTCCTCGACACTGATACTATGTAATTTAGTACTATCTGTCACTCGATACTTGGAAAGAAGCTGAATAACTGCAGGTACCTCCATCCCTGCCCCGGAGATGACGCGAATGGCTGATCACAATTTTCTAATGATTTTCTAGAATGTCGTATCATCTAACCACGATATATTTTTCAACCATAGATTCAAAAAAAAAAAAAAAGAAATCAAAATAAAAAATAAATACAAACAAAATAATAAAAAAAAAATCTATTAAAACAAAAACTATAAAAATTTAAAAAAAGCATTTAAAATATTAACTGACATTATGCTCCGTCTTTTCAGCGATTCACGTTCGTTCCTGATCGTAAGTGATACTTCATACATATTTGACTCCCGTGTTGAGTTGTGGTAGGAACGTAATAAAATAATTTCTATTTTTGCATCAACAACCGTATTTAGTCACCCGAAAAAGACATGCTCCCACGTTTCTGTCAGTATTTATGGGATGGGGAGTTGTCATTATTTACACGCGGAATTTTGTCTTCATCTTTGTAGTTATTGTCACAACGTTACGATAACTTTGCTCGAACCCCAACTTTCATTAGGTGTTTTTCGCTACGAGTAACGACTTGGCTATTGTTCCACGGTATGACCGTCCTGGGTATGACGATAAACTATAAGGCAGCAAGGCTTCTAATAATTGCTATTATTCCCAGGTCCACCCTGACCCGGAATAGCAGCACCTGTTAGGGTCCCAGCTCTGGACAAATCATTAAACCCCAAACTGGGGCCAAAACACTACGAAAGTATAAAAATAGATTTTTATAGTAAAAATACCAGTAATACATTTTTGGGAAACAATATTACCAGCAATGCATTTGACAAAAAACTCTTTACAAAAATACGTCAGTGAAACCTGATCTTCAAACTGATTTCTTACATATTCTATTCATACAGACGTATCCTAAAAGTTTTGTCGGCATTAATGACGCCATTAAGGTTGATATAACTTAAAACAAAGGTCAAGCCCACTGTATGTTATCCTAGTGGATTGTAACATTGGTTCGTGAACATATGACTTAGTGATCCTTGCATCCCTGGGCGAGGCTGATGTAATTGGACTCAATGGAAACAGGGTAAAAATAACTGAACATTACTTTTCTTACAATGATCTTCATCTGAATAAGGCCCAATTGCAAATTCGAGGTAGAGGGCT
>CAHIKZ030000326.1:927500-945000 GCA_903632075.3 Acanthosepion pharaonis
TTTCCTTGTGGACGAGGTGAATATAATGACTAATTTTCACCCTTCAACCCTATTGTAAGAAGTTTAATATTTTTAATTGTTTTGAATTATATGAAGCATTGTCTTTATTATTAATTTTGGAAGAGTTTTTCTTTAATTTCATTATTCTGAGTAGTGGTTTTATCAGCTTTAATAAACTTACATCGTTTAATATTTATAGATTAAGCCTTTTCATTATCATTAATAAGTGACTAGTTTTTCTTTCATTTTTATTTTTCCTGTGTCTTATCGCAACATTCAGAAGCGATAAATCAAGATGAAAGAAAAACTAGTTAGAAATTAATTACAATGATAGTACTTCAATATCTGTAATCCGAACAACTTACAAAATGACTTGTTCAAGGACTGGAACGCTAAAAGCGAATGCTAATCACCAGAATTGATCTATCCATCAAATTAGAGCCTGGTTGTTTGTTTTTTTTTTTTTTTTTTTTTTTTTTGTTCCTCGTGCTCACAAAGTGGGAATGTGAGCCAACGTTACTCACCAAATAAAGACGTCAATTCAACTGATCACTTAAAAAAATGATTTAATACACACTTCAAGAATTCTTGCTCTAAGCAAGTAGTTTTAATTTAAACAGTGGTTCTTCATTACAGGTTTCTGACTTGATTCGTATTGATTTTATTACGGAAATAAATTAATATTTATGTTACAAAAATACACATACAGACACAAGTCTACACACACACACGCACACATACATATTTGCGTATCTGGGCAATAACAACAACAGCAATAATAGTAATAATAATAATAATAATGTGACAAGAACAAAGAAAAATATGTAAGGAGAGGTCGAAAAGATGTACAAAAAGAACCTGAAAGAAGAGAAAGGAGAAGAAAACGCGTCAATAAAAGAAAGTAGAGAAAATTAAACCTAGAAAAAGAAAGAGAAAATAATAAGCAAATCGAAGACGTTTGTAGGAAGGAAGGAAATTAAATTTAATCAAAAGATTGCAAGACAAATGGAACGAAGAAATGTGAAAGCGATCGAACGACAGAAGAACAAAGTTAAAAAAAAAAAAAAATGCGAAGATTTCGACGCACAATCCGAGGAATATGAAACTGACAATCCTATCCATTATTACAGGGACATTTGGGATTGTCTGGAAATGCAACTTCCAGAAGAAACGAATGGATGGAAATTCTAAACAAAATCGAAAGTAAAGAAAACCTAGTAGTACAAAGTCATGTAAGTGAGAGCAAAATATATTAGAGACTCTTGGAGATTTGTCACTCATTCTTACAAGGTCTGCATTTTAGCGTTGGCTGTTTAGGAAGACATTGACAAGTATATTTCTGGTGGTCGAGTGCAGTAGCTGTATACGCGGCGGCGATATTGTCTATCGTCCAAGTCCAAGCAGAGATTAAGAACTAGAAATAAATACAGCAAATTTCACACATACATACATATATATATATATATATATATATATATATATATATATATATATATATATATATAGAGAGAGAGAGAGAGAGAGAGAGAGAGAGAAAGAACAGTAAGATATATAATCCGGTGTTCGCTTGAGGATGAAATGGAACTAATGTCTTTAATTTAATTACAAAATTAAATTCGGGGCTTTTAGCTTCCGTTTTTGAAACATGGTTAGAACTGTGTAGCGAAAAAAAACATATTTTAAATCAAATGATCTATAATATATATATATATATATATATATATATATATATAGTTTATGAAAAACTACGTAATCCGTATGGGTAAACCTAAGGAGGATAAAATCCAGACAGCTCAATATAAATCCAGAGCAAATAATTTAAATAAAAACAGACCACTTTAAGGTTCCATGTAATAAATTCCAGAGAGCTCCCCGCTCACTTCCTCACTTCGTTAATTTACATATGTTTAATACGGCCCGTCAAAAATGTGTAAATTTTCTTTTCATTTTTTGTTTGGAAGTAAAGTCTGATGATCCGCAGTCCTTTAAAAGGGCTGTGGTGAAATAATTTATTACATGGAACCTTAAAGTGGCCTGTTTTTATTTAAAAACACACACACACACACACACACACACACACACACACACACACACACACAGAGATGTATATATATATATATATATATATATATATATATATATATATATATTAAAGAAAAACAGACTTATTTTAAGGTACCATTATAATAATTTATTTCACCAGAGCCCCTTTTAAAGCACGCCGGATCATCAGATAGCACTTCCAAAAAATGAAATGAAACAAAAATGAAATTAAAATTGATGGGTAGTGTAAGTTTTTGTAATTTAACAGAGAGTGTAAAATGAGTAGTTAAAGAGACATGGTAGAGTTTAGGGAGGGATTAATTTTATATCTCTCTCAAGTATACTTTATATTGGGGGAGGAGGAATGAGATCAAGGTCTGGTCACTACCATAAAGTGGTCTGTTTTTCTTTAAAATATTAGCTCTGGATTTACATTGAGCTCTCAGGATTTCATCTTTCTTGGGATTACCCATACGGATTAGCAAGTTCTTCATAACTTAACTATATATATATATATATATATATATATATATATATATATATATATATATATATGCGTGTGTTTGTGTGTGTGTGTGTGTGTGTGTGTGTGCATGCGCTCGCACGTGTGTGTTACATCGAAAACATGCCAAAATCGCTACAAAATTGTAGTCGTGTTTCGATGCATATCGAATGCATCTCAGGCGATTGTAAATTACTGGTGAGTGAACGATTTATTTAGATTTCAAAGCAAAATGCAAACTCTTTTATGAAAAAAACCCCAGAAAATATGGGGTTTATAAGGTTTGTGGGCCAAACGAATTTGACCTACGTTATATTTAAGACAAAGAAGCAAAAAGTAGGTAATTGTCTTTCATAAATTAGTCATGACATCAGTCAATGGCAGCACAGACGTTAGACATTTACGTACGTTTTAATTGTAAACCGTCATTGTAAGGTGTGATTAACCGTTTCTTTACTAGGAAGTATTTGGCATTCATTGCACAATCATTTTACATTTGGTCCCGTCTGAAAATTATAACATTTTTCTTTCAGAATAATATTTCAAGACAAATAAGATTTTAAGACATTTTTATGTTTATACATTCTTCTTAAAGATACAAATATTTAAGTAAATGCTCTGTTTATAATAAACAGTATTAAACAACATTTACCGGCCGGATTGTCCGAGAAATTTTCATAGAAAATATGCGTCCTCCGACAGGATTCGAACCTGTATCCTATACGGAACCGTCATTTAGCTTGATGTGACTTTAATCGATTTGGCCCCAGAGGCGCGTTCGGTCAGCAAGATCGAATTTATTGTATTTAAACTTCAATCTTCTATGAATATCTCACGTACATTCATATCTGCTCATGGCGTATCAAATGTAAACAAATGACGTCACACATTATGAAATGGAAAAAGTCCGACAATTATTTTAACACATTTTTATGCTTATACATTCTTTTTATAGATACAAATATTTAAGTAAATGCTCTGTTTATAATAAACAGTATTAAACATTTACCGACCTGAATGTCCGAGAAATTTACACAGAAAATATTAGTCCTCCGACAGGATTCGAACCTGTATCCTATACGCTTCCGTATAAATTTCTCGGACATTCAGGTCGGTAAATGTTTAATACTGTTTATTATAAACAGAGCATTTACTTAAATATTTGGATCTATAAAAAAGAATGTATAAACATAAAAATGTCTTAAAATAATTGTCGGACTTTGTCCATTTCACAAATAAGTTTGCTAAGTGTTATTGTTCTTTCTAGTATTGGAACAACTGTAGTGCTTTGAGAAAAGTGGAAATAAATAAATATTGCTGGAGGAATCAAGATTATTTTTATTACAGCAATGACACTTTTTTTTTTCTGGTTGCCTAGTACAGAAGAGAATGATAGAATCAAAAGAGACACGCCGTCACTTGATGCTCATTAGGAAGACTTCAATGAAAATGGACGGCCATTTGAAAAAAAACCCATAGGGCAATTTTAACGTGGTTGATTTTTACAAAATAATTCTGAATTTTTAAAGCCGTGACCATAATATATTCACTGGTGCTTATTTCAATTGTTTTATAAAATGAATTTCACATGAATCTGAAACCTCTGAATAAAAGCAGCCGTATACAATAATATGATTCATCTGTGGAGATTTTTTTTTATTCTCTGACGAGTTGAGCTTAACCTTCTCATTGTCTTCGATGAGAAAACTAAATTGCTACTTTTTTGTGCTATCGATGTGAAATACGTGAAAAGTGAATCACATAATTATTCACAAATAATAACAAACGTTGCTTCCATTCTGCTGTGCGTTAGAAACCTTAAATTCCATTTGGTTAATTCTTATCACGATTTCTATCGGTTTGCCATATTTCGTATTACTGGTGATTGCATTGATACCCATGCATATAAATAATTAAACGAACACACAGACTGAACTAAATATATAATAGACTATTAGACAAGTTCGTGAGTCATTATGAGTTGCGTTGAATACTTGTAAAATCAAGTAAAGTAAAATCCGTGTTTATGTGTAAATATGTGGCCAATTTTCAAATAATTTATTGAGCTTGCCGGAAAACTTCCCTAATTATGTTTGATAAATGGCGTTTTAATGGGGCACTTGAAAGTCAGATTCAGATAGAAAATTGTAAGATCTAAAAGTAAAAATGGGAAAGCGAGAAGAAAGAACTATCAGCTGTAATTACCCAGAATACATTGTAATCAACATAATACATTGTCCAACGTAATAGTTACGTGATGGAAACATTCAAATCAAGCAGAGATAGAAATTCAACTACCTGGAAAATGCCACGCAGAAATCTTAAAGATTGGCATAGCAAAAGATGCTTTCCAGAAACTATACAAAGTATTAAGAAACAGGAATAGACATTAGAAATAAAGAAAAAAATTGCTTGAAGCGACAGAAATGTAATTTTACAGATGTATTTTGAGAATACCATGAGAGAAACCTGTCAGTATCAAGGAGAATAATGGACAAGAAAAATATATTTTAAGGTAATTTCTGACGAGCTACAATTGTTATTTTTACTAGTTCAGACCTTTCCAGGTAACACCGTCTATAATCTACTAGCAGCATGGCCCGGCGTGGCCCGTGCTTGATTCAAAAATCGTACGACTCATACAGCAATCGCTATCATTTGATTAAAATATTTTTGCCCTTCCTTGCCTTTAAAGGAGTTGCCTTTGCCGTGCTGATGTTGCTACTTGCCTATCTCACATTGCGAATTATTTCTAAGCTCTATACTAAACATTAAATCTGTTACGAAAAAAGAACTAAACAAAATGAACACAAAACGATCAGCTTTAAAAAAAGGACTCGTAACTGGAAAAAACGAATGAAAAAAGAATGTTAACAACAAATACTTTTTTCACATCCAACACAGTTCTGCGGAATCAGAATCAACGTTGAGTTTAAGCAAGCGAATGAGCCAATTGGAGTAAAGTGCCATGCAGATTTAAATTTTTCCCACTTGTAATGAATGCAGCAATCGATTTTTTTCTGCATGCTAGCCTGCTAGTTAATATTCGTGTCAGTCATCTGTTGGCACTCACGCTGGCCAATAGAATCTTCCTGCCTATTCGTGGCAGCCAGCTATTGGCTCTCACTCTGGCCAGTAGAAAATGGCTGCAAACTACATGAAAACTGCCGTAGAAGCATGAAAAAAATCGATTATTTCCACTATCGATGGGAGTTGGGAAATGCAAAGTCGGTCTTGGCCTTCCCGCTAACTTGGAGAATGTGCATGTAAATTTTGGTGCAAACCCGTCAAAAATTGCGACCGCGCATTCTTTACACACACACACACACACACATTCTGCCTTTTATAGATAGAGATACACATAGACGTTCTCTGTGTATTCCATTGTTTAAAAAAAAGAATTCCTTTCGAGAAACTTCCTGGCCACTACAATCTCAATCTATTCAATGCTAGATTTTACCGTTATCTGCCCTGTATAACGCCATAATCTACAATTCTTACGAGGGTCGGCTGAAAAGTTCATATGGCCGACCAGCTGTTATATTCTGGTATGTCATTTTGTCTATCGACTGGTGACTCTACTTAAATTTCTATCTTTTCAGCCGACCCTCGTAGGTTCGTAAAACAACCTCATTAGCACTCTACCTTGAGTGGTTCACGGGCCTTGGGTAAACGATAACGTAAAAAAAATAAAAAACCAAAGGAAAATGGAAAATGGCTCTTATACCCAGAAAGGGATAACCAGAATTTCTGGAAAGCATAATACAGAAAGAAGACTTGGTGAATGTCACACTCATCGGATGTAGTGAAGACAAGATTGGATTCGGGAAAAAAGAGTTTGAGTAAATATGTGACAGATGAGAGATTGAAAGTTATGATAAGGAAACAGAGGTTGTTTAGATTTTAAAAAGGGCAGGAAGTTGTGAAGGGTCATGATAACCCCGGTTCCGAAAGGACGCGGCTTATAAAAGAAGACCTTTGAGCGCGTAGACCTATTCTCTAACCATTAATTTTGAACGTATGGGTGTGTCTGTGTGTGCTTATACGAAACTGATGTGCATTTTGAAAGCTAACAACTGAAAGCGAAAACCCTGTGCGTGGAATGGAAAGATGAAATGTTTGGCGCTGTTGAGAGTCTCTGTGTCTGCGTGTTCGATAAAAACAATGGAACTTGTCGATTGTCACAGCAAGGGAAAAAAAGATCTCTTACTTCATCTCTCGTTTTCTTTCCGTCTCTCTCTCTCTCTCTTGATTTCTCTCTCCGCGCGCGAGCGTATTTGCAGCGCATGTGCGTGTAGTGCAGCGGTTATCGGCGTGGGAAGCGAAACCGTCGATCTGAATTCAAATTGCGACTCAGACTTCCGCGGCCGTTTTCGTGCTAATGCACCTTGGCAAGAATACACCCGTTTAACACCCATCCCTACACCCCGCCCCCGGAAGGGTTAAATAACCGGGTAGACAGGATTCTGTAACTTGAATGTCTGTCGATGTGGAAGAACAGATCTGTATTCTAAACTGTGGTAAAAGCAACGGGAAAGCAATCCACTGTCTTTTCCAAGTGGACCTGGCAATTCACAGGCCGTGCAGAAACATGATGGCATCCTTCTTGAAGGGACCAGGTCAAAAACAACAACAAAAAATAAAAACACGATTATTATTATTTTCTGAGTCCCGCCTAGGGACCTAAGGTTAGAAATGGCGTCATGACACTTTCCACTGACAAAAAAAAAAAAAAAAAATTACATAGACAAAGCCCTTCGTAAAGTGTGGACTGTGAGGCATGGACTTCCAGGAATCCCTTCAATTAGTCTTCTGGAATCTTTTCCAAACAATCCTAGGGCTCCAACTACAACAGGGATTGTTGATTTTCCCATGTGCTACATTTTTGAGATTTCTATTTCAAGGTCCTTGTATTTTGACATTATTATTATTATTATTATTATTATTATTATTATTATTATTAGTAGTAGTAGTAGTAGTAGTAGTAGTAGTAGTAGTAGTTGTAGTAGATGTCGTCGACGACAACATGTGCTGGGATTTATTGATATTGGACGTACAATTTTTGATTGCGACATTCCTTCTGCCCCCTCCCCCGTCCGGATTTATAGTGTTTGGACTATCAAATATTTTGTCATGCATTGAACTTGAGATACTACTTCAAATTTGCTTAACAACAACAACAACAACAACAACAAGGGCGTTATTAAGGAAATAAATAAGTAGAAGTATTTATAAGAATATAAATGGGAAGAATTGAAAGACATTTAAAGAAAAGGGAGAATTCTTAAATAAAGAAAAAAAGAAAAAAGGAAAGATATTTTAAAGATATGAATCACGAAAAGTGATGAAAAGAGGGTACAAAAACAGGATTATTGAATAAATAAATAAATAAATAAATAAATAAATAAAGAAAGAAAGAAAGAAAGAAAGAACGAAAGAAAGAAAAAGATATTGAAGGAGAAAAATTAAAAAATTAGAGAGGAAAAAAACCTGGTCGTAAAAGAAAGAAGAAGAAGAAGAAGAAGAAGAAGAAGAAGAAGAAGAAGAAGAAGAAGAGGAGGAGGAGGAGGAGAAGAAGAAGAAGAAGGAGGAGGAGGAGGAGAAGAAGAAGAAGAAGGAGAAGAAGAAGAAGAAGAAGGAGGAGGAGGAGAAGAAGAAGAAGAAGAATAAAAAGAAGAAGGGGGTTATTAATGAAATATTTACATAAAGAAATTATTTTTAAGATAATATAAACGAAAAGAATTGAAATACGTGTTTAAAAAGGGAGAAGGATTAAAGAAATATATTTTAAGGATACGAATCACGAAAAGTAAGATAAAGACGGGGAGGTATAAGAAACAGCTTTATTGAAGAAAGAAAGAAAGAAAGAAAGAAAGAAAGAAAGAAAGAAAGAAAGAAAGAAATGAAGGAAGAAATAAGAAAGAAAAAGATAGAAAGAAAAAAAAGGAAAAAGAAAGAAAAAAGAAAGAAAGAAAGAAAGGAAGGAAAGAAGGAAGAAAGACAGAAAGAAAGAAAGAAAGAAAGAAAGGAATGAAGGAAGAAAAAAGAAAGAAAAAGATAGAAAGAAAAAAAGGAAAAAGAAAGAAAAAAGAAAGA
This sequence comes from Acanthosepion pharaonis, assembly GCA_903632075.3. Lineage (NCBI taxonomy): Eukaryota > Metazoa > Mollusca > Cephalopoda > Sepiida > Sepiidae > Acanthosepion > Acanthosepion pharaonis. The sequence continues at coordinate 936,142 of CAHIKZ030000326.1, forward strand.
AAGAAAGAAAAAAGAAAGAAAGAAAGAAAGGAAGGAAAGAAGAAAGAAAGAAAGAATGAAAGAAAAAAGAAGAAGATAATGGAAATGAATCGAAAAGAAAGAGGGAATAAAGTTAGAGTAGGAGACGACAAACTATGTGAAGGTCGAATACATAAGGTCAGACGGTAACAACGAAAAGAAAATATCAAGACGCTAATGAAGTGCGATAATGAAAAACACAGGAGAGCATACAAAAAGAACGTGACAATGCAACAAACAAAAAACTGTAACTCTTTGCAGAAACAAATGCCACTGACATCGCTTATCTGTTTTCTTTCGTCTGTGCAAAATGACTTGATTATTTTCACACATTTGTCCAATTCTTTCGAAAAAAATCTTCAGTTTTATAGATAGTCAAAATTGTGCAAGCTGTAAATGTAGCCTGAAGATGTTTTTCTTATGCGAAATTGAAGATATTTGCGTCTCTTAATAAATTCCACCATATCAACATTATTTCCATGCGGAATATTTTCCTCATCTTTGTTCTTATTATCACAATGTTTTGGCCACATTGCTTTCCGCTTTCCATCAAGTGCTTATCGAACTGGGAAGCGTGTCAGGGAATTTCGACCTGAGCCGTTTATGTAATATACAGGGGTAGAGTGTTCTCATCCAACTGAAAATATATCTCATTTTGTTTTTATTTTGTACGACTCAGTTATTACTTTGTTTCAATTGAGCCTAAGTCTACACTACCCGACTGAGGGATTGTACCAATGCATATTAGCGAACTTTAATTCTTTTAAAAAAATTTATTCCTAAGTCAGTCAGTTGTCATACGTGATAAACGCATGGGCGATAATGTCTCGATTGATAACTGACTATTGATTATCTCGCACTATGTTGCCATTTCTTCCTGCGATAGAGTAGTTGTCAACCAAAGCTATAGGAGTTAGTCTGTCCTGCTAATGAAGCCATAGCTGAGGGGCGAGAGATAGATTTATAGAGGACCGTGTCGGCGATGTTGTTGATAGAAGTAGATAAGTACACGTGGGGTTAAGATTTTCCTGCTAGCCGGTCCAGCTACATGAGAAAGTTGGACTTTAATTAAGTCCAAAGAAGGCAAAGAAAAACAAACACAAGACCGATAAATATATGTATACAAATATATGTATTAATAACAAGTTACATGGACAGTTACAAATGAACAGAGTGTGTGTGTGAATATTATATATGTCTGTTTGTGAGTGTGGTGAGTGTTCGTACGTACGTGTATTGTGTTTAGCGTGTTCCCAGCATTTGGGAAACGCTTTCTCTGAGCGTTCACATCTGCGAGATGGTAAGGCTAAAAAGCATGAGGAAAAAGAGAGAGAGAGAGGCGAAGGGTTAGCGACTATTTATAGCCAGGGAAGAGAGACCCCTGGTGAAAGGGTTAACGAACTAAAGGAGGAGTTAACTCCGACAGATTCATACATTTTCGCTCTTAATTCTGATTGAAGAAACGAGATCGAAAATGGCTGATATATCCTCGATAAATATCTGCGTCAAATACAGGTTATTTTACGTGAAATATTTTATAAATTTCAACCGAGAGAAGCACTAGCTACTCGCTCAATGAATGTCGAATGTTTCATCAGAAGGAAACGTCTAATAATAATATTACAATTTGTTTTATCTTGTCAGTTCCTTCGTAAATCTATAATCCGAACACTCGCAGATTGTTATCTTTTAATCCTACTGGAAACTGATAAAAAAACAAAATTTAATTCTAATATATATATATATATATATATATATATATATATATATATATATATATATATATATATATATATATATATATATATATATATATATATATCCCGACGAGTGAATATAATGTTTGGTACAATATGAACGCGGACGAGAGTACCAAACATTATATCTTACTTTTGATATTTTTCACTTCCGTTTAACGCTCTCTCATATTTTCTCGACTCTTGCTTTACCCCTTGCATCTCCTTAAATTTCCCATTAATACCATAAGGGTGGCGATAAAGTGCTCCACAAGAATCTGTTGGAACTGCTTAGCAAGCTTGATATATTCGGAAAAAATATCAGAATAATCAAGTAACAATACTGGCAGCAAACATCATGCATGCGCATAAAAAACGAGTTCAGCGAATATACAAAAATAGAAAGGGGCGTAAGGCAAGGATACGTCTTCTCACCAGACCTATTCAACCTATACAACGAAGCAATTCTGAGAGAATTGGAAATCCTACCGGAATTTAGCATTAGCGGCCATAATCTTAACAACATAAGATACGCAGATGACGCAGTACAGATAGCAGACACGGAAAAGAAATTACAAATCTCCTAAAGATTGTAGCGAAGGAGAGCGAGAAGAAGGGGCTAAGTATAAACTACAAGAAGACAGAATGCTTGGTCATCAATAAAAGGATGAACCCAAAATGCAATTTGCAGGCCGGAGATACCCCAAAACAAGCAGGTGCCGAAGTGTTTTGACAGAGGACGACAAGTGCGACATTGAGATCCGTCGAAGCCACGATTATCTTCTTCATCTTTGAGGAGACCGTTCAACATTCACTGCCGTAAAAGGAGGAGAGATGTCACGTAACAGCCCAGTACTCTTTTCTATGTTACTAAAAAGATACTTCTGTCTCGCAATACTTTGTGCAGCTTTTAAACTGAGTCCTTGTTCTGGGATGACCAAAGACGCATTCCAAAAGCTGGACAATGCATTACGAGACAGGAGGATAGCAAGAGATAAAATTATTGTTTTCTCCTCACCGAGACAATCAACTTTCTTTAGAATACCGACCTCGATAGCTGACTAAACAGGTCCCCATTTAAAACCCCCCATAAATACGAATTGTAAAACCTCATATTAGGAATATCTTTCTGTAATTTAAGTATTCAAGAACAAATAATAAATCCGTTTCAGGTCTTGAGCTATAACAATCAAGTCACTTGAGATCAGTCAGTCAGTTAAGGTGATTTTCTAAGCGTGGGTTAGACGTGGCAAAAAGCCGAAAGGATGGGGCATCCAGCGAGGATATATATATATATATGACGTTGTATGAACCTGGACGTATCAACGGAAGCAAATCCAGTTCGATGAAGTTCTAAGGGACGAAACGCATCACACGAAACATATTCGGAAAATCTTTTCTCATCGGATTGAGTTTTCCAAGCTGTCACACCTTCTTAATCACCATTAGACTCATGGAACTCTTTCCGAATGCTGTGAATTGACACCCAAACACTCTAAATGTTTCGGTTAGGAGCTTCCGCTGCGAATGCCAAGCAGTACAGCATGCCCTTTCCAAATTTCTGTCGGAGTGACTTCCCTCAAGGTGCTCTTTTTCTCAAAGACGGTGCTGAACTGATCCTACTCTATTGTACACTCGACAAAATCCAAAACTGATAAGACGTATGCGTGAAAAAAAAAAAGTTAAATTTTCTTCGGAGCATTAGTAATTTATTTTATAAAAAATGCATTGCTGGTAATTTTTTTTTACACTGAAATTGTTTTACTATATTTTTTTAATATTTTCATAGGGTTTTATTTGCCTGTAACTGGAATCCTAACAGGTGCTACCCCTCCCCCGAGTTAGGGTAGACATGGGAACAACAGCAATTAAGAAGTGGTGTCACCTCCTCAAAACCTCCCGAGACTGAGGTACCTTGAGTTGGTGTAATGGTTAGCAAGCTTGTCTCGGTAAAACAATTACGAATGAGTAGTGAGTTCGATCCTCACGGGTACCTCTTACTTTCGGCCTTGTGCCACATCGTCATAACTAGGACGAAATAAAAATACTAAAAAGAAAAATAGTCGGCAAGATTATATTCTTGCTTGGATACTTTTTTTTTTTTTTTTTTTAAAAAAAAGCACACAATAAAAACTTCCGAAAGACTGGATTTGTAGAGCTGGTAAGAAAATATAAGATTAAGAAAAATTCACGCGCAACGTAGTACCGGGTTTCGACCTTTACATACATATATATATATATATATATATATATATATATATATATATATATATATATATATATGAAAAAATATATACGGAAAAAAAAAACAAAAATCCTTATATACAATTATGCTGTTTTAATGTTATTGTATATAGGATTTTTTTTTTTTTCCGTATATTTTTTTCTTCATACTGTCGGATCTATATCCATATATTTGCTTATATATATATATATATATATATATATATATATATATATATATATATATATATATATATATATATATATAAATTTCTCCGATTTAATCGGTAGAGAAGACAATATTTATGAATAAAAATGACAATAGGAAAAACAGGTAATTGCTGACGTGTTTCGTCCAATGTGGACTTTTTTTATTAGTTACTTTGTTCATTTAATTTCATTTTCGTATTTTGCTTTGATAAAGTCCACATTGACGAAACGCGTCAGCAATTATCTGTTTTCCTATTGTCATTTTTATTCATTATATATATATATATATATATATATATATATATATATATATATATGTGTGTGTGTGTGTGTGTGTGTGTGTGTGTGTGTATGTATGTGTGTGCACGCGTGCGTACCTCTGTTTTGTGTATGCGTCTGTGTGTGGTAGTGTGTGCGTATGCGTACATGTTTGTGTGTGTGTGTCTTGTCGTTTGATAACGCTGACACCAGATTTTCATTGTTTAATGCGCTGGGTGATCAAATGACATGTGCAAACAAAAGTCCGGCGAATGTTCGCAGAAAGTCAATGTTGGAAACGTTGCTAAATTTGGATGCCTATGGTCGTTTCCCATGCGTTCCCATGTCAAAAACCACGTCATCATGACATGTTCTCAAATCACGTGACTAATTTACGTGCATTGCCTTCGCCGGTGAGTCCTTTGAACACGCGATCTATGAATTTTATTTTTGTTAAATCCACGTTGCTGGATATTTTACAAAAAAAAAAAAAAATATTACTACCGTAAAGAAGATATTGAAACCCAGGGCAGAAAAAGGAGGAAGAGGAATGAAGAAAAAATAAAACACATTTGGGAGAAGAAAGAGAAATAATTACAGTACAAAAATTACCGAGGGAATTTGGATCGATAGGTAGGAAAGCTGATTCGTCGCTGACTGATCATTTTAATGCCCTGAGCAGATCGAATTGAACGTGTATTAAGAAATAAGCTAGACGTGAATGGGAAAGATCGGGGCGTAAAAAAAAAAACAAAAAAAAAAAATGATGGAGAGTGGAGGATGACGGGTTGGAACTAGAATGAGGCACAGAAGACGGAAAATTACGCTGAGTGGCGGGTGATGTCGGGTGGAGTGAAATTGTGCACGGAAGCGGTGGGGAGAGATTACGAAGTAGAGGAGAAGGATGACATCAGTGGATAGAAATGGAGATAAAAAGGAAGATGAAAAAAGGAGAGATTAAAAAGTGTGTTGTAAAGAAAGAAAGAAAGAAAGAAAGAAAGAAGTTTAGGATGTGAAAAAAGAAAAGAAGTAGAGAAAATAAAGGAAAAAAAAGAAAAGGTTTTTTTTTTATTCAAAGTAAAAGACGTGGTGGGCGTAGGGTATGAATTAAGAGAGATGAAAACAAGAAGGTTATTTGAAGGAACGCTATAGAAAAAGAACAAAAAAGCATTATAAAAAAAAATAAGATAAAAATAGCGTATAAAATAAATATAATCAAAAGAAGAAAAAGAAAAAAAGAGGGAAAAGAAGAAGAAAGAAAAAAAAGAAGCAGCCGGGAGTTATTAATGAAATAAATAAAATAACATAAGAAGGAAAGAAAGACAGAAGAAAGGCGTAAAGAAAGGAACGAAGCGAGAGAGACAGAAAGAAGAAATGCATTTTAATTATTGGAATATTGGAAATTGATAAATGAAAAGAAAAAGTTTAAAAAGTGATGGATTTGAATGAATGAAAGTAGCAGTAGTCATAGTAGTAGTATTGGTAGTAGTAGTGAAAGGAGAGGAAGAGGAAGAAAAAATAAGAAGAAAAGTTTTTTATTAAAAAAATAAAAGAAAGAACATTTCTAAGATAAAATTATTGAAAAATGGGAAATGAAGAGAAGGATTAAAAGGAGGGGCTTATTACAGAAACAAATAATAATAATAATAATAATAAAGAAGAAGAAGAAGAAGAAGAAGAACTGAAGAAGAAGAAGAAGAAGAAGTGAAGCAGGGAAAGAAGAAGAAGAAGAAGAAGAAGAAGAAGAAGAAGAAGAAGAAAAAGTGAAGCAGGGAAAGAAGAAGAAGAACTGAAGAAGAAGAAGAAGAAGAAGAAGAAGAAGAAGAAGTGAAGCAGGGAAAGAAGAAGAAGAAGAAGAAGAAGAAGAAGAAGAAGAAGAACTGAAGAAGAAGAAGAAGTGAAGCAGGGAAAGAAGAAGAAGAAGAAGAAGAAGAAGTGAAGCAGGGAAAGAAGAAGAAGAAGAAGAAGAAGGAAGCAACAGGGGAAGAAGAATATGATAAGAAAAGGGGAAAATGAAGCAGGGAAAGAAGAAGAAGAACTGAAGAAGAAGAAGAAGAAGAAGTGAAGCAGGGAAAGAAGAAGAAGAAGAAGTGAAGAAGAAGAAGAAGAAGAAGAAAAAGAAGAAGAAGAAGAAGAAGTGAAGAAGAAGAAGAAGAAGAAGTGAAGAAGAAGAAGAAGAAGAAGAAGAAGAAGTGAAGCAGGGGAAGAAGAATATGATAAGAAAAGGGGAAAATGAAGCAGGGAAAGAAAAAGAAGAAGAAGAAGAAGAAGAAGAAGTGAAGCAGGGAAAGAAGAAGAAGAAGAAGAAGAAGAAGAAGAAGAAGAAGAAGAACTGAAGAAGAAGAAGAAGAAGAACTGAAGAAGAAGAAGAAGAAGAAGAAGTGAAGCAGGGAAAGAAGAAGAAGAAGAAGAAGAAGAAGAAGAACTGAAGAAGAAGAAGAAGAAGAAGAAAAAGAAGAAGAAGAAGAAGAAGTGAAGCAGGGAAAGAAGAAGAAGAAGAAGAAGAAGAACTGAAGAAGAAGAAGAAGAAGAAGAAGAAGTGAAGCAGGGAAAGAAGAAGAAGAAGAAAAAAAATTGAAGCAGGGAAAGAAGAAGAAGAACTGAAGAAGAAGAAGAAGAAGAAGAAGAAGAAGAAGAAGAAGAAGAAGAAAAAGTGAAGCAGGGGAAGAAGAAGAAGTGAAGCAGGGAAAGAAGAAGAAGAAGAAGAAGAAGAAGAAGAAGAAGAAGAAGAAGAAGAAGAAGAAGGAAAGGGAAAGAAGAAGAAGAAGAAGAAGAAGAAGAAGAAGAAGAAGAAGGAAGCAGGGAAAGAAGAAGGAGAAGAAGAAGAAGAAGAACTGAAGAAGAAGAAGAAGAAGAAGAAGAAGAAGGAAGCAGGGAAAGAAGAAGAAGAAGAAGAAGAAGAAGAAGAAGAAGAAGAAGAAGAAGAAGAAGAAGTGGAAGCAGGGAAAAAGAAGAAGAAGAAGAAGAAGAAGAAGAAGAAGAAGGAAGCAGGGGAAAGAAGAAGAAGAAGAAGAAGAAGAAGAAGGAAGCCGGGAAAGAAGAAGAAGAAGAAGAAGAAGAAGAAGAAGCAGTGAAAGAAGAAGAAGAAGAAGAAGAAGAAGAAGAAGAAGAAGAAGAAGCAGGGAAAAAGAAGAAGAAGAAGAAGAAGAAGAAGAAGAAGAAGCAGGGAAAGAAGAAGAAGAAGAAGAAGAAGAACTGAAGAAGAAGAAGAAGAAGAAGAAGAAGGAAGCAGGGAAAGAAGAAGAAGAAGAAGAAAAAATTGAAGCAGGGAAAGAAGAAGAAGAACTGAAGAAGAAGAAGAAGAAGAAGAAGAAGAAGAAGAAGAAGAAGTGAAGAAGGGGAAGAAGAAGAAGTGAAGCAGGGAAAGAAGAAGAAGAAGAAGAAGAAGAACAGAAGAAGAAGAAGAAGAAGAAGAAGAACTGAAGAAGAAGAAGAAGAAGAAGAAGAAGAAGAAGAAGAAGAAGAAGAAGTGAAGCAGGGAAAGAAGAAGAAGAAGAAGAAGAAGAAGAAGTGAAGCAGGGAAAGAAGAAGGAGAAGAAGAAGAAGAAGAACTGAAGAAGAAGTAGAAGAAGAAGAAGAAGTGAAGCAGGGAAAGAAGAAGAAGAAGAAGAAGAACTGAAGAAGAAGAAGAAGAAGAAGAAGAAGAAGAAGAACTGAAGAAGAAGAAGAAGAAGAAGAAGAAGAAGAAGAAGAAGAAGTGAAGCAGGGAAAGAAGAAGAAGAAGAAGAAGAAGAAGAAAAGTGAAGCAGGGGAAAAGAAGAAGAAGAAGAAGAAGAAGAAGAAGAAGAAGAAGAAGAAGAAGAAGAAGTGAAGAAGAAGAAGAAGAAGAAGAAGAAGAAGAAGTGAAGCAGGGAAAGAAGAAGAAGAAGAAGAAGAAGTGAAGCAGGGGAAGAAGAATATGATAAGAAAAGGGGAAAATGAAGCAGGAAAGAAGAAGAAGAAGAAGAAGAAGAAGAAGAAGTGAAAGAAGAAGAAGAAGAAGAAGAAGAAGAAGAAGAAGTGAAGAAGAAGAAGAAGAAGAAGAAGAAGAAGAAGAAGAAGAAGAAGTGAAGCAGGGAAAGAAGAAGAAGAAAAGAAGAAGAAGAAGAAGAAGAAGAAGAAGAAGAAGAAGAAGAAGAAGAAGAAGAAGGAAGCAGGGAAAGAAGAAGAAGAAGAAGAAGAAGAAGGAAGCAGGGGAAGAAGAATAAGGATAAGAAAAGGGGAAAATGAAGCAGGGAAAGAAGAAGAAAAAGAAGAAGAAGAAGAAGTGAAGCCGGGAAAGAAGAAGAAGAAGAAGAAGAAGAAGTGAAGCAGTGAAAAAGAAGAAGAAGAAGAAGAAGAAGAAGAAGAAGAAGTGAAGCAGGGGAAGAAGAAGAAGAAGAAGAAGAAGAAGAAGAAAAGAAAAGAAGAAGAAGAAGAAGAAGGAAGCAGGGAA
>CAHIKZ030000326.1:947500-955000 GCA_903632075.3 Acanthosepion pharaonis
AATTAATTCCAATCCCCTCGATTATTATAATTTGCAACATTATATAATAATAGAATCTCTAACAAGACTCACTGCGACAACTGCAAATAAACGTTAATTTGCGTCTATTGAAGAATCAGACAACGTGTGCCGGGAGGGGGTAATGCATACCAGTTGTGACAATGGAATCGGCGACCAAAGTTCAAATTTCGCATAAAACAGATATTCAATTTGCTCTAACGCTTTCCGGAAAGACTTGAAGAGCCCTTCGCCTTGTATTATGGTGATTTCACAAGCGTAGCTTAGATGTAGCACAGGGTCGAAAGCATGGGACACCCAGTGAGGATCGAACTCACTACTCAGTCGCAATTGTTCTAGCCAGACAAGCTTGCGAGCCAGTACACCAACTTTATGTACTCTAAATGATATTCTATGCGTAGTTTAGGTGTGGCACAAGGCCGAATGTGTAAAGCAGTGAGATTTGAGCCCACTACTCAGTCGTTACTGATCTAGCGTGACATGCTTGCTAAACTTTTCCCGTTGAAGTGTTCCCTTCTCCTTGTATTATGACTTATTGGCAAATATACTATTTCGTCAAAAAAGGTAAATAAGCTTTTGGGAAAACCAATCTCCGACAGTTATCCTAAGAACAGGTGATAAAATGCTGACATTTCCATAATCAAATGAAACAGTCGTTCATTGAAGATTACTGGGAATACAAAGAAGATAGTTGAACTGGCATTGGGAGTAATGGATAGCGGCTCGAAGTGAGGAATCAGAGAGCCGAGTTCGAATTCCAGTTGAATCCATTACATTAATTTAACCTTGGGAAACGTATAAATCCCCAAGACAGAGCGTGTTCTATATTCTTGGATGGCAACTGGTCTACCGAAGAAAGAAATGGCAACCTACTGCGGGGAAAAAAATCTGCCTCGTCAATCATGTATCGAAAGATACATGATCGCCTAAATGTGTATCATGCATAGTACATAACTGATTGAGGAATCGGAGAGCTGAGTTCGAATTCCAGTTGAATCCATTACATTAATTTAACCTTGGGAAACGTATAAATCCCCAAGACAGAGCGTGTTCTATATTCTTGGATGGCAACTGGTCTACCGAAGAAAGAAATGGCAACCTACTGCGGGGAAAAAAATTTGCCTCGTCAATCATGTATCGAAAGATACATGATCGCCTAAATGTGTATCATGCATAGTACATAACTGATTGAGGAATCGGAGAGCTGAGTTCGAATTCCAGTCGAATCCATTGCATTCACTTACTTGCTAATACTCTTGGGAAAGCTATGATTCCTCCTCTTCTCGCCGCAGCTATGGGTAAATAGCAGAACAGACCAGGTTCTATAGCCATCCAAGGTTATAGAACTGGCCAACCTACTGCCGGAGAAATATCTGCCTCGTTAGTCATGTATCGAAAGATACATGATTGTCTAAGCGTGTATCACGCATGGCACATAACTGACTGACTGAATCTAGGCACAGGATTGAAACGATTTTACTCGTAAAAAAATTGACATGAAGTGAAATATTGGCAATTTAAATGTACCTATTTTTGATGCCTGGAGATGTAAACATAATAAATATGTAAATAAATGTAAGTAGAATAAATAAAAAATTGGGTTATTCATCTTAATAATAATAATAATAATAATAATAATAATAATAATAATAATAATATCAACAACTAAAAAAAAAATGACCCTGGAAATTTTCTGATAAATAAAATTATCCTGGAAAATTACAGGAAAAAAAGGTAGAAATCTCAGTACATCTTGGATAGATTACCTTAAAGCCTTTGATAGTATGCCACACTCTTGGAACTATTAAAGCTTTTGAAATGTATGACGTCTCTTTGGTGATAGGAAATTTCCTCAAATATAGCAGGGAACTGTGGGAAACCGCGTTTATATGTAAATCCCACCAATGGTAATGCCCCTTCCAATTGTTTGAATAACCGACGAGGAATTTTTCAAGGAGTGGGGAAAACCTGGCTGGTTACATTCCATCACCGCCGATTTGCCACTAAACTACCGATAGTCATGATGAACGGATGTCTTCTCGAGGAGGCACCTTGCCTTGAGAGGATATTGAGCCTCTTACTGACACACGATCTCAAGTGAAAGTCCTATATACAATCAATCGCTAAAGATGCAAGTGAAATGATCGGCCCCCTGTAGAGCCCTTCGGTTTTATTTGAAAAGCTTCCGAGAGACTCATTAAGTGGATTCCTGGTAGCCCAAGATTTAATCATACGCAAAAAAATGTACTCACAAGTACAGCTCACATTTTATATAGGTCTTTATCTTTGTAAAATGTCTGTGATATTCGGATTTTTTTTTTTTTTTTGCTAAAATGATCATGAAACCACTTTTGATCTTAGGTTTTTGATTGGGACCCGGAAGTAAATGTACAACAAAAATCAACGGAAATAATACTACTATCATTACTACTGCTACTACTACTTCTAATAATAATAATAATAATAATAATAATAATAATATCAAGGTCAAAGAAATTGTAAAGCTTAAAAATATACTATTCTGGCCGGGAAGAGACAACTCAACACCGCCAACTCAATACCGCCGACTGAAATTCGGACCTGAGACTACTCAGTACCAGAAATTTTTTTTAATACCTGAATAAAAGTAACTTATTAAAGATTAAAACCTTAATTAGTGAATAATTTTAATTATTTTTAAGAAATTTACATTTTAATAAAGTAAAAATATGCACTAGTTAAGATTTTGATCCTTAATAAATTTCTTTTATTCGGTTATAAAAAATAGGTTCATCTGGTGCTGAGTTGTCTCAGTTCTGAGTTGTCCCGGTGCACAGTCAGCGCTGTTAAGTTGTCCTGCACTCTTTTTGACCAATATTATCCCAGTTATCATCGGGCCGTTAGCAATTCTTCTGAAGACCAAGGTATCATATTTATATTTAAAAAATAATTTCACTTCAAGCCACTGAAACGAAAGTGAAATAAACAATTCAATAAAGGAACAGGTTTCAAGCCGATAGAAGATGATGACTGACATTGTATTTAAATTTTTTTGAAGTTGACAGAAGATGGAAATGAGTTCCACAAGATAGAAGTGTGAGCGCAGAAACGATCAGCATTGAATTTAGGGTAACATCTAGCAACGTCAACAGTAAGAAAATGAGACATAGCGGTCAATCTATTACTGCATACCAATTCGTGAGGCCAATCTACCAAAGAGAAGGTTTCATCAGAATAATTACCGAACAGACTGTATTTATGAAAACCCACAACATAATTCAACACTCAGGACCTCCGACTAGTTAGGAGATTTTTTTTCTTTTACTAATCCCTAAAATTTGTGCTTTCTTTTCGATATCCCACACAGAATGTTACATCTTGACGTTAGGAAAATGTCCAGGTCAATATCAGATGTGCTTTGACATCCGATGAATCTGTGTCAAAACAGGTAAGGATGCTCGTGGCAAGGTGAAGAGAATTAATGGGAGTTCGAAAGAGGACATGGCGGTAGACAAGTGATCGATAGCCATTCCATTTCTGAACATTGTAGGCCATTTGCTATCTCTCGATCGAAGGTGTCACCTGTAGACGAAGAATATATGATAGAAGACATTGCCGCTCACCGTGGATAGCACTGAAGGCTGCCGGGTCATACTAATCAGAGGCCTCTGGCTAGAACTGTCTATGCTTTTACAGTCATAAAATGTTGAAACACCGGTTCTCGTCCAAACATAAAAGTTAAGCAACGTCCAGCCGGGTCAGTAATTAAATGGGTGACTACTTGGGAATACAAGTTGCTATAGTCTTGGGGATGTGTGGCTGATATAATGGATAGCGGATCGAAATGAGAACACGGAGAGCCGAGTTCGAATTCCAGTAGACTTCGGTACATTCACTTAGGCGCAAATACCACTGGGAAAGGTATGAATCCATCACTTCTCCCCCAGCTATGGGTTGAATAGTTTGCATCTGGAAAATTATTGTTACAGGTACACATTCTTACTAAACTATTCCAAGATACCCCTTAGCCAGCACGTAAAGGGAAGACTCGCCAAAACACATGACAATACCAAATGTACTCTTGGAGAATTGAACACATTATGTTGTAAGCGGCGAGAGAGCGGGAAATCTTTGATAGATAAGAGACAGGGTCTCAGGGTACATGTATATGCAATGCTGGTAGAACTGGACGCATATCTAGCAGGTCAATTCAGTGTTCTTTAGATTATTTGGTATAAAGAAGCAAAAAATCCATCAGAGTGTCATCGGTGGCTTTCATTTATATGCAAGACGTTCCGGTTTGCTTAAAATCAAACCAGGGAAGAGACGAGATACACACCGTATCTAAACCAAAAAAATATCGCAAAGAACGTCGTAAACATTCTGGAGATTTGTGATAAATGGTGCGGTCGCTATATTCACTCGACATGAACGCAATCGAGAATTTATGGCACGGGGTGGTGAGGTATACTCATGTGCAAGCTCCTGAACCTATAAATATGATCATATGATTAACGAAGTTAAGCAACGTCGAGCCTGCTCAATAACTAGATGGGTGGTCGCTTGGGAATACCATATGGTGTACAGTTGAATAGATAAGGCCACGGAATTGTTAATCGGAGAACCGGTTGGCTACGTTATATTCACTTACGCGCAAATACACTTGGGAATCCAGAACTTCACGACCCAAATATGGGTTAATCATTAAGACTCGTATCACTAAAACCAATATTATCTCCTTCAAGAAAAACGAATCTTACAGTTGAAAATATTCTCTGGATTTAAATAATCTGCAATGGGTTGAATATATATGAATCACTAAAAAATAAAAATAACAGAAAAATGTGGACTGCTATGGAGACGACATGGCTTCGTATATCACCAGATATCTTTTGAAAACCTGTACAATTGATCCCACATCGAATTGCCTGGCTAAAGGGGTGCATGTACAATGCCAGGTATGACTTTTAGCCTTTTAGTATCGGTTGGTTAGAATGAAGTGAGTAAAAGGTCAGAGTTAGAAAAAATGGTTCTTGATGATAACACTCCATTTAAAAAAAAAAATAGTCAATTCTAAACAGATTCTGTAACTTTTCGAACGAATCGGAGGGATCCATTTTAGTAAGGATAACGATATTGGTGCAAATAATTCATGGAACAATAACAAAATTTCATCTGAGAATTACAAAGCATATCAGCGAATGAATCTCAATAAAATACGTAATATTTGTATAACATATATATATATATATATATATATATATATATATATATATATATATATATATATATATATATACAGCAAAGTACTTAAGAGGATTTATTTTTATTCACATTGTCTTTACTAAGGTTTCTTGTAAATAGCTACAGAGATTACTCCTTCCATTTTATCCCATCGAGAGGAAACGCTTCCAATTAATTGTCATTCATCTATTCTATTTTTTATTTCAGCCATTTTCCTATTCTGTCGTTCGTTCATTCACATACCTTTATTCTCATATTCTGCTTCGTATCTTTTTATATTCGTTACATTAGTGATAGTTCTCGTATTCAATAAATCATTCTGTCATATCGTACCTGATTCCTTAATTCATGGCTTTCTTTGTACAGTCTCATATTCTGCAATTGTGTAAGATCTCTCCCATCTCTTAATTCTTTTATTCTTATATACTGTAATTTGTCTATTCCGATTTTCGAATTTTCTTCATTCATTTATGACATCCATAACCATATTATTTAATTCACTATCCACCTCTGCCTATCGATTTGTTCATTCCTTTATTCTGTCATTCGTGCATTCTTCTAGTAACATCATCGCTCATTTATCCATTCTCGTTTCCACTTGCAAATCAAGTTTCATTTTATCACTTTCTTTCAACGATTTATTCTCACATTCTGTCTTTCGTCATTTCTCTTTTTATTTGTTCTCAACTTTTTTCTTTCTTCTTCCTCTCTCCGTCTCTGTTTTTTTTTTCTTTCTTTTATTCATTCTCTTTCATTACTACAACCGATAAGGCTCATTCATTCTCCCCTTGTCACTTGTAACGAAACGGGCTGGAAATCCGGGGCTGAGAAGGCAATTGTACAAAAAAAACCCAGTTGCATTTCGCACCCGGATTTTCTCTTAACTTTTCATAGAGGAAGTCAGCCATGAAAACATACAATGAAAAACCAAACAAGCAAGCATATACCGGTTTTCATAATTGGATTTTTAATAAATTGGCAAGATTAATTTGTTAAAATAGTTATTTCTGATATTTTTGCTCGATTTGAGAAATCCATGTTAGTTTCACGCGAATAAACAGGTTAAACTTATTACTAAATAAAGTAATGGCAAATGTTTCATTTTTCAAAATGGATTTTTGCTGAGGCTTCGTAACCACCGTGAAAGAATCAAGCTTTGGGATCAAACGAAAAAATTTCTTGAATTACAGAGACCTCTACACGGTTATGTCATTAGAAGTAGGTGAAAGTGAAGAAAGATATAAGATTGAAACAGTTATACATAACTTTAATAATGTTCAACAAGTCAGGGAAATCAATTTATAATGATCCAAAAAATGCGGCGATTTAAATCCAGAATGTAGTGATTAGAACCGGTAATAATCTATCTATCTATCTATCTATCTATCTATCTATCTATCTATCTATCTATCTATCTGATCCTGTTCCTTTTCTTTCTTTCTTTCTTTCTTTCTTTCTTTCTTTCTTATCCTGTTCCTTTTCTATCTATCTATCTATCTATCTATCTATCTATCTATCTATCTATCTATCTATCTATCTATCTATCTATCTCATCCTGTTCTTTTTTTTCTTTTCTTTCTTTTTTCTTTCTTTCTTTTTTCTTTCTCATCCTGTTCCTTTTCTATCTCTCTTTCTTTCTTTCTTTCTTTCTTTCTTTCTTTCTTTCTTTCTTTCTTTCTTTCGTATCCTGTTCCTTTTCTATCTATCTATCTATCTATCTATCTATCTATCTATCTATCTATGTGTGTGTGTGCAAGTTTCGTGTGTGTATTATTTTTCACAATAATTCCGACTACCATTTTTATGCGTATTAATGCACACAGGCGGTCGGTACTGATCTTTCGGTGATATGGACATTCAGATCTCGGTGAAGTCAATATTTAACAATGAAGGGTAGATGGCGGATACATATAATGAATTCACCAACTAAAATCTAAAATTACTGAACTGAAAAACAAATGTGGAAATAATAACTATATTATATATATATATATATATATATATATATATATATATATATATATATATATATACTCTACATTGATTGCACAACTCGGAGATCCATGCTGTCTGCAATACTCGGGTGCCAGTTTTAGGTTTACACTGTTTGTTTCATATTTCTAGTTATTTTATTGTTGAGGTGGATTATTATTGTTGCTTATCCATTTGACTATATATATATATATATATATATATATATATATATATATATATATATATATGTGTGTGTGTGTGTGTGTGTGTGTGTGTGTGTGTCTG
>CAHIKZ030000326.1:960000-992500 GCA_903632075.3 Acanthosepion pharaonis
AGATTTTCACAGTTGTTATTTCTAACAAATATTAGGTTTTAAAATTTTGTCCCTTAGTTTTGGACGCTACTGTATATATATATATATATATATATATATAGAGAGAGAGAGAGAGAGAGAGAGAGACAAACACAAACACACACACACACACACACACACACACACACATATATATATATATATATATATATATATATATATATATTTGGTTGGATAGATGTGAGTTTGTAACCTTGGGTTTCACACTTTAGCGATTGTCAAATAAACTAATTAATTTTTTTAAAAATTTGGGTTTATATAGATTGCGTGTATTGGTGTTATTGTGGAATTGCTGAGGGAAACTTCGTCGCTTATGTCATCGTACTAACGCAACCATCGATGTATGCAGACACATATACATACTTGGTTGTCCGTCGGGACTCATACATATATAAACATATGTGGGCAGTTTCGGATATGACATATGTATGTATACGGGTGGTGTTGTGTCTATACATACGCATTTGTGTGTTGAAATGTTGAAATTTAAAGATTGGAAGTGTGGCGGAAATGTCTCGTGAATGTCTCGTGAATGTATACATGTCATATTATGTATTTTCCGCTGAATAATATTTCCTCGCATGTATGGTGTGGTGGGGTTTGTGTAAAATTATGATATGTAAAAGTATTATTATTTATATTTAAATTTTTGAAAAAAAAATGGGAGTTTATTTGTTATATTTAAAGCTGGTTATTTGTTTGTTTTTGGTGACTGTGTATATGTAACAGGTAGAAATCTGCAATCCTTACTGGTTATTTTATATGGTGATGTTTAACATTTAATATGCTGAGTGAGAGGGTAGTTTAATTTAATAACGGGTCTATATGATATGATGTGATAGTAATGTTACAAGGGATTGGAGACAATGATAATATAATTAGCTAATAGTTACTGTAAATTGGTAGAAATTGTAAATTGGTAGAAATGATTAGTAACGGTGGTAGGAGAATGATAAAACCATGAATGTAGTTATAGTGGTGGAAGCTAGTGGTGGTAACTTGAACTCAAAAGTGGTTGTTGGTGTTTTATTTTATTTTGTTATATGTATTAATTTATTTTGGTATAAATCCTGATAATAGGTATTCTGTGTAAAATTATGGTAGTTGAAGATTGCTATAATTTTTATTTTTTAATTTACAAAAATATTATTGTTATTATATTAAAGCTGTTATTTCCTTGTTTTTTGTGACTGTGTATATGTGACTGGTAGAAATTTCAGTTTGTAATCCTTATTGTTTATTTTTATGGTGGTATTAAATATGCTGGGAGAGGGGGTAGTTTACGTTAATAATTATGGCAGGATTATATGGTAATGGTAGATATGGTGTGATAGTAATATGTAAGGGGTTGGTGGCAATAATAATATAAGTGGTTAATATTTATTGTAAATTGTTAGTAGTGATTAGTAATGTTGCTGGAAGAATAATAAAAACCTATAAATGTAATTATTGTGGTGCTAGCTTGAACTAAAGAGTGGTTGTTGGTGTTTTATTTTCTATATTTATTTGTTTATTTTTATTTATTATGGATCCTGGTAATAGGTGTCTATTCTCATGGTTACATATGGAAATTATATCTGATCTTATTGTTTTAAGGTATTAAATATGCTGGGGGAGTAATATGCGTTAAAGATTGTAGTGGATTTATATGTTAATAGTAGGTGTGATGTGTAAGTGATGGTGCTGGGTGCTGGTGGTAATGATATTTGTTAATAGTTATTGTAAAGTGGTAAAAGTGATTACTAATGGTGGTGCAGTGATAATAATGATAGATGCAATTATTTAGATGGTATCTTGAAATTAAATTGTGATTGTTGGTGGTTTGTCTATTTTATCCGTTTGGTATGATTTCGGATGTTAGGTACTTGTTCTCATGCCTACATTTGGAGATTATCTCTGATTTTTTTTTAGTAAGTTCTTTTGCGGTTTGTGTGGATATTATTGCTACTTTTTCGTGTAGGCAAAGTAGTCATTTTTTTTTGTAATGTTGTTGTAGGCAGGGGCTTTTTCAATATTTCCCAACTTATTGTTGGTGTGATGTTTTTGTCTTTTTGCTGCCATATGTATGTAGAAAGTGTTGTGCTGTTCGAATATTTCCTGTTGTTGAATGAAAGGTTGTGATTGTTATTCCTCATTTTGAATGGACCTTCGGTAGCACCGATGTAGTGCATGGTGTTGTTGTTTGTACTTACCTTGGCCATGTATATAGTGTTCGTAAGTTGGCAATTTCCCTGGAGTTGACATGTTGTTCTGTTTCTGCAGTTGCATATTGGATCCTTGGTTACATTTTTGTAGGTTGTCATTTTTTTGTTGTGGCTTTTGATTATTTCTGTTATGTTTTTTGTACAGCTGTAACTGATGTTTAAGTTATTTTTGTTAAATATTTTTGATAATTTGTTTTCTTCAGTGAAGTGTTTTTCTATTAAGTTTAGGAATATTTTGCTTATGTTCGTTTTAACGGTTTTGTTATATGGTGGATTAAAACAGATAATGTTTCTCTTTCTGTTAGCTCTATCTCTGATATTGAGCGCTTTCTAATAAACCGCGCATATAATATATAAATAATTATACATATATAAATTTATTTATATTTATATTTTCACACACACACACATATATATATATATATATATATATATATATATATATATATATATATATATATATGAATTTTCAAACGTAGCTTATATGTAAAAACAAAGCCGAAAGTATAATCCCCGAGTAAGGATCGAACTCACTACCCAATCGTTATTGATTTAAGGAGAGACTCTTCCTAACCATTACAGCACGTCGAAGTGCCTGTGGTGTTTGTTTTATATAATAATAATACTATTTGTGTAAGTAATCATATACAAACACATATATACATGCACAGACTCATGCATATATATATATATATATATATATATATATATATATATATATATATATATATATATATATATATATATTTGTCTGTCTATATATTTTAGTTTATTTATATATATATATATATATATATATATATATATATATATATATATATATATATATATATATATATATATATATATATATATATGCACATGAATATGTTCTGTATTCAGTCTTCTGCAGGCGTTTAGTCTTTTCGTTCGAAAGGAGTGACGAGCAAGGGGGAGAAAATGGGTGTTGCTCATGTAGTCCTACCTGTAGTACAGCCACACCGACGCACAAATTACCGGAAGTGTTCAGGTAGCATATCCGCAGGCAATGGAAACAGTGAGTGGCGCCGGCCAATCCGTCTCCAGAGCGTGGGAACGGGCTGCAAGTTAGGTAGGAAATATAATGCTAGACACTGAACTAATACTTACTCTCTCTCTCTCTCTCTCTCTCTCACACACACACACGCGTACACACGCACAAAATAAATATATGCACACACACAAATTTACACATGCCTGTGTGTATGTATATGTGAGTGCGTTTATACGTACTTTTACATAGGCATACACACGAAGACGATGTCACGTCAAGAAGTTCTCAAACTGAAATGTGGTTATCACATAAAGTCTAAGCTGAAATTTTCCCTGTATATTGTTCAATGCATCTGATTAATATTCGATTAAGTATTAAGTGCATTGTCAAGAATGTAAAATAAGTTAAATATTAGCTGTAAGACTTAATGGTAATCGTACAGATACAGGGTATGTGTGCGTTTGTTTGTTTGGGTTTATGGCATATCAACCACTGTGGGTTATTTAATGCCAAATCCAATTTATATATATATGCCAAATATATGAATTTTAAATGCCTATTTTGTATGGAGCATTTTTAGTAAGCTAGAGCTTATTTGCTTTCACGATGCAAAATAATCCTAGGTATTTTTTGTTTAAGTCAAGAATTTCCATTTGATTGTTGATTGTTGATTGTTTTGTTTAACGGCATCTCAACCTTAGTGGTCACTTTATGCTTTTGAGTGACTTTAAAAGTCAAAAACGTATAGCTGGCAACATTATGGTTTCAAAAAAGTATAGGTGGCAACATTATTGTTTCAAAAACGTATAGCTGGCAACATTATTTTACCGAAAACTTTATCTGAGGCCTTGCTGTTGGATTTAGTTTATCGTCATACCCAGAACGCGGATGTAGTTTATCGCCATAACCAGGACGCGGATGTAGTTTATCGCCATAACCAGGACGCGGATGTAGTTTATCGCCATAACCAGGACGCGGATGTAGTTTATCGACATACCCATGACGCATATGTGTGCGTGTTAGTGCGTAATTGATTGCTTGATTTGTTTAAAAAAAAAAAGATTTGTTTTTTAAGGTTTATCGACGTTTTGCATGTTATTTAAAGCCAGAAAATATTTCTAAGAATGTTTTTGAGATAAAATGATTTATTAACTCGTCCTACTATTTAACCCATAGCTGGGGAAGAAAAGATTGATTCATTCATTTCCCACTGGAATTTGTGCGTAAGTGAATATAACAAACCCGACTGAAATTGGATCTCGGCTCTCCGATTTCCAATTCCAAGCCGTTATCCATTACACCACCCGCACATCCACGCTTACATCACCTGGTATTTCCAAGCGGTCACCCTTCCAGGCCCTGACTAGTATCGACGTTGCTTATCTTCGCTGACCGCATAAGAACTGGTGCTTCAACGTGATATGGCTGTATGAAATACACTGTTTAATAAATAAAACTATATTTAATATATCATTCTACCTATCTATCTATCTATTTCCGGCTTCGCCCTTTTGTCAATATGAAAATGTCACTGGCGGTCACGTAACGTGAATATCAACGCCTCACACACATCCGTGCTTTCAGTATTTGATATTCCTACTTCTTCACCCATCTAGATACTGACAATGATCGATATTGCTTAACTTCGGAGATCGCACAGAAATCGATATTTCAACGTGATATACACATTCACACACACACACACACACACACACACACACACACACACACACACACACACACACACACACATTCATACTTAAAATTACTTGAGGAGGTCCAGACATTGACACATTAATTTTAAGTATGAAAGAAAAGAAATATTAAATTACATTTAACTCACTCATGTCTTCTCTCTCTCCCCTCACTTCCTCACTTCGTTAATTTACATATGCTTAATACGGCCCGTCAAAAATGTGTAAATTTCTTTACATTTTTTGTTTCAATCTTTGGAAGTAAAGTCTGATGATCCTCAGTCCATTTAAAAGGGCTGTGGTGAAATAATTTATTACATGGAACCTTAAAGTGGTCTGTTTTTATTTAAATTATTTGCTCTGGATTTACATTGAGCTCTCTGGATTTTATCCTCCTTGGGTCTACCCATACGGATTACCTAGTTTTTCTTAAGCTATATATATATGTTTTCCAAAACATTACAACAAGACGAAACAAATCACCAAGTTTTTTAAGTCTTTAGTCCAAAGAAAAAAATCCAAACGAGTAGAAAACAAAAACGTAGAATGCTCAATACGCTAAGTGGATCGATAAATTAGATTAAAACCTAAGGATCCAGGCAAACCTACCGAGGTTTCAAATAAACGGATCTTCAGGGTAAACTGGCTCCAGTTTACCCTGAAGATACATAGATAGGCCTGGATCCTTAGGATTTATTCTGGGATATATATATATATTTATTATATATATATATATATATATATATATATATATATATATATATATATATCGGATGTTTCTTAACACGCCTACCAAACGGAACTACTCTCTTTTAATCACCTTGGAAAAATTATTGGCCTTCTACGATCATTTGTCGTGATGATATCCATGTGAGCAGCGTACTGCACCTTCTCAGCCTCATAATATAAAATATAACTGCCACCTTTGCTATATATCTACATAATTTTTATAAAATCCAAAGAAGTTTATTCATTGTACTGATATGGCATGTAGGCTCATGTCACATTCCAACTGCGCTAACGTAGCTTGGAAGTGCTTTTTTTTAAAATTAATATTTTTTATATATTTTTATAAACAGCCCTCTTTTGTACTTCAGCGTCATGTATTTAAGCAGAGTACTTGATTGGCAGCTAGGTCTCATAATTTTACCGTAGATATAGTTAGATCATGGTAATTGTTGTGTCAAACTTTCCTTTACCGTACCTAGACTTTGTGAATATGAGTGCAGTACTAGATTGGCAGCCAGGTTTCATCATTTTAATGGCTAGATGTAACCGTATTTTCTTTGCTAACAATGTCTTCTATCGCACTACACGCCTGTGGAATTATCTCCCGGCTTCTAACTTTCCTGTTAACATTGATCTTCAAAAATTCAAATTTAACGTTAATCATTATCTTCTTAATTCTTGTTTTTATTATTATTATTATTATCTTGGCTTTATAGTATTTTTCATTTTTCTTCATACTCTCGAATTCTCCATACCCCCTTGCTTCATAGCGTCATTTGTGCTTTCTTTGTTGTGAGATGATATTTTTGAAAAGTTCTATACCAAGATTTCCGTCTCCCACGCTTCTCGCTTGTGATTGGTTGTTTATTTTACGGCTTGTCAATATTCTGCCAGTAAAATATTTTTAAGTTGTAAGAATTTTTAAATACAATTTCTACTCCTTAACGCATAGCCAGGAAAAAAAAGGCAAATTCATACATTTCCAAAGGGTATTTGCACATAAGTGAATGTCACGAACGTGGCTGGAATTGGAACTCGGCTCTCCTTTTTTCAAATGGAAGCCGTTATCTATTACACCAAGAGGACATTCAAGTTAACATCACACGTTATTCCCAAGCGGTCACCTCTCTAAGCAATGACCAGACAGCTTAACTTCTGTGAGTGTACGTGAATTGGAGCTTCAGTGTGATATGGCAATAGGCATTACACGGTTCAATCAATGAAAATATACTCAATATATCTATATGTTTCTGTAACTCTATTTCTTCCTTTTCTTTCTTTTTTTCTTTCTTTCTTTCTATCTATCTATCTATTTATCTATCTATCTATCTTCGTCTTCGCCCTTCAAGATATCAGTGTGAAAATATCAATACTGGTCATGTACGTAACATGAACATCGACATCTCTCTTTCAGATCAGCAGAACAACATTCCCGTTTGCAATTCTGGGATGAGAGATCGAATCGTTACGGAAACAATGTGATACTTTCCCGGCCTTTTGAAATTTGGATTGTAAATTCTTTATGAAAGTCGGTAAGTATATTACAGACCACACCCCCACACATCACAGCTTTTTAAATTACTGAATAATCTTTGTTTGATAGTGTAAGGAAATCAAATTTGATCTCCTATGGCATAACCAGCAACCCTACCTTTGGAGATAAAAAAGACTCACCTAACGAAAAAAAAAAAAAAATAAATAAATAAATAAATAAAAAATAAAAAACATAAAAATCACGAACTCATCATTGAAGCACCCATTATATTATGAGGTTACTTTAGAGCAGCGGGTACCGGGAAACTAACCAGGATTGATGGGAAAATGCTTTCGCAAAAATATCAGTTTATTCTATTGAAGAAAAATCTTTTACCATTTGTTATCCAGCTTCGGCTTTTTACGTAAATTCATCGATTCACCATCTTAGTTCATGACCTAAAACCCACCTGCAAATGCTTTAAGAATACGTTAAGGGGAATGGAATAACTTCTTCAATCGACTGACCTAAATACAATCGAGCATTTGTGGCATGAACTGAAAACTTCTGTTCAAAATCGGAAGCCGTTGAATCTTAACGATTTGAAATGATTCTGCATCGAATGAAAGTCAAAAATAGCAGTCGAGCGAAGTAGCAGTCTTATGATAAAAAAAAAAAGAAAGTTCGATTAGTCGTAATTATTGTCAAAAGAGCCCCAGACTAGGCCGAATAGATACAATAATTTCATTATAATAATTTATTGGTAATTAGGGAAATAAGATAATTAGTAAAGCTAATTATGTTTGATTTATAATCAATTTACTAATTAAAATCTCTTACTAACGCTAATTGAGTAGACAAATATCATCCAATCAAATTAAGAATGAATACTCGGAAAAAATAAGGTAAATCATTTCTGGATTGAAAATATTTGGATACAATAGCCACTCTCTTTTGAACTTTCTCATTACGCCCTTCTCTCTCTCTCTCTCTCTCTCTAAATCTTTATCTTTAAGTCTCCCTATCTCACTCTCTCTCTCTCTATCTATCTATCTCTCTATATATATATATAATTATTTATTTAAAAAAGTATAACATACATATGTTATAAAATATGTTATGAAATCACTACAAAATTAGCCATTTTGTTTCAACACCTCTGACGATGATGTTGAATGTCTTGTTACACCAATTATATACTTTTATATATATATATATATATATATATATATATATATATATATATATATATATATATATATATATATGTATGTATAAACGTGAGATATATGAAGAATAAAAATAAAACCGAAGTATATCAAGTTTCACGCTAATAAAGAATCGTTAAGTCAGATTCAGTATTTAACTGGTGTCGTCGTGGTCTACGCTTTAAAGATAGTGAACTCGTATTTTTTGTTATTCTTTTGTTTCATATATATATATATATATATATATATATATATATATATATATATATATATTGATTCAAAGGAAGGCAATAATGCTACTAAAGCCAAAGGAGCTACTGGGATTGGGGAGTGAAGAAAAAGAAAATAATTCAGAATAAACCTAAATACGTAAAAAAGGCTAATCCTCTACTCTTGTTCATAAGACCGGGAGGAACGTGAATTGGGCGATAAGAGAACCTACATATATATATATATATATATATATATATATATATATATAATTAAGAAATCAGCCGATTATGCTACCTTGGTTTCGGTATTTTCAGAGGATTTTGGTCAATTGATTTTCTAACGCTTTA
This sequence comes from Acanthosepion pharaonis, assembly GCA_903632075.3. Taxonomy (NCBI): domain Eukaryota; kingdom Metazoa; phylum Mollusca; class Cephalopoda; order Sepiida; family Sepiidae; genus Acanthosepion; species Acanthosepion pharaonis. The sequence continues at coordinate 968,921 of CAHIKZ030000326.1, forward strand.
TTAAAAAAAAAATATGAACGCTATATTTTTTTAAAATTAAATAAATGAATTATCGCATGACGTGAGGTGTTGTAGAAGGTGAGGAGGAGGAGTTGGGTAAAGTAAGTGCATTGGAAATGTATGGGGGTTGGAGAGGCAGACAAACAAACCTTTTGAATGTGAGATCGGAAATTATAACTCGTATTCATACTAAAAAAAAGTTCCTTTTGATTTCATAGGAAGTGAGATTAAAAGAAAGTATGCATATTTCATTTACATACCTCCCCGGCATTGATACATTTCAATACACTTTTCCCCTTGTCATACTCCTCCACCTCAACTTTTACCACACGTCGTACGCTCATTTATTTATTTATTAAAAAAAATAGAATTCATAATTTATTTTAATTTTCTATTTTTTTTTTTTTTTGTTAAATAACGCGTTATGAAATTAAGTGACCGAAATCGCTTGAAGATGCTGATATATTGAAACCAAGGCAGCGGAATCTGCTCATTTTCTAATTGTTTATAATTAAAATCTCTAAACGCTAAATTTTTATCTTTTTATATGTGTATTGAGCACTTTTTAATACCACTGTTTCCTGGTCTAATTCAACTCTGACTATTATTATTATTATTATTATTATTATTATTATTATTATTATTATTATATTAAAATAAAGAGAAAGAACAATAAGATTTATAATACAGCGTTCTTATTAATTATTTTTATAAAAAAAAAAACAGTGCTCAATATAATTCTGCAGATCATAAATATTATAAATTTACTAATTTAAAAATATGGTTCCATCGCTACACAGGAATTACCATGTTTCAAAAACAGAAACTAAAACATTCAAATTTAATTATAGAATTAAATTAAAATCCCTAGTACTGTTTTATTTCAAGCGAATTTTGAATAACTTAAAATAACTTTAAAATTTAGTCAGATTTTATAAGCACATTCTTAATGTTAATTGCTAAGGATACGGGGAGATTCAATCATTTTGACAGGGGGTGGTAGGGTATTCATTTTCACTGACAACTATTGTATCAAAATATGAGTTTCTTTCGAAATGAGGTTGAGTTAAGGTAGGGTAGGGGTACCTGTTCAACAAATGATGACATCCGTTTTTAGCATAGCATCGGTATTTTTCAATGACAATAGGTTTTTAGGCACTTTTGTTTTTTTCGTTAAAATTGTAAATTTGTAAACACAACTCTCCGATTTCCAATTCCGAGCCCTTACCATTATATCTCCGCACACCCAAGTTTATAGCACCTGTTATTCCCAGCTAGATATTGACTATTCGCAATATTGCTCAACTGCGATGATCATACGAAAACAAGTGTTTCAACATGATATCACGGTATGCCTATATATATATATATATATATATATATATATATATATATATAGTTGTAATTTATACTATATTTATGAGTTAAAAGCTTACCATCAGGGATAGAGCTTATGTAAATGTAAAAGTGGACATTGAGGTTAACACCTAACGGCGATAGTGTGTTTCGTACTGAAATACTGTCTTCATGGCCTGGAGATTTCGTTTATACATGAAACAAACTATCACTGCTTCCTGTTGAACTCAATGTCAACTTATACACACACACACACATACATATATATATATATATATATATATATATATATATATATATATATATATTTATTAAAAGACATTTTATGTTTAACGTTCTTTTTTATAGATACAAGTATTTAAGTAAATGTTTGTTTATAATAAACAGTATTAAATAATATTTACCGGCCTGAATGTTATTTAATACTGTTTATTATAAACAAAGCATTTACTTAAATACTTGTATCTATAAAAAAAGAACGTTAAACATAAAAATGTCTTTAATAAATAAATTGTCTAACTTTGTCCATTTCTTAATATATATATATATATATATATATGGCAAGCGAGAGAGAGCGGCAAGGGAAAGTGAGGGAGACGAGAGAAAAAGAGAGGGAGAGTCTTACAATCATAAAAGCATCAGAATGTTATTTCATATTTGATATCAAACAGTGAATTGGTTTTGGATAACATCGGAATTATTATTATAAGTGCGATACTGCGTTGGCGAGAAAGACATGTTTGCAGACGCTTGCCATTTCGAATGCCAATTTTTCAAAGTCTCGAAGCCTTTTTCTCACTTGTTCAAATAACTCGCTATGATCTTCCTTCACTTGTTTCCGCATCTTTCTCCCCTCCCTTGTACTATTCTAATATGTGCTTTGTTTGTATCAGGCTTTGAAATCTGTCATGTCATTGTCAAACCGCTATTGCCAACGGACTATTACTATTTGTGTATAAATAAGTCATGCGAATTACCTGACTGAAATTTCCCGTCATTCAATTCGGCGCTGCATTTATTAAGTAAATACCAGTTGAAATACAGCATCGCTAACAACGTTTTCTTGCAGAAGAAAACGTGAACGAAGCCCGTGAAATGCAGACATGTGTTATTGCTATTTCCATAATCGTGTTTAATTGTGATCTCAGTTCCGCAGTCGATACACGTGCACATAAAATATTTGTATCTACGAAGGACCATAATATAAGTGTTATGATGTTGATTTGGGGTTAGTAGAGACAAACGCCAAATAACACGTAACAATAAAAAGGTTTTTAATAGGTTGGTAAAAAAGGTACAGAAATCGCCTGAGTAGTCAATAACTAGCTCAGCTAAGAACTTCTCGGTCTATCTGTCTTAGTAATTATCGATCCACCCACGAGGATTGAATATGGCACAAGGCCGGTTTAATGTGGGTATTCCCGAGCCCGTAGGCACGGCCAAAAATATAGCCTTTGAACCCGCCTAGACGGGTTCAGGGTCTTGTCTACCTTCCCGGACGAAACCTTGCCCTTCGGCAAAGCTTCGTCCGGGTTCCTCTCTGCTAACGCAGAGAGTTCGACAGACGTCGCTTACAGTCAAAGACTGTATCACGACTCAGCTAGACACGCAGGTCTTACCCTCTCTGTCTATCTGCCTTCTCCATGTCAACTGACATGCCACTATTTAAAGTCTTTGTTCACAGACGCAGACAAGTTCATCTTCAAGAGGGGTGGTAGGTATATATATATATATATATATGTATATATATATATATATATATATATATCGGATGCTTCTTAATACGCCTACTAAACGGAACTACTCTCTTTTAATCACCTTGGTGAAATTATTTGCCTTCTACGATCATTTGTTGTGATGATGTCCATGTGAGCAACTTACTGCACCTTCTCAGCGTCAGGCACGAATATAACTGCCACCTTTGCTATATATCTACATAATTTTTATAAAATCCAAAGAAGTATATATATATATATATATATATATATGTCAACACCCAGCAGTGATAGATCCTTTGATGCTTACAGGAAATCACCAGGCCAGCGTTTTAGTACGAAACAGATAAACTGTCGTCGCTATGTGGTGTCTACTTTACTATTTGCATACGTCAGGTAAGCTGACTTCTTGATATTATCTGCCTGGAGGAGACGATCCCAGCGTGCAGCACCGTTGGAAAATGTCTGAAAACCGTACCACGGGTTGAACTTGTAGAAGCAACAATTGGGGGCCGTCGATGGGTGTGCTAGCAAAAAGTCAAAAGTCATCGTAACCTAGGGTTTGAGAATTCTGGCCTTGTTCACATTGTTGATCACTCTAGATAACATACCTCTCGCCCAGTAACTGTAACTAAGGTCTGCTCAGCATAGTTGCGGTATAAATGGGACCTGTGGATGCAGCAAACGTTTGCAATGAGTATTATCTAGCCGCCCTAGTAGACAGGTATCCTCAAATACGAGTGGCCAGCCATTAAAATATATATATATATATATATATATATATATATATATATATATATACTTTAATGGTTGGCCACTCTATATATATATATATATATATATATATATATATATATATATATATATATATATATATATAATAGGCTCAAAAACTAATATTCCATGGTTATAATTTATTACATTGGATTCGTAATCCCGATCCAATTCATCAGACCTAGATGAATTGGATCGTGATTACGATTCCAATGTAATAAATTGTAACCATTGAATATTAGTTTTTGAGCCTTTTTATATTATATTCTTACTCTGTCCTGGACATTGAGTTCTACCTGGATTCTATCCTTTTGGGAATTTATATATATATATATATATATATATATATATATATATATATATATATTGACCACTAATATTATCTATCTATCTATCTATATATATATATATATATATATATACATATATATATCAACATAGGGCTATTGTCGTTAAGTCCGACGTGCCTTAAATGACTAAGGAAATTCTAAAAGTTTTATCTCATTAAATGTTGTTTATGGGTGGATACTCTGTCAGGTTGATAAGTAAAATCCATTATATTAAAAAAATGACTTTGTTTACTTTTGGATGTAAATTTCGAGGAATTTGATACGAGAATGGTTTTTCCGTTAATGGCAAGTTTCAACATTTTCTTGGCTGCTTCGTGGTCGAGTCAGTTAAGGCACGTCGGATCTACCGACTGTTCCTCTCTGCCCAAATGGACGCACGCCCGAATCCTGCATGAGAAGAGCATATTTTATCTTTAATAAGCTTTTTTTTATGTAAAGAAATGGAGAATCTACTGAAATATGAGTTTTCCAAAAATAAGTTATAAAAATCTGTCAGATTGACAAAAAAAAAAATCCATTATCTTGGAACATATGTGTATATATATATATATATATATATATATATATATATATATATATATATAAATGCCATTCGCAGACAATACTATTTCGCAGCTCCTCCGTACGACTAGATAATCGAATGCTTTAAGCGAGAATCGAAACACAACCGATTTGGTGCCCGTCTGAGCTTCTACCACTGAGCCTTTTTCCCTCGACAGAACGCGTCAGCCAAATCTAGCGTATTGTTTTTACAAACGTTAAACTTGCCACTCATATTCGAAGATAACCCTCTTTTAGGGCGAGTAACCAATCCCTATTGCAGATGCTCGCTCAAACACATTTGTGTTTGTTCAACGTCCACAGGGCCAGCTTGTGGTTCATACTGCAACTAACCTGAGCAGACCTTAGTAACAGTTTCTGGGAGAGAATGTGTTATATAGCGTGATCATTAATCTGAACGAGGCCAGCACACTCAATCCCTCGGTCACGATGACTTGTGACTTCGTGCAAGCACAGCTATCGACGGCCTCCAGGGGTTCCGTCTAAGCAATTTTACTCACAAGGCGTGGGTCACACCGTGGTATGGTTTTCAGGCACTATCCAAAGCTGACGCACGCTGGGATCCCACTCCAGACCGATAACCTCAGTACAAATCAACCGAGGTGAACTTCGAACAAGAGTCTCATGGTTAGAAAGCGAACGTTCTAACCACTCGGCCATATATGTACACTCCGGCCTTCTTCAGGTATTTGGAATTTAGAATCAAACCCTTTTATTTCGTCCACCGGGGAAGATTGTTCTAGTTGCACATGCCATGCCTCTTCTGAATGTCTCAGTTATCTCCCTTTTAACTCAACTCTCCAGGTTTTTTTTTTTTTTTTGGTTCACCACTGTTGCAGCCTGGTATTGAACTCACTTTGGGTCGAGTCACTGGATCTAACCAACATCTAAATCAACTGGGTCATGTGTTCTCAAGGATACATAGCCTAGTGGATAAAGGCGTTTGTCAGAGTTGAGTTAAAAGGGAAATAACTGAGACACCCGGAAAAGGTGTGGCATGTGGAAATAGAACGTTTTAGCTCGGTGGATGAAGTAAAGTTTTCGGTTCGAAATTCCAGTCACCTGAAGAAAGCTGGAACGTACAACGGCCGAAACGTTGTGGATATGCCAATAAAGACGATAACAATTCAAATAATTTAAATAATGTATATATATATATATATATATATATATATATATATATATATATATATATATATATATTAGCATAGAAATTACGGTTAAATTTAACCACTTTAAATGTGAGATGATGAGAGCTTTTTTGGCCAATCTAGTTCTGCGGTTAAATTCATAATGTCTGCGTATCTTAGGGGAAACTTCATGAGAACAATTACCATATAATTATTTATAGAAAAGGTACAAAAAAGATACATTATAGTGGGGCGAAAATGACTAAAGACAATATACCAAGACAGGACCAATAACATTTCAGATTCTTCATTGGATTTTATCAGGAATCTCTAAATAGGAACATCAGAACAGATTTGACAGCAATGTTCAAAACGAGGACGAATGGTAGACATAAATATATAAGATAGATTTTGGCGAGAAAAATTGCCTAAGTCGATACAGTGAACCAACTTTTCGAGCAGCAGACTTATTCAATATAATCGTTCCACTTACTGTCAGCGGAAAATGATAATCCAAGAAGGAGCAAAGGCTAACTGTCATGGAGGTTATCATCAACTATGCTGGTGAAATTTTAAAATAGTTCTCTCAGACGAACAAAAGGGCGCAGTTCATTTTGGAGATTTTAACATTGACAAGCCATTCCTTGTCCCAGTTAACAATAAATTGTTGGCCATTTTTGGTGATCAGCTGCCAATCTGACTCTATCGAACTTACAATTAAGGCAGGAATGAATAGTCGTGTCATCAGCCTAGAGACTGGGCTGAGGGCTGATGACATCAGGAGGGTCCTTTATGAAAATTTGGAATTTAAGAAAATGTAATTATATCTTATTTTTTTAAGTTTTAAGTTGATAAAGAAAAACGGAAATTATTCAAATATCAACCTAGTAAAATTCAGATCCATTCATTTATTAATCTGTCTGATACACATACACACACACGCGCGCGCGCACACACACACACACACACACGGGGTAGCGCACACAAACGCATACATACACAAACAACAAACATATCTTTTAAAAGTGTTACGCAGAAATGATTAAATAAACACACACACATAACTGCTGCCGAGATCTCATCAATTTACAGGTGAGCTGGCGAGATGTAGCCGTAAGTTCTATGCTAACAGTTTCTTTTCTCACACTTCTCGCATGTGGAACTCCTTCCCAGGTCCATATTTTCCAGCCAACTTTAATCTGCAAAAATTTAAATGCAAAGTCAATCGCTATCTATTCTCCTCCTTATTAGTCCTTTCTCTCTACACCCGTTATTAATGTTTTTTTTCGTCATTTTTCCATACCTTGTAACCCTTTATGTTTAGTGGTTTTCCTGTCTTGCATGGAATGATACCGATTTAAAAAAAAAAAAGGAAACAAAAGCACACAACGACAAAAAACCACAGCCAATATGCCATATTCAAACGTTTACACAGGCCCATACTACTATCTACGTACTTATAGTGATTTTTCAAGCGTAGCTTAGATGTGGCACAAGGCCGAAATTAGGGGGCACCCAGTGAGTATCGAACTCACTACTCAGTCGTAATTGTTCTAGAGAGTCAAGCTTGCTAACCATTACACCACCTCGAGGTGTCCCTAATTACGCGCTTATATATCTGTACACATATACCCTTACAACTAGACACAGTTAATTGCATATGTATACACGCGCATCGGTAAATCGATGTTAATGTGCCTTCCTATTCATTTTTTTTTTAAAGACAACCTTGAACTCAAAAATATACAAAAAATATCGTAAAGAAAAAAAAATCCGGTCACTTGCTGGCAATATTAAACGTGTTTTCTTTTTTTAGCAACATTTTTATCCTCGACATTTCTTGGTCAGCAGGAGAATATAAAATCTGCGTAAACATTTAAAGAGGATTTACTTTCACTGATATTTCGTATTTACACTGCTACTGAACATATCGCTCTGAATATAATTGTTCGAAAGTCGGCGATTGATTTACGAATATCTGAGGCGGACAAATGCACAAATTACCTGGATGATCTCAAATACTGCGCACGAAGCCTTGTGGCTGAGATAGCTGAATGTATCAAACCAGTGTTAGTGAAACGTGATTTTGAATGTGGTTTCCAAGCTAAACTGGTTTTCACTCATTCCTTGCGCTTCACCTACCAAAAATACATATAATTTACTTTTTTATTTGGGTCAGGTGACTTACTTACGATCGTTAAATCTGATTGAAAAAATTGGCTCAAAAAACAAAGACAGAAATAAAATTTGGTTTAGAAACATGTAGGGAGTTATTGATAGAGAAAAGTAAAGCTGAGATAACTAAAAGGTTGTTTAATGGAATATTAATCATAAATATAATAATTTATGCTGATAAACTACATCTGACTGCAAGACTTCTGATCTGAAGGTTTTGAGAAGCAGGAAGCACCATTTAATTGGTGTTGTTCCCAGGTCCTCTCTGACCCAGCATAGTAGCACCTGTTAGGGTCCCATCTATGGGGAAATAGTGAAACCCCAAACTGGGGGCAAACATGAAAAATTAAAAATACATGAAAAAAAATTACAACCAATATATTAGGATGGGATGTCATTCAGTGTCATCCTTCTCTGTGTGTGATATATATATATATATATATATATATATACTCTTACATATACATATATATATATATATATATATACACTTACATATATATATACACACACACACACACACACACACACATATATATATATATATATATATATATATATATATATATATATATATATATATATATATATATATATATATATATTTAAAGAACAGACCACTTTAATGTACCATTATAATAATTTATTTCACCAGATCCTTTTTAAAGGACGATGGATAATCAGATAGCACTTCCAAAAAATGAAATAAAACGTTTCATTTCATTTTTGGAAGTGCTATCTGCTGATCCGGCGTCCTTAAAAGGGCTCTGGGGAAATAAATTATTATAATGGAACCTTAAAGTGGTCTGTTTTTTCTATTAAATATTACCTCTGGATTTACATTGAGCTCTCAGGATTTCATCCTCCTTGGGATTACCCATACAGATTACCAAGTTCTTCATAACTTAACTATATATATATATATATATATATATATATATATATATATATATATATATATATATATATATATTTTACATTTTAATTCCTCTACACTGCTGCTATTAACAAGAAAAAATGTTCTTCTGATGATGGCCATGCTGGCGCAAAGTAGTCGAGGAGTCTAGTTGAAATAATAAAACCAAAATATATATACAACCTAGTGTCTTTGTAAATTTTATTTTTAAATTTCTCTATATTTTTATTGTTCAAAAACGACATATATATATATATATATATATATATATATATATATATATATATATATATATATATATATATATTTGCCTCTGGAGAGATTGAACCACCATTTAATTGCTGTTGTTCTTCGGTCCATTCTGATCCGGTAACACCTGTTAAGGTGCCAGCTATGTGTAATTAGTGAACTCCAAAACTGCGGTTAAAATGCTATGAAAGTATATAGTAAACATTTTTAGCCATAGATTTTAATAGCAAAAAAAAAAAAAAGAAAAAATATCAATTCCCCCAAGGAAATTAACTTTCGGCTTTAAATGGCCCATATACCATTCAAGAAACCAAACAAAATAATACTTTATTTTTATTTGCAACAAAATATTAGTCTTTCCTGATAATAATCTCAAAATAATTTCAATAGATTTATTGGATATCTGGACATGACGACGGTTTTCACGCGAAAATCTAAAGTCCGTCAATGATATGAGTTCAGTGAACTTTTATTGTTTTAATATTGTAGAATCAGTTTACTTATGACTGTTTTATATGCAAATAATATCTTGTAAATATAATACTGTAAGGCAGCTGATTTCAAAGATTGAAATTTAGATCTATTTTACCTGCTAAACGTTATGTAATGTTTGGTTTGGGATTTTTTTACGGCATATCAACCACAATGGGTTATATAATGCCGACTTTTATTGCTGGTAGTATTATTTTTTTCAAAAATTTATTGATGGTATTTTATTTTCCAAAATATATATCTGGTAATATTTTTAAAATGCATTGCTGGTAATAATGTATTGCTGCTGATAAATTTTCTTCAAAAATTTATTGCAGCTGATAATTTTTATAGAGTATTTCTGGTATTAAAACCTATTTTTAAACTTTTATAGTGTTTTGACCGCAGTTTAGGGGTTAATTATTTGCTCATGGCTAGGATCCTGACAGATGCTACCACCCCAGGTCAGATTGGACCTGGGAACACCAGCAATTGAGAGGTTGTTCCAAGCTCCTGAAAATCTCCTGATCAGAGCCCTTGCTGTTGGACGTAGTTTATCGTCTTACCCAGGACGCGGATGTAGTTTATCGTCATACCCAGGGCGCGGATGTAGTTTACCATCTTACCCAGGACGCGGATGTAGTTTATCCTCTTCCCCAGGACGCGGATGTAGTTTATCGTCATACCCAGGAAGCGGATGTAGTTTATCGTCTTACACAGGACGCGGATGTAGTTTACCGTCTTACCCAGGACGCGGATGTAGTTTATCGTCATACCCAGGAAAGTGTAATGTTGTTCAGAATTATTTAATGAAAGTAGAAATAAATTATAATCTCAGTGCAAAACAATACGACATTATGTCTTGTTCCCCAAATCAAACACGTACAGAATTTAATATCTTGATAAGCTTAAGTAAAATGTATGGTAGGACAGAGTCTAGCAGAAATAACGAAAAGATAAGATAAATTAAGAGCTACATAGAACAGAAAATTGTGGAGAACCATGATCGTCAACGTCCTTAAGGAACACCATTCACAGAAGCAGCAGAATCACTGTATTCTTATGAATATATTTACATACTATCGTTTGGAAAATAAATGTATCGCATTGTTGTTTTAGAATGTATATTAAATATTTTTGCTTTAATATTGAGAACATAAAAAAATTCAATTGTTAACAAAATTCAATATATACCACATATGTAAGATGATTGATTATCAGACAACAGCAGTGTTACTTAACTATGTCTCAAAAAAAGTATCCTTTGTTTCCAATAGAAAGAAAATCTAACCATTTTTGTAGGCCTGCCATTTTCATTTGGCACGAAAAATCTTTAAATGATACGTAAAACATCGATGTCCTTGTCAACGGCATTTTTAATGTCATTTGTACAAAGATTATGCCCCATAGCGTCTACAGTACAAAATAAACGTCATTATCTCCCCTATTCAACTGACGTAAAAGGTTACACTTTTCACATTATATAATTGTCTGAGTCTTAATTTAAGACATATTGGACTGCTTCCTATAAAAGGTGTGGCCATACGGTGATTCGCAAATCACACGAATGATTTTTTTTATTATTGTTAATGTGCAACTAGTGGTGAGAATTTTTTTTCGATTATAAATACAATCTGTTATGAAAAATAATCGAAATATTATAAAAATTCTCATATTTAATAAATCAGTAAAAGTTCAATTGACTAATCTCATTGAACGGCTGTAGAGTTTCAAGTTGAAACACGCATTAGGGATAGCTGTTTGATAAATTTATTGAAATTAGTATCGGATTATCATATTTATAATCCTCTGAACAAAAGCTAATATTAAATTTCAAATTGGAAATTCCTACTATATAAGAATTTCATTCAAAAGGTAGCATTTAAATTTAGAACCACTTAAAATGATTTTTAATTTGCCTCTATATAATATTGCTCTATATGACGTTTGAAATATACGACTGGCTTTTGTCTATATTTCTGAGATGAGGTATTATGTACACTAATTACATTATTCGGACTATTGTACTCATCTTTGTCGCCATATTTATTACAACGTTTCAGCCGTTGTACGCTCCGGCCTTCTTTAGGAAGTTGGAATGTCAAACTGAACCGTTTATTTCGCTCACTGGGGTAGACTGTTCTGGTTTCCTAGTGCCATGTTTTAATAGATTTCAGTTATCAGTTATCTGTTAATTGCCCTCGCCAAGTTCTCCTCAAGGACACATGGCGCAGTGAATGAAGGCGTTACTTAGATCCAGTGACAGGATCCAAGTTCAATACACGATTAAGGCAGTGGAGAACTTGATGAGCTTGAGTAAATGGATGGTAGAACAGAGTTTTGGAGAAATAACAAAAAAACAGCATTAATTAAGAGCCACAATTAAAGTATATATATATATATATATATATATATACTTTAATGGCTGGCCAATCATATATATATATATATATATATATATATATATAATATAATATAATATAATATAATATAATATAATATAATTGGCTCAAAAACTAATATTCCATGATTATAATTTATTAGACTGGAATCGTAATCCCGATCCAATTCATCAGACCTAGATGAATTGAATCGTGATTACGATTCCAGTGTAATAAATTATAACCATGAAATATTAGTTTTTTGAGTTTTTATATTATATTCTTACTCTGTCCTGGACATTGAGTTCTACTTGGATTCTATCCTCTTAGGAATTTATATATATATATATATATATATATATATATATATATATATATATATATATAAAATTATTTATTTAAAAAAAATTATAAAATAAATATGTTATAAAAATCACTACAAAATAGCCATTTTGTTTTCAACACCTAGCTGTCTTATCAAGTGATGCTGTTGATATATATATATATATTGAGCAGTAATATCTATCTATCTATCTATCTATCTATCTATCTATATATATATATATATGTGTGTATATATATATATATATATATATATATATATATATATATATAGATAGATAGATAGATAGATAGATAGATAGATAATATTAGTGCTCAATATATATATATATATATATATATATATATATATATATATATATATATATATATATCAATATAGGGCTACCTTCGTTAAATTCGACGTGCCTTAATTGATTTTGCCAACGCAGCAGCCTTGTTGACTAAAGGAATTCTAAAAATTTTTTGTCGATGTTTATTGATGGATACTCATAAAAGTCTGTCAGGTTAAGTAAAATCCATTATATTAAAAAACTGACTTTGTTTACTTTTGGATGTAAATTTCGAGGAATTTGATACGATTAAGGTTTTCGCTTAATGGCAAGTTTCAACATTTTCTTAGCTGCTTCTTGGCCGAGTCAGTTAAAGCACGTCGGATCTACCGACTGTTTCTCCCTGCCCAAATGGATGCACGCCCGAATCCTGCCTGAGAAGTGCATATTTTATCTTTATTAAGCTTTTTTATATGTAAATAAATCGAGTTAGTGATTAGCTGTTTGATAAATCTATTGAAATTAGTATCGAATTATCATATTTATAATACTCTGAACAACTTGATGAACTTGAGCAAATGGATGGTAGAAGAGATTTTGGGAGAAATAACAAAAACAACAGCATTAATTAAGAGCTACAAGGCACTGGAAGATGTGGAGAGCCATGATCTCTTACGTCTTGAAGGAACATAAGCACGTAAAAGAAAAGATATGGTTACAAGTACATCGAATGGCCGATAATCGTAATGAGTTTTTTGCATTAAACACCACCACCTTAATAGATATTCTTTTCCATCGTATACCATCTCTCTTTATCCTATTTTGGTGTAAATTCCAGGGTTTTCTTTCATATCACGTCAGGTCGACCGCTTGATAAAGATGCGCTTCATATAGCATACACCTTTTCTTTTATAAACGTGTCCTTTCAGGACATTGGCGATCGTGGCTCTCCACAATTTCCTGTCTCATGTAACTATTAGTAAATGTTGTCTTTTAGTTATCTATCCCAAACTCTACCCTGCCGTCCAGTTAGACAAGTTCGTTAGACAGGCTAGGTGAAGTTTCCCTCATGATTTCAATATCTCCAGTGAATGTCAAATTTTCCAAACCCCCTTTAGTCATGAGAAGACATTCCTAGAAATTTCAACTGACATTTCTTGATGTTAACTGTAAGTGCCATTTTTGTTTCAATTTCTTCTAATTATGCGTAAGTCGATAAATGCAAGGATTACTAACAGAATAAAGGAACCATATATACTAGGCCAGCAGAAATACCTGCCATATATATCTCCAAGAAATACTTCCCACATAATTATTAGACATTAATTAAATGAAGACACCATTATTTTGGGAAGTATATGTTGGAGACATTTCTACTGCACACGGTATAATCGATATTAAGATTAAACAATGAATCTACTGTATTGACAAGTAAGTTTAATCGGTCAAATTGCAGTATAAGCACTAAAAGCCTCCGGTATTGAAAATGTATCATTCCGGTGTGGAATTGCTTGGTTATTTCGAAAATGACATTAAAACATTGATCTCGGTTACCGCTTTCGATTTATTATCACTGTAAGTTCGATCTCTTTCGTGTTATCCGGCCGCCATTACTGGCGTTGTTTATATACGTTTTCCTCTAGTAATAATGCGCGGACGCTTACTTAGTTAACGGCCTTTTTACAGCTTTTCGTAACCTACTGGTCTTGATTACTGTACAATTTTCACGGATGTTATTTTAAAATGCGCTTATTTTTAAAATAAAGTTTTAAATAAATAGTATTTTTCTTTATTGTCCTTAATAAATCTGCTTATAGCTAATGAAACAGAATCTCGCCTTAAAATGCAATTTATGAAGCTTTAAATTCAAGAAACTTTCACGACACATAACCAAAAAAAAATAAAATAAAATCTTTGAAAAGAAGGGAAAATACTTTTTTAATTTTCAGGCATGTAAATTTTATTTTATTTTATTTTAATTGCCGGATTTTACGTCTTTTCGCGCATTATTTCGCGCATTCATTTCAAACTTTGCGCATTGCGCATTAATCAAGACAAGTGAATCTTCCGCGCCGCATGACACCTCGAGGCAAACGTATGTAAACAAAGCCAGTAATGGCGGACGTTCTGTGTACGCGACGAGAAAGAAGTCGAACTTACAGTGTTCATAACTTCTAAACGATGATCGAGCGCAATGTTTTAATGTCACTTTCGAAATACCCAGGCAATTTCAGAGAAGTATGATACATTCTCAATACCAGGGGCTTTTGGTGCTTATACTGCAAATTAACCGTTTAATCTTCAAAATATTCAAGAATTTAAACTGTAATATTATTATTAATGATGGGCGAAGTCTCTCTCAACAGGAAATGAATGGCAGGAAAGATGTTGCTCATCCGTGATGACGGAATTAAATGGCGGTAAAGACGTTTCAGGCCAGCCAAATTAAAAAAAAAAAAAATAGAACGCGCTTATGGCTTCTGACTATGAAAGGTTTGAAATTTAAATTAAGCAAATTTGATTATCTTTGTCCTATAACAAAGGCTATATCATCAAGATAACTGACAGTAAGTAGAATGGAAATAATATACAATAGACTTATTGGACCAATATAGACATAGCCTCCGCCCCCGCCGGTAGCAACTCCGTATTTTAAATACGCTTTTGCGAGGCTCTGTTGTTAGTAGTGATTACTTTATAGTTATTAAGCAAATGCTGACTCTTGCATATTATAAGTACGGGGCTTGAGTTCATGCTTCTGCTAAATAATGGTGTTCAGAGAAAGTGCATTCTTCAATTATTGAAATTGAAACGAGCTATCGTAAATAAATGCAGGGTGATTAAGGACCACGAGAGATTATATCGTTTGAGGTTATAACAAGTGAGTTCATGTGAGATTAGATTAGCATATCAGTTTCAGATCCTAGAGGGGAATACGAACGAAAAGGAATTAAATCATTACAGCTTCCGGTTTCGGAATTTGCTCATCAGTATTCAAAGGACACAAAGCAACGAAATGGAGAAAGACCACAAGTTGTATCATAGAAAATTTAGTATCTAATATAAATATACAACAGAAAATACAAATGATTCTGCATGTAAACACGCCGGGTATGGTAAACATATAGGTTAAAATAAAATCAGGCTAGTGGATAAAAAAAAATATAATTAAATATATATATATATGTATAAGTATATATATATATATATATATATATATATATATATTAAAGAAAACAGGCCACTTTGAGGTTCCATTATAATAATTTATTTCACCAGAGCCCTTTTAAATGACGCCGGATCATCAGATAGCACTTCCAAAAGATGAAACGAAAAATGAAATGAAAAGTGATGGGTAGTGTAAGTTTTTGTAAATTAAGGGAGAGTGTAACAAGGAGTGGTTAGGGAGACATGGTAGAGTTTAGAGAGGGTTTAATTTAATATTTCTCTCAATCATATTTAGTATTGGGGGAGGAGGTGACCAATTATTGAAATTCTCTCGTGCCACAATTTTTAGATTTTGATTCAATCTCCTTGTATATTTATAAATACATATATATATATATATATATATATATACATATATATATCATATATATATATATATATATATATATATATATATATATATATATATATATATATATATATAAGTATTATATATATATCTATATCTATATTTATAAGTATACAAGGAGATTGAATCAAAATCTAAAAAATGTGGCACATGAGAATATCGATAATTCTAGTTGTAGTTGGAGCCCTCAGGTTGATAAGAAAAGATTCCAATAAACTCATAGAAGGGAATCCTGTTAGCCCATGCCTTATAGAAATTAAAAAAGTGTACTCACGAGTACCGCCCACACCATACGAAAGGGTTTTATCTATGTAAAATATGTGTCATGTTTTTAAAAATTGCTCAGTGGAAAATTTCATGATGCCATTTCAGACCTTAGGTCGTTGGTTGGGACTCAGAAAGAAATGAATACACACCAGAAATAAAAGGAAATAATAATAATAATAATAATAATAATGATGGTAATAATAATGGTAATGTTGGCAGTTTCCTTATAAGAAAACATTCGGTATTTATTGATCGAGCAGCCAGTGCTGTTGACGGTTGGAATTTATATCATCTTTCCCTTTTAAAAACTTTTTCAGGAAAATATATTTCTCAAGTCCAGTATCTGCTATTGTAATTTCCAGTATTGATGAGTGTCTCCTTCCTTACATTTTGTTTGAGGTAGGGTGGAACGCTAGCATTTTGATTATAGTAATATTTTCTTTTCGAGTTACAATTATTTTTTCTTATCACTTGTGGAGTGCTGGCATAGAAAGAATACAAACACCGCCAAGATTATCTGGCCATTCATCTGCACCGGTGCCTATGTCGGAGGTACGGACTTGAAGGTGACAAGAAACTGTACCATACCAAGCCAGAGAAGGTGATCGAAAACGACCAAGCCAAGATTTCAACATACAAAGAGATCATCTACTCATGGTCACCAAGTCACACCTTATTGTCGCTGACATAAACAAATATACAAGAAAATGCCTCATCACCGACTAGGTTTGTTCGTGTTGTTCATAATCTCTATCTATAAAAGGCAGGATATGTGTGTGTGTGTGTGTGTGTGTGTGTGTGTGTAACGAATGCACGGCCGCAATTTTTGACGGATTTGCACAAACATTTACATGCACATTCTCCTAGTTAGTGGGAACGCCATGACCGACTTTGCATTTCCCAACTCCCATCGATAGTGGAAATCATCGATTTTTTAATGTTTCTACGGCAGTTTTCATGTAGTTTGCGGCCATTTTCTACTGGCCAGAGTGAGAGCCTATAGCTGGCTGCCACGAATAGGCAGGAAGATTCTATTGGCCAGCGTGAGAGCCAACATCTGACTGACACGAATGTTAACTAGCATGCTAGCATGCAAAAAAAGAAAAAAATCGACAGCTAGTGGGAAAAATTTAAATCTGCATGGCACTTTACTCCAATTGGCTCATTCACTGGATTAAACTCAACGTTGATTCTGATTCCGCAGAACTGGGTTGGGTGTGAAAAATTATTTGTTGTTAACATTCTTTTTTCATTCGGTTTTTCCAGTTACGAGTCCTTTTTTTAAAAAAAAGCTGATCGTTTTGTGTTCATTTTGTTTAGTTCTTTTTTCGTAACAGATTTAATGTTTAGTATAGAGCTTAGAAATAATTCGCAAAAATTAAGGCATGTAGCAACATCAGCACGGCAAAGGGCACTCCTTTAAAGGCAAGGAAGGGCAAAAATATTTTAAGTCAAGTGATAGCGATTGCTGTATGAGTCGTACGATTTTTGAATCAAGCACGGGCAATACCGGGTCATGCTGCTAGTATCAAGGTAAAAAAAAATGAAATCTCATTAAATACATTGACCAATGGATTGAAGTCATCGGAATGTTAGATGTTACTGCCATAGTTATCATTGGGAGGGGGGGGTCTACACCACTGAACTTAAATCCGAGATTGAGAATATCGGAATTACGCCTAGTTTGCCATTGTTTCAGATTTCTGAGATGTTTGGCACTGCAGATATTCTGCGGAAAGTAAAATTTATTTTGTTTTAATACAGAAGTGTGGCACAAGGCCAAAAGAGGGGATTGGGAAGGTCCGGTTTGCCGTCTGTCTTATCTTAAACTTAGCTAGCTACGATTACTGACCTACACATACCACGGTTTTCCTTAGATCAAAACAACATTCTTACTTACCATTCTTACTACCGCCGCCATAATAACACAACGGATCTATAGTCTGTGGAAAGTGTTAATCGTATGAGGTCGAACAACTTGATAGAGATCTCACATAGTGCAACATATCCGGTCAAAAACGAAAACCATGTAAAAGAAGGAATACTAGTGTTACTACTACTACCACTATTACTACTGCTAATAATAATAATATCGACACTCATAAAAACAGTAAGCATTATTTTGTTATCGAAGCCAGAAAGTTATTGTTTTTGTCTTCTTAATTTTATCTCCATATGTTGGTTATTTTAGTTGACATTTAGCGTGAACAGTTTTCAGGTTTTTTGTCCATTCCAATCTACGAAGCAATCAGAAATTGATGAAATCAATTACCCCGTTCTTTAATTTGTTCTTTTCTTTTTGCTAGGTTAATAGTTCATGTCTTCAATTTTCAGTTTTTATTTTGCTGTTCGGCTTTATCGAATCGAGTTGCATTAAGAAATGCAGTTCATTCAACCGGCTTTTCTTTCTTCGGTGCAGTATTTCCGTGTCTGCTGTTGAGTTTCAAAGTGAAAGATAACGTGAAAAATTGTTCGTAGATTTTTGCCTTTTGTAAAGGTCAGATTTTCGAACATTGCACTTGAAACAAAAATACTAGCCGCAAAGAATAACAATGAAATTAGCTGATCAGCAGAGCGTAGTGACTAACGAAAATTAAATTATAGCGTCAAATGTATATATCCCATATTTAAGTAGCTACTTTCGGCCTTTTTCATATTGGAAAGCCGATTCTGCAAGTTAAGCCAGGTCAGTCCTCAGATGGGTAAATATTAAGGAATAACAGGTGCTGTAAAATACACGAGAAACCTAACAAGCTGGCGATGGATAATAATCTCTTGACGTATACTAACTGAAGACCTCAATATGATAAAATGCTTTTGGATGCCAGGCCGCAAGACCTATGTTTAATTGGGTTGGTTTGGTTTGGTTTGTTTTACGGCATATCAACCACAATGCATTATTTAATGCCAACATTTTTTATTGCTGGTAATACTTTTCTTCATAAATGTATTGCTGGTAATATTTTTTCACTTCAAAAATCTATTTCTGGTAATATTTTTCTTAAAAAATTTATCGCTGGTAATTTAAAAAAAAACAACGTATTGCTGGTAATAATGTATTGCTGGTAATAATTTTTTTACAAAGTATTCCTGCTATTAAAACTCATTTTCACATTTTCACAGCGTCCCAACCACAGCCCGGTGGCCAACCACTTACCCATAGCTGGGACCCTAAGAGGTGCTACCACCCCGGGTCAGGGTGGACCTGGGAACACCAGCAATTAAGAGGTGGTTCCACGCTCCTCAAAACCTCCTGATCAGAGGCCTTGCTGCTGGACGTAATATATCGTATTACCCTGGACGCGGATGTAGTTTATCGTTTACCCAGGAATCGGATGCATTTTATCGTCTTATTCAGGATGCGGATGTAGATTATCGTCTTACCCAGGACATATGCAATTGGGTGATTGATTGATTTAGGTACATCACTGCAGCTGAAAGTGATGCACACTCAGTTTAACGAGTGGACTCGTATGCGTACATGTCAACAGGGATAAAGATTGACTGTTTTCCGCGGCTATATTAAAAATATCAACACCTCCTTCTTCTAATGTAATAGGGAGGTACTGCAATAGCGTTGGGAACCCCCCCAGAAACAAATGTGTCTCATTATTTTCGGGGTTTTATACGGAAAGAAGAACACGGCTGGAGAGGAAGAACAGATATTACACTCTGAAGCCAGACAGAAGAATGGATGCTATGTGGACACTTGCAATTTTTATACAAAGGAAATATAAAATGGGTTTTGCATGAAATGCAACGATCGTCGTGAAATGTGGATTCGGCGAAACGAGTTCAATTTCTAGACTAGTCGCTTGGGTTTTTTTTCTCAAATATGTTTTTGGAATTGGCATGGATCTTCTCGATTCCAGGTAAGGATGACATAATAGTGTAGACTAGGCTCTCTAGCCTTGCTTGACATCGAGTATTGGAGAAGGAAAACAAGGAAAAAGTCAACGGGAAACAACTCCACAATTCTTCTCCAAAATGTATGGCAATTCACCGATAATAAAGAACAAATCTGCGGGGAGTCAGGTACGACGACCTCCAGAGGGAACATGACATTAAAAAAAAATAATAATAAAAATATATCAAATATGACAACATTAACAAGCAAAGAAAGAAGCTATATTGACCATTGATGTCCTCAGTGCAATTACACCGGAAGTATGGCAAGAACAGTGATTCTTTGCTTAGGACAATGACAAGCTATATTTATCATCAGACTTTTCTCAGTGAGAGTAACGTGAGGGCGGGAAGTCCTCTATCTATGTGTCATAGATTACATAACCGCATTTGATAGTACACAGCACAAAGAGATATTTGAATTAACTAAATTATATTCGAGTTATCGGTAACCAATACTAATAACATATAGTGTACATGCAGTAGATAACATGTTCAGTGAATGGACAAATAATGAATATGACAAAAATATATTTACTGAAATATTCATCCAGCCTTAAAAGGACGCGTTATTTTCGAAGCACTACTTCTCTTTATCTATCTATCTATCTATCTATCTATCTATCTATCTATCTATCTATCTATCTATCTATCTATATATAGAGAGAGAGAGAGAGAGAGAGAGAAAATATTAGTGGTCAGCATATATATATATATATATATATATATATATATATATATATATATAAATTTCCAAGCGGATAGAATACAGGTAGAGCTCAAGGTCCAGGACACAGCAAGAATATAATATAAACGGCTCCAAGACTAATATTCCATGGTTATAATTTATTACATTGGAATCGTAATCATGATCCAAATCATCAGACCTACAATTTCAAAAAGCTTTTTGAATTTGTAGGATCGTGGTTACGATTCCAATTTAAGAAATATAACCATGGAATATTAGTTCTTGAGCCTTATATATATATATATATATATATATATATATATATATATATATATATATGAAGAAGAACAATAAGAATGTTTTCATCCGGCAATGCTTCGTCCGAGTTCCTCTCTGCCAAGGCAGAGAGATGGACAGTTGAACAATCTATTCACTGTTCCTCGATGTCTTCTCTCCTACTTCTCTTCGTAGTAGGCGGAAGAGTCTAACATTAGACTCTTAAGAAGGAGACCACCACAACACTAGTGAAAGAACAAAAGCATCTCCAAACGTGAAAAATCGTTAACTAATAACTTATAATAACTGAAAACACACAGACGTTGTATTCCCAGCCAACAAAAACAGATATTTTGAAACGTTTGAGAAACTAAGTAAACCCAAGAACCTTAAGTTGGAAATCACTAGAATTTGGCATCTCAAAGACAACACTTATTATTGGGACTTTCCGAATGAGATCAAAAGGAACAAACAAATATGTGGAACGCATTCCTAAAAGCTTTCGAATACGTGAATCGCAAACAAAAATATCTCATATTGCGAGGATTTTTCTCCAGGCAATGAACACAATTACAATTTTTTTTCATACTGATTGCATAGCACCCCATCTGTTTGCATCTTCTGATCCAAGAAAAATATTAAACAAAAATTGTTGTCTCTTGAAATCTATGGTTGAGCTTTGAGGAAAACTCGTACTACACAAAGCAAAGGCAAAGAAAACAATAACAACAATTATAAAAACAATTTTTGTCTTGCTTGGCGTCACTCCCAATGATCGCCATTATGTCCCTTTATATCTAAAGCAAGTGTCAAGTAGCTGCTGTCATCGTAAATGTCAACAGGTCAAAAAAATCTTCGAACACGTCACCAACATTCGAATAATGATGATGAAGAGGTTTGGAAGAAAAATGGAAAAATACAAATAAAGGAATTTTAGTGTGAAGAAGCAAAGAAGCGAGACGTGTGAGTAGAAATAATAATTGAAATTTAAAGAAACAAAAGTAGAGGAAGGCAAAGTGGGAGGATTTTGAACTCACTGGACGGCATTACGAATGGAAAAAAATGTTGTTATAATAAAACTGTAAATATATAAAGGAAGAAAGAATGGCAAGTAAATAGGAAAAAAATACCAAGATAGAGGAAAAGAAGGAAGAAAAAAGAAATAATGAGAAAGAAAGAAAGAAAGAAAGAAAGAACAAGAGAACGGTGGAAAAAATAAAAGAAAGAAAGAAATGAAAATGAATGAAAAAAGAAATGGAAGAAAAAAGGAGCAATACATTATTATAGAATGAAAAAACAAAACAAAACAAACAAACAGAATCAAACAACGAAAGAAAGAAAGAACAGGCTGCAAAGAATAAACGAAAGAAAGAAAGGATCGAAAAGAATAAAAAAAGAAGGGTGAGAAATGGAAGAAAAAAAGAACGCATAAATTATCAAACAATGAAAAACAAAAACAAAAAAAGAAATAAACAGAAAGAAGGAAAGGGAGAAAGAACAAGAGAAGGGTGGAAAGAATGAAAGAAAGAACGGAAGAAAGAATGGTGGAAATGGAAGAAGAAAAATGGAAGAAGGAAAAAAAAGGTAAAAACGAAAATATAAATATCAGAGGAGGGTGAAAAACTTAAAAAAAAGCAAGCAAGAAAGAAAGAAAGAAAGAAAGAAAGTAGAAAAGATAAGTTAGAAGAAAAGAAGAAAAAAAAGAAATCTATGAGGAAATAAAGAAATATAGAAAAAAGTCACGCAGAAAAAAAGAAAAAAGAAAAAGAACGAAAGTAATAGAAAGTAGGAAAAAAACGGAGAAGGAAGGAAGGAAGGAAGGAAGCAAGGGAGGAAGGAAGGAAGGAAGGAAGGAAGGAAGGAAGGAAGGAAGCAAGGGAGGAAGGAAGGAACGAACGAACGAAGGAACGAATGAAGGAAGGAAGGAATGAAGAAAGGAAGGAAGGAAGGGAGGAAGGATGGCAGGAAGGAAGGAAGGAAAGAAGAATGGAAGGAAGGAAGGAAGCAAGGGAGGAAGGAAGGAAGGAAGGAAGCAAGGGAGGAAGGAAGGAACGAAGGAAGGAAGGAAGCAAGGGAGGAAGGAAGGAAGGAAGGAAGGAAGGAAGGAAGGAACGAATGAAGGAAGGAAGGAATGAAGAAAGGAAGGAAGGAAGGAAGGAAGGAAGGTAGGAAGG
>CAHIKZ030000326.1:997500-1010000 GCA_903632075.3 Acanthosepion pharaonis
TTGCAGTTTAAGTTTTTTTGTTTATTGTGAATGTTTTTTTGGGTTTTCAAAAGTGTAGGAGTTTCCTTCTATAATGATGTCACAAACTCCACATCTTTTTTTTTTGTTGCATTTTGTGACTCCTGTATTTTGTGTTGACTAAATTTAGATGAGGTTAATATGTGTTTTAGGTTTCTAGATTGGCGTTTGCTCTTAATTATTTTAGTTGTTTTAGTATATTATTCAGTTTATTATTCTTGCTAAGTAAATCTAGATTTTTGTGATTTCTGGGAATATTTCTGGGTTGTTTTTTGTTGTACGTTGAGACATATGCTAGAGTTTGTTCGACGTTACGTTTCTTTTTATTTCTAAGTTGGTCTAGAGGAATTTCTTTCGAGTTCAATACCTTTGTTTATTAGTGTTGTGGGTAGCCTCGTTTCTTGAGAGTTTTATGTAGTTCTTCTAAGCGGATTTTTCGGAGATGTTTATCAGTCACTATTGTACAAATTCTACGTGCTAGGGAATAGGGGATGGATTTTAGGCAGCTTTTGGGTGATGGCTCTTGAAATGAACGTATTGTTGGGTGTCTGTGGGTTTGTGGTAGATATCTGTGATTATGTGGTTGTTTTTATTTCTAATGAGTATATCTAAAAATGGTAATTCGTTAAAATTATATTCTTGCGTGAATTTGATTTTTGGGTGTAAGTTTTGAAGTAGTGTATGGAATTGGTTAATATCACCCCATGATGATTTCCAAAAGATGAAGCAATCATCTAGATATCTTTTTCCAAGATTTAGTGAATTGGGTCTTTATATTTGTCCCATATATTTGTTCTATCTTTTCATAGAGGTTTTCTTCTAGGTAAGCTAATGTTAGGGTGGCATATGTTGGTGCCATTTTTGTTCCCATCGCAGTACCTAGGGTTTGGATATAGTTTTTGTTGTCAAATTCAAAGGTGTTATTGTTTAGAATTAGGTCTATACTATCGATAATGAACTCTTTAGTGAATCTCGGATGTAGTATTTCTGGATGTTTTTCAATCCAGAATGAGATCCTTTTTTTCCCTAGTTCATGGGGTATGTTACTGTATAGGCTACTGATGTCAAAAGTTGCCATAAGCGTTCCCGGATCTACCTTTTGTGGTATGCAGCTAAGGAAATGGATATCGTCTCTGATGTGGCTTTTAATTTGTTTAGTATATGGTTGCAATATTATGTCTATTAGGTTACTGAGTTTGCTAGTGGGACAGACTGGTCCTGCTACTATGGGTCTGAATGTAAGGTCACTGGGGTTTGGGATGCTAATGTATTCAGATTTTTGTGTATGTATAGCTGCTTTTATTTCACTCGATTTATGAACTTTAGGTAGTCCGTAGAAATTACTTTTTTTTTGGTACAAAGTTTATTAGGAAATCCTTCTCTTTTTTTTGTTAATATTTTATTATGTGTTGTGCAGAGTTTTGTAATTTTTGTTATAATGTTTTTGTCTATGTTAGTGTCAATTACTTTGTAGCTGTTCCTATCCTCTAGTGTTTCTAGAATTTTTGTTTTATAGTATGTTCTGTCCATGATTACTATAGCGCTGCCTTTATCTGCTTCTTTTATAATTATGTTATTATTTTTCGAATGTTCTCTAAGGCTAGTCTTTGTCTATATGTGAGATTGTCGAATGATTTGGATTTTCCTGTAGGTCAAGGTTCCAGAGTTTTCAAAAATATATTTATCTCATTGGTATTGTTATTTTTGTTTGGGAATAAATTGGATTTGTTTTTTACTAGTGACTCATCTGTACTACTTTCGCTATTGTTAAATATTTCTCTTAGTCTCAGTTTGCGTTCAAATATTTCAATATTTTTTCTCAATAAATCCACATTACAACCAAAAACGTTTGCGGCACCCCTCTTCTTTTTAATATATATATATATATATATATATATATATATATATATATGTGTGTGTGTGTGTGTGTGTGTGTGTGTGTGTGTGTGTGTGTGTGTTTAAAGGGTTGTTCAAAATTTCTCGAACTGAACAGGAATACCTTAAAACTTGTTGATTTTTGGTCATTTATCTAATTTTCGGAAGTGGGTATCATGGCCCCCATGTGTTTTAAAGATACAACACGTGTTTTTGTTTTAACTCACTCTTGTAGATTTCCTGACATGGGAAACTTTTGATCTGCGATGCTACAACGGTTATATTTGTTGTGTACATAAACACAGACACGTACACACACACATAAATACAGAGGCGTACACACGGATGCGCGCATATACACAGACGCGCGAACAAGCATAGATGCATACACACACACAGACGTGAACAGTTTAATATATTTAAAGAGAAAAAGGGTTTACTATGCAATATACTGCGTTTATAGATATGCAGAGGGTTGAAATAGGGAACAACATCGTGATGGTCGTTTTCAGGCTTCAACTTGATCATCCACCATCAAAAAACATAAGATAATTACTATCCTAATATGTGATCTATCTATCTATCTATCTATCTATCTATCTATCTATCCCAGACTGTTTTATCTATCTATCTATCTATCTATCTATCTATCTATCTATCTATCTATCTATCTATCTATCCCAGACTGTTTACTATCTATCTATCTATCTATCTATCTATCTATCTATCTATCTATCTATCTATGTCTGCTCACGATCTATCTATCTATCTATCTATCTATCTATCTATCTATCTATCTATCTATCTATCTATCCCAAACTGTTTACTATTTTACTATCTATCTATCTATCTATCTATCTCATACTGTTTACTATCTATCTATCTATCTATCTATCTATCTATCTATCTATCTATCTATCTATCTATCTCAGACTGTTTACTATTTTACTATCTATCTATCTATCTATCTATCTATCTATCTATCTATCTATCTATCCCAGACTGTTTACTATCTATCTATCTATCTATCTATCTATCTATCTATCTATCTATCTATCCCAGACTGTTTACTATTTATTCTATTCTATCTATCTATCTATCTATCTATCTATCTATCTATCTATCTATCTATGTCTGCTCACGATCTATCTATCTATCTATCTATCTATCTATCTATCTATCTATCTATCTATCTATCCCAAACTGTTTACTATTTTATCTATCTATCTATCTATCATTCATTCTATCTATCTATCTATCTATCTATCTATCTATCTATCTCATACTGTTTACTATCTATCTATCTATCTATCTATCTATCTATCTATCTATCTATCTATCTATCTCAGACTGTTTACTGTTTTTATCTATCTATCTATCTATCTATCTATCTATCTATCTATCTATCTATCTATCTATCTATCTATCCCAGACTGTTTTACTATTATCTATCTATCTATCTATCTATCTATCTATCTATCTATCTATCTAAGTAGTTGTCATACCTTTTCTGAGTTATCCCTGCTCAGCGGTCAGCTCCAGATATAAAAAAAATGATGCTTCTTTAAGTAAATGTTGAATGTTTTTCTTTATAATATCTACCGTTGAATTAATATCCTCATCACTGTTGCTGTAATAAGAACGTGTCTAGTCGTGTATCCTCGGGTCTATTTCAGGTTTTACTAATTTTCTTCACTCACTACACTAAGAAACTGAAACAACGGCAAAGGAAGTCAAGCAAAAGAGCAGCAGATTTGGTAGCATAGACATGACTTATGTATATCAGGTTTAATATTAAAGTAATCGACTATTTACATTTTAGCCTCCATATGTTCCTCTCATAGGAACCCATGCTCTGTTCTCCAGAGCAGTATATCTTAATATGACGAAGGTTAAAGCAAAAATATAAACGCAGAAGGATGTAGACCTATGATTTATAGATTAATTAAAACCATTTCTTGAAACGGCACCAAGATCTATTTGAACTGTTACAAAACCTAGAACTATATGAGTGATTGATTCGTTTTCGACGTCTGTTCAGCGCTTTGCAGGTTATTTAAATCCAGTAAACATTTTTAGATCGAAATATTTTTTTTAGGTAATAATGTTTAGTGATACAATTCATACTAGTTAACCCATAGCTGGAAGAGAAGTTATAGATTTATACCTTTTCTAAGGTTATGTGTGCGTAACTGAATATAACGACACCAACTGGAATTAGAACTCGGCTCTCCGATTAACAATTCCGAACCATTATCCGTTATGTCAGCCGTATATATAGGCTTACAGCACCTGGTATTCACAAGCGATCACCCATCTAGGTACTGACCAGGCTCGACGTTGCTTAACTTCTATCATCGTACGGGAACCGATGTTACCAAATGATTCCACCGTAAGCCTCTAGACCTGTTTGGGAAGGATGTTGGAATAATCCAGAAATGCCAGGAAACCGCCAACATCCGGATGTAAATTACAATGAATAGATACACAAAAATAGAAATGGGTGAATGTTACTGGATTATATTCGACTTCTATAACGTGGCTAGGGAGCTAGGGATTCTGTCAGGATTTATCATTCTTAGGTACAGTGTTAACAGTGTCAGATACACAGATGGTGTATACGAACAGAAAACTATTGGACCTTCTAGAGAGGGCGTTAAAGGAAGGTGTGAAAAAAAAAAGGACTGTTAACTGTAAGAAGACAGAATGTATTGTTATCAGCAAGGGCAAAGGCCCAAGATGCCAACATCAAACAAATGCAGAAGTTTAAATATCTGGGAAGTGTTTTGACACATAATGGAAAAGACCAAATCATAATCCGAACAAGCAATGGAATAGAAAAACATGTATACAAAAAGCTAAACAAACTATTAAGAAACAGGAAAATTTCATTAGAAACAAAGTAAAGTACTGACCATTATATAATATCAATCCCCTTCCATTTGAGTGGATGCTGGTTGTTCTACTCACAGATAAAGAGAAGACTGGATGCCACAGAAATGTTGTTCTACAGAAGGATGCTGAGAATATTACTGACGTAATACCTAAGCAACGAAGAAGTCTTAAATAAAAATTGAAAAAATAAGACACTTATGGTCAAAATCTGAAAGTGTTATATAGGAATAAAGTATTACTACTGACACTTGTGCTTGAACGTAGATCGCCAGTAAACAAACACAGGCGATCTCATTATTCAATTAGGTAGATCATGTGACCATAGCGGAAACGCTTATAGAGAGGAAGTCGCGTGACGTATGATGTGTTCGCTATTCTAGTCGATCCTTTACACTCCGTGTTCGCTATTTTTTCTCTATCTCTTTTACTATTTGGACTACTATTCTCTCCTCAATATACGAAGTACTATTACTATGAGTATTATTTTAATATGTCTGATACGCGTATTATTCATCGGCGTACTATAATTGGTATCTGCGATAACAAAGTCTCTACTACATTGGCATTGACCAGAGGACAAACTAATATACGTTGTCACCATAATAGTGGCAACAAGTGGTCCTTTTGACGACACAACAGAAAGAGAGGTGAAATCATTTGGACCTGTAATGAGGACTGAGGGCTTAGAGAAATTGACACTCACAGGGTATATAGGAGAAGGGAAGTCAGCTGGCTACATATCTAACGAGATTGTATTAGAAGCTTAGCAAAAGTACCAACCATGTTAAGGGCAACAACGGGTAGAATGTTATGGAGTGTCATGGTTTTTCATGTCCTGAAGGGACACGGCAAACAGAAGAAAAGAAAAGTACTTAGAGAATCTGCTTCCGCGAACGAATTATGTGCTTGTAATCAGTTTAGTATTAAATTAAAAAAAAAATTCAATAATGTCTCTGTGTGCAGAATATGCCAATATTTTTTCCAGAGATTACAAACAAGTACTTTGTTATAGTGAAAATCGCTATCGTTCAGGCTAAATTTCCATTTATACTACGTCTCACAGAGTTATTGCTGTCTCGCAGGTACTTTCAAACTTCTGTCTGTCATAGGGTTCATTTCGTATTTGAAAGCATTTTAAATAACTGATGTAGAATTGTAATTTGTATAGCACAACTTCAGGTATCTTTTTTAATAACAAAAATATCTGTTCGTAAATGTAAACCAAACAATTTCCCTATAATATTTTATGGGTAAAAAAAGAAACAATTCACCAAACATTTCCTCAGGTATATATTGATCTGGGTAACCTACAGGGAATTCTGAACTGAAATCATTATCTTATCAACGGGGATAGACTCATCTTGTTCCGCGGCCCATATCTAGTGATATCGGTTAGTTCTTATTTTTAGTACTGATCACTTGTTATCACATTTCGGTCGCAGTGCCTCCCGGCCTTCCTCAGTTTACATCGATCTGGGTAACTGTTGTGGTAGGATCCACCTAATTTGCATAGTGGAGTACTGACCATATAAATATGGTTGGTACCGGGAAGAGAGGGAGGAATCAAGAGATTCAACCAGAGACTCTGCCCGACTGCGACTCAGTCAACACATTCTCCAGGAACGGTCTTATCAGGAATATACAAAAGACTATATGTAAATATTGTGTACACTTTCTTGTTTCAATACATTTTGTTCTAGGTACATTTTGTCTTGCATTATTATTCCATGCATTAGTCAAATTTCAACAGTAACCTACAGGGAATTCCGAACGGAACCTCTTATTTAATCTAAGGTGGGTAGACTCTTCTCGTTCCACTGTCCATGTTTATGAATATCGTCTAGTTTTTATTTGTAATATTGATTGCTGGTGCGTTTCCACTGAGTCCATGTACACACTGCCCGACCCAGAGATTTATTTCCCAACCACCATGTCACCAAAATTCACAAACCAACGCTTTAATTCATTGTACGCCAAGTGAACCAAAGAGTTCCTTCAGAATCCCATGTAGGTTGTTAAGATTGAAATACGCCTGAAGAAGGCCGG
Organism: Acanthosepion pharaonis; assembly: GCA_903632075.3. Classification (NCBI taxonomy): domain Eukaryota; kingdom Metazoa; phylum Mollusca; class Cephalopoda; order Sepiida; family Sepiidae; genus Acanthosepion; species Acanthosepion pharaonis. The sequence continues at coordinate 1,004,335 of CAHIKZ030000326.1, forward strand.
AGAACCGTTGAAACGTGATAGGAATAAAATAGACGAGGAAAATAGTCCGAATAAAAATAACGTAAATAATTATAACTATTTATTCCAGAAATTCCTATAGGAAGGATATAATTCCTTCAAGAAAAAGGTTTCCTTTTTACAAAGTATCACTATTTTTATTTACATTTAATTATATCGAAAGCCCTATCAACTGTCATATAAATTGACACGCTGGTTTAACGAAAAGAAACCACATTTTCATATGACTCTAATCTGTCCGAGTTAAATTCTATAGAGACTAACGGAGATCCAGTTGGATTAAGCTAATTCATCGTTCACTGGCCAAAGGTATGAAACATAAACGATTTTTGTTGTAAGCCTCTGGTATAGAGAAGTTCATTCGAAAAATAAACATCGGAAGATTCGATAGCCGACTGTCTGGAGCCAGGAAAAAAGAAAGCAGGCTATGACTAACACTTCGGCGAAACCTAACAAATGTCTGCTTAAAAATAAAAACAAAAAGTCCATAATAAATCTGTTCCTTAAAGCAATGACCTTTGTAGCTGAATTGTTCAACACTTTCAAGTTTCTGATTTCTACAGAAATATTATGCGTTTAATTCTACTGAATCAATGAAATTTTGTTTCTATGTTTTGAGTGATGTGTGCTGGATAAACTAATCCAAGATATAGTAATTGAGTTGTGTTAGGATATAAGTACAGCGGTTTCTTACTTTTTACTTTTGTTTGTAAATACTTGCAAAATAAAAGCCTTACATATGCCTTGATAAAGTCTATCAGAAGACGAAGCGCCTCGCTTAAGATCATTGTCATATATATATATATATATATATATATATATATATATATATATATATATATATATATATATATTAGTTCTATCTGAAATTTTACATATATGTGTATGTGTAAGAATTTCTCACAATGAACCTGTAGAAAAGACAATATACACAAAGGAAAAAGTCAATAGAAAAATATATATACCCAAGTATATAATTGGTATATACGGAATGAATTCCAATAACCAGCAATTACTATTCTTAAAAGAGTGCTCAATACAAAGTAGAGCAGATATAATTATTTTTTATAAAAAAAAAAGAAAAATTTCTAACATAAATATGTTATAAAATCACTACAAAAATAGCCATTTTGTTTCAACACCCTTATCAAGTGATCACTATATATATATATTGGTTATGTTTGCTATAAACAGGTATGGTTGGTCATTTTTACTATAAATAGGTATTTAGTACAAAATGTATTGCTGCTATTTTTACTGTAAAAATGTATTTTTATACTTTCATAGTGTCTTGTTTGGGGGTTCAATATTTGCTCGTAGCTGGAACCGTAACAGGTGCTACATTTGGCTCAGGTTGGACCTGGGGGTAGCAGCAATTGAGAGGTGGTTCCACGGTCTTCCAAACCTCCAATCTCCCGTTCAGATGCCTTGATGCCGGATGTAGTTTATCTTCCTACGCAGCACTACATTAAGAAAGAAAACTTACATTCAAACACTAAAGTTCTTCATTTCTAAGAACCATTTTTTAAAAATTTCAAATTAGAATTGTAAATATTTACCGTCTTTTGAAGTGGTTTCTGTAGAATTATTTCAGGAACCATTGTAACGAGAATGCTCATCATAAAAAATAAAACCGACTGAAAAAAACATTCCAACCACCTGAAGGAGGCCAGAGCGTACAATGGCCGAAACGTTGTGATAAATATGGCGACAAAGATGAGGACAATAGTCAGAATAATGCAAATAATGTACTGAAAAAAAAAAAAAAAACCTAGAGAAGTCACCAGAAGTTGCATTTGACGCCATCAAAGAAAGTAACGAAATAGACTTTGACCAACCTGAAATAAAATTGACCAATCAACACAAATTCAACCAAAGACGAGTAGCTTAACAAACGATAATAGTAAGTACCGAAAATGTCTGTAAAAGTATTGATGCAGCACATTTTCCCCCATCATGGACTTCCCTACTTCAATGGAAAATACGAAAAAACTAGAATTGGTAATTTTTTCTACTCTTGTTTGGAAACGACATTTCTTTCTATAAGCAATTCTCACGGAAACGCAATCCGATCGATTTTTTTTTTGCTAATTTGAATTTATACTGTATATAATTAATATGTCCCGGAAAGGGATATATATGATCGAAGTAGCTAAGTGGTTTAGGCTACTCTCACCGAGTAGAACAATCTAGAAGGTAGCAGTAATGGGACTAATCCTTGTAGTCGCAGTCAATAAGCGTAGACCAATAGGATAGCCAATGGCGTAGTCCAATAAGCGTCGTATTTATGGCTGACACCAGCCAATCATATTCCTGTGAGGTGGGGACACGGGTGTATGCATATTCATTACTTCAATAATGTAGCTTAGTCACTGTTTCATTTATTTCTCAATAGTGATCAAGGATTGCAAAAGCTTTCTGAAATATATTTGTTTTAACAATAAAAAAAACCGTTGGATTTTCAAGTTTTTATTCTTTTTAATTCAACTTCACCAATGGATTCAAGCGTTTTTACAATTAATGCTCGTCTTGTTTAATTTTATTTCTCTGAGAGACTCATCCTATTCGTTCAAAAGATATCTGGGAATCTAAATAATTTTGAAACAGATAAAAGAAAAATAATCCAGTCCGAATCCTTGAAAGAATCCAGTAAACGCTACTATTTGTGTTTCCACGTAAGCGCTTTTCTTTTTTTAAATGTTTTGAACGGAACATGTTTCTGCTATCTGTTACACAGAATAAATATTTTTTTTTTATCGTTTAAAAATATACATCCTTCAGCAGAAGAAACCATCGTTAGATGCGACGTGCTTATACAGACTCGGCTACAAAGGTCATTGCCGATCATGTACGGCTGAATAATGGAAATACTTCTCATCATAGATTGTCGAAAATTCATATTTGCCAAATTTCGTATCCAAACAAAGCAATTTCTAAAGAAGTAATTAATTTGTTAATTGTTAATTCGGCATATTTTTTATGACTTAAATGTTATTTTTAGTGGATACCCATATCTAAGTAGACCCTCCGAGGGCGCATATTTTTCTTTAATAAGATTTCTCGAACATGCAGACGATAATAAATATACTGTTTAAATAATAAAAACGGAGCTTTTAATCAAATATAGGTATCCATTAAGAATAATGAGTAAGTGATAAAAATTTGTCGGATTAATGAATAAAAAAAAGTCCAACTTCTTTAGTGTAAAGAATCTAACATCTACAATTGTTTTCGATGTGGCTTTGTGCAGAAGATCTAAAAATTTCATTATAAAATATTAGTATCTTTTTACGTCAACGATTGTTTACGAAGCGCCATATTTTTTTTACTTTATATGACTCACTTGTGAAGATTAGGGTATAAAAAAAAAAAAAACTAAAACAACTCCAAACTGCGTAAAAAAATTTAATCTTTCTTCCAGATTTCTCTGAATTCATCGACCTGAAATAATGGGTAAACCGCATGCGCACCTTTTCTATTTCCGCTACCTAGAATTACAACCGGCTGTATCCGTCAGCTGAATTTTCCTTCACAATTTCCTCTCTACTCTTTCTTCTGCATTAACGTAGACAACCTCCCCAACAAAAAAGAAGCACTCCATAATCTTCAGATTAGGCTAATTCAATAAACTTGTTTACACAATTTAATTTTACCTTTCATTTTTCACCTGGTTCTATTGTTATTGGGATTATCATGACAATTACTCGTATATTTATTGTAACTGCAGAGCAATATTACTTATATGGTCCACATTTTTAGATGCATTTAAATTCAAGCTGCGACCGCTTTATTACGATGCTGGTATGGAAGCTGATCTATTCAAATGAATTTATATAAACGTTTATACGTTTCGTATTTGAGAGAAAGGCCGAATTATATATGCGGTGACCCAATGGAGATTAATATCGTATTTGTCTGAAGCGTGCGACGCATTGAAATCATCCTAGTGTTTCTTGTCGGTGTCATTTTACAAGACATTGAAAATGAGGCATTGTTTACGTAATCTGTGAAATAACAGGTTGGTTTTTATTAAACAACTACTTCAAACTTTTCATGCACATCTTAAAAATGTCGTACAGTGCCACGTAAAACTTTCTCGAACAGGAATAAATCATAAGAAAACACTATAATAATAAAATAAGTTTCTTTTTATTTTAACGCTGATCCCCCCCACCCCATCGTGATGCTCTACTAAGTCTTCCAAGAAATAGGACTTAAGAGAAATATTTCAAAGACATCGAATCTGACCTGGAATTGGAATTGGAATGAAAATAGTGATCAAACGGGCCCTGAATTCATCATAAACATTTAGGATGTCGTATAATTACATACTAAGTAACACAATTACGTCGCTATATGAACAACTTATAATAAATTTAATATCAGAGATATATAAACTGAACATAGAATTAGTCGAGGTTAGCGTAGTTTCTATCAATACCGCATAATGATACTGTTGTGACCACGTAAATGGTTAAGGAATAACAAAACAAGAGGTTGCAGATAAATAGTATATTGAACAGTAAATACAAAAGAAGAGTGTTACACGTCTTGGGAGTGTATGTCGGTTGACCAGCGTTCAGTCTATATCACTGTTAATATATAACACCCCACCAACGAAGAATATATGTGGCACAATGCCGAGTTTAACGCGAGTCATCCGAGCCCGTCGGCTCGGCCAAAAAATCCCCGTAGAACCCGCATAAAGGGATTTGGTTCTGTCTACCTCCCCGATCGAAACCCTGCCCTCCCTGACAGCCTCGTCCGGGATACTCTCTGCCCAAGACAGAGAGTTCGACAGAAACTGCGAACAGCCTCGGTAGAACAAAAATATATCATTGTTATATTTACCGCCCCCCACGTGTGTCGTATGTGGCACAAAGCCGAGTTTATCGTGAGTTCTCCGAGCCCGTAGACTCGGCCAAAAATATTCCCTTCGAACCCGTATAAACGGGTTCAGTGCCTGTCTACCTCCCCGAACGAAACTTTCTCCTTCGGCAAACCCTCGTCCGGGTTCCTCTCTGCCTCAGCAGAGAGTTCGACAGTAATGAACGGTTTGTATCACCGTTTTATTTAACAGCCCCTCACGTGGGTCGTATGTGGCACAAGGCCAACTTTATCGTGGGTTCTCCGAGCCCATAGGCTCGGCCAAAAATATTTCTTTTGAACCCGGACGAAACTTTGCCCTTCGGTAAAGCGTCGTCCAGGTTCCTCTCTGTCGAAGCAGAGTGTTTGACAGTAACGAACGGTTAAAATCACTGTTATATTTAACGGCCCCACCACGTGGGTCGAATGTGGCACAAGGCCGGTTTATTGTGGGTTCTCCGAGCCCGTAGGCTCGGCCATAAATATTTTCTTTGACAGTAATGAACGATATATACCACCGTTTTCTTTAACGCCCCCCCAAGTGGGTCGTATGTGGCACAAAACCGGTTTAATGTGGGTATCTCCGAGCCCGTAGGCTCGGCCAAAAAAATATTTCCTTTGAACCCGTATATACGGGTTCAGGGTCTGTTTACCTCCCCGGACGAAACCTTGCCCTTCGGCAAAGGTTCGTCCGGGTTCCTGTCCGCCGAGGCGGAGAGTTTGACAGTTGAACAGTTTATATCACCGTTCCCCCCGAGACATTCTCTCCTACTATTTTTAGT
>CAHIKZ030000326.1:1015000-1037500 GCA_903632075.3 Acanthosepion pharaonis
TCGAAATATTTAATAATCTATGGGTCCTCCTTTATTTTGCATAACCTTTTCAACCCTTTTTGACATTGAGTTGATTAGGTTCTGGCAAATTTCATCTGCAAGCATTGAATTCCATTCGGATATGAAATTCATAATCAAATCCTCTTTGTTGCTCAACTGCTTTCTCGAGAGTCTGTACTTTATAATGCTCCATAAGTTTTCAATGGGGTTAAGGTCAAGAGATTGGGGCGGCCATGTCATAACACTCACCTGCTTCTCATCAAAGTATTCCTTCATCAATTTTGATTTGTGACAGGGAGCATTATCCTGCATAAAAATGAGCTTGGTGGGGTCGATTTGCACACTTTCAGCAGAAGGAAGCAGACAAGACTTTAAAGTTCTCTTGTACTGCTCGCTCCTGAGGGTCTTTTCAATAAGTTTTAAGAAACCAGTTTCATGAAAAGAAAAGCATCCCCAGAACATTAAACTGAACGGATGCTTGACATTACTTACTGCTAAAATCAAAGAGCTTTCAAAGCTTCTTCAGATTTTAGATCGCTTATCCTTTAAATTTAGCTCAACAATTTAGTAAATAAAATCAGGTGAGTCACTTTTATCGAACAGCACTGTATTTGTCAGCATTTAGATAATATCTCTAATAATAAATATTCAGACAACCTATATATTGGTTACACATTCACTACATTACCTTGAAGACTAACTTGCCATCAATGTAGCAATTGTCCCATAAAAATGACTATAAGCGACCAATGTTTGCAAAACACAGCGCAAGAAATGCAGCAAATGCTGATACCATTATGATGCAGAATAAAGTGAAATAAACAGCTGCAAATATCAGACATAAAACAACGAAGATAAACAATCTAGCATTAATAAAAGTTCATTCTGTTCAAGAACAAGCATATTAAATATATTTGAAAACTAAAACAAACAATGCCAAGGCACTCTTCAAACTGATAATTGATCAAAACTACGAGGTAATACAATGCACACCTCTGTAGAGTTTGTGACTAATCAACAAATTATTTGAATATGGTAAACGGAAGTCGAAAGCAAAGAGAAATGATTGAACAATATATGTTCAACCTGAGCCCGGAAGTTAGACAAATTGTCAGAATCGATGAAAAAAATTAATAAAAAAGATTAAATAAGTTTTCGTTGTAACATAAATAACTGCTGCGTAAATATACAGACGTTCCTGCTCTCTTTCACACACACACACACACACACACACACACTTTTTATATAAAAAAATATTGCTGCTATTTTCACTATTGTTATATATCTATATTTGCATAGTGTTTTTCTTTGTTAGTGGTTGCTATTTACCCATAGCTGGGACCCTAACAGGTGCTACCACCTCGGGTCTTTGTGAACCTGGGCACAATAACAATTAAGAATTGATTCCACGTTCCTTAAAATCTCCAACCCTGCTGCCGGGTGTAGTTCATCGTCATAGCAGAGACTTAATACACTAATTCATGCCTTTATTAATGGCATTCCTTCGAAAGTAAACGGAACTTGAACTCACGTTGCCGAATTCACTTTACGCTCGGATATCCATTACACTGACTACACACCCAGCCCATAGGTGTTTTTTTTTAGCCTTAATATACACATTTTTCGTAAGAGATTAGAAACACTGTTTAATAGTAAAATAGAGAAATTATAACAATTTTTTTGAAGAAACGATATGAGGTATTTTCCTTTCCTTAGTAATTTAAATATATTCACCTAAAGGAAGCAGATTGCGGTAATTTTTAACATAACAGATATGGCAGTGTGCTTGTTCTTGCCCTTTGGGAATATTAAGAATTAAAACTATTGGGTTGTTCAGTCTTCTGACTGGCAACGGATAATAGAAACAGTAAAACAGAAAAGAATACTGAGCTGTTACGTGACATCTGTCCTTCTTTACGCCAGCAAATGTTGGACGATTTCCTGAAAGATGAAGAAGAGACTCGAGGCGACAGACATCTGGTTCTACAGAAGGATGCTAAGGATATCATGGACTTAGCATGTGAGCAATGATGAGATCTTAGAGAAGTCGCAAGCAGGGAGAAGACTTATACTTAATAGCAGAAAGTGGCAGCTGAAGATTCTGGGACACATAATGAGGAAGGAGGGCCTGGAGAATCTGATACTCACGGGTCGAATCGGGGAAAGAGAGACAAGAGAAAGCAGCACGTAACATACCTGACAAGCGGATGACAGAATGTGGTCTGGGGGAGGAGGCAGGGGGAAGAAGCTTGCTGAGAGCCGCAACGGATATAGAGAGGGGGAAAGCCATGATTGCCTACTCCCTGAAAGGACATAGCACATAGAAAGAAAAAAGAAGACAGAATGTAGAGTCGTCAGAAAGAGAAAGACAACCCATGGGTGTAAGCTACGAATTGGTGATGTCGCAATAAAAGAGTTAGAGAAAGTTAACTCTCTGTATAATGTAGGTACAGAAGATGGAAAATGTGACATAGACAAAGCGAACGGGTATTGTAACAGAGAAAGACACCTTCCATAAGCGGAAGAAAGTCGTCAGAGGCTGGAAAATTTCATTAGAGCTGGTGTCACATATCCGTCCTCTTATATAGCAGTGAATGTTGGACAGTTTCATTAAAGATGAAGAGACGAGAGTGTCGTTCTACAGAAGGATGCATAGAATATGGACGGTTTGTGAGCAAAGAGGTAGTTTTAAGGAAAATGGCCAAGGAAAAAAAAAGCACTCACATTGAAAATGAGAAAAAGATTGCTGAAATTACTTGGATACATACTGGAGAAGGAAGGCTAGGTTAATTTAACCCTCACTGGACATATTGAGGGTCAGGAGTGGCATAGAGGAAAAGCAAGAAAACTATTTAACGCCTTTGTGCAAATGGATGGCAGAATAGGACAAAAAATGGTGGTAAATGACCAAACATTCCTAAGGGCTCAAATGAAAAGGAATTTGTGGAGATCCATAATGGCTCACGCCAGATCAAGTATAATAATACAAAACTACATATAATATCAATCTCAATATTCGTATAGTAATGGTAACATAATTTTGAAACAAGTCTAACGTATTATATGACCCCCACCCAATTTTATGTCATATAAATTTCCCTTTTAAAGCATATAATTCCCCCAATCTTAACCTTTTGAGAATGTAAGGTGTTGTAAGCTTGGATGCCCAGGTGGTGTAATTAATAAAGTTTTGAATGAGAAATCGGAGAGTTGAGTTCGTATTCAAGTCGGGTTTCTTAAATTCACTTACATGCACATGTCATAGGGAAAGGAATGAATCCCCCCAGCTACAGGTTAAATAGTTTGATTTGTATCTGAAAATCATTATTATCAACAAAAACTGTTAATACAATAACTCCTCGCAAAAAAGAAATATTCGCACAACCCAAAAATATATTTCGGCTTTAAAAACCCACAAAGGGTTGATAAGCCGTAAAAAATCAGATTAATTCCCCGTCCTGAAAACAGTTGAAATCCCACTTTATGATTTCTAACCTTATTCTTATTTTATGTGTCATGTCCGTTCATGACGTAAGTGATCATTACTCTCCACGACATCCTATTTATTTTATCTCTTTGTAACATTTTTAATTTTACAGGTTGTTCAAAACCTTTGATCGAGTACAGTGACTGTTCCTATTCCACCAGGCGACTGCTTCCTCCCGTATGATCCGGGGAACCCAGAAATAGCTGGCTGATATGAGTTCATTTCCATTAGCTTGCGTAAATATATCGTAGAACAGGGGTTTGGAGGCATAAATAAAAGACAAACATTGTTGCGAGCAAGGAAAGATAGGAAGCTGTCGAGAGCCATAATTACCCAATTGCTGAAAGAGAAGAAAACACAAGAGAAGATGAAGTGCAGTATCAATGGACCTGTTTTGGAGTCGGCATTCGAAAAAGCTAGCTTTTAACTGGGTTACACTTATTTCCGGAACCGCTGTTATATACACCCTATCTCGGTTAATACACAGTCTCTACACGCCAATTTGCAGGAAGAAAGTCGGCGTAAGCACAAACAAATATACTGGTGTCTATATACTGGAATTCACTCATCTGTTACTACCTTTATTGAATGTTGACTGTCTTAGGTCATCGAGTTGGACTCTGGTTTTCGGCGGATTCAGGTCATAAATCGAATGCGATTCTTAAATGCAATTGCATGTCTTTTTTCTTCAGTCACGAAATTCCACGCCACGTCCAATAGTTTCAACAGTGACGTCCGCCAGTTCCACCCTGACCTACCAACTCCTGAGGTGTAAGATGGATGTCAAAGTAATTGCCAAAGAGAAATCGAAGGGTTGAGACGGGACTTGACGTCTCCTTTCGCGTGATAAAGGCGAGTAGAGAACGTCACATGACGTGTCATGAGATTCTGTTGCCCGACAACACATTAGTGAAACAACTCACGTTTCAACGGATCGAGCACTTCTGATATTGAATGCACCAGCTTCTTGCTTTAATGAATGATTGCCTCACGTGGATATTTTGTTGCCATCTAATGAATAATTGCAATTTTACAAGCCTGCGAATGTATTGTACATTCTACTAACCAGCTCACACCGAGGCAAGATATAAATTTGTGCTCAGTAGTATTCGAAACTGAGGTTCTTTCAAACGTTTTTTTTCCGAGCAATCATTCATACCTTATTTTTTAAATACTATCTGATTTCATGATATACACGATCATGGCTATCCTCTTTCTTCATTATCTTTGACATCTTAGCGGAGTAGATTTTTGTTATCTCCTCAACTGCTTTGAAAATAGGGTTTTTTCTTCTCTTAAACTAGGTGCCAATCAAGGATAGAGAAATCAGTCTACTCTGCTATTTAACCCATATCTGGGAGAAGAATTGATGGATTAATGATTTTCCTTAATCATTAATAGGTCTACAGTAAAGACTGCGACCAGAAATAAACATTTTTCTTTTCATATTTTTTTTTTTTTTCATATTACTATAAATCGGGATTTCTTAACCAGGGAGATATCGACCACTGGTGGCCGATCTCAACTGTTGGGTGGGCGCTAAGCAAATGAACATCGTGGGCGATTGGAAATTTTATTGGACAGTTTAGAATTTTGTGTATGAATAACAGATTCCAATATATGCTACCCGAAAAATATTCAAATGAGATATGCAACGAATCTGTATACTCACTTACCACAAAAAAACAAAAAAAAAAAATAACTAAACAAAAAAAATACAAAACAAAAAAACAAGAGTTTAAACGAGAATAACTGAGTCATATTGCTAGATAAGATATAAATATCTGTGCAAACAACGAATATTTTTGTATTTTCTATAGTTTCATTTAACATTCAAAAGAACTCTTCAGAAGAAATAATACTTTTTCGGATTTTAATTAAATACGGGAAGACGAAGAGCAAAAAAAAAAAGAAAAATACTCACTCAATTTTTATTAGTTGCTAGTCGTGTATATTCTTTTTAATTTTATAATTATTTTAAAACATCGTTTAATTTATTTTGTCAAAACTTGCAACGCTAACTTAACCATAAAACTTAGATAAAAATAAATACTATATAGTTAACAATGGTCAAGTTTGCTTTCTATCGTTCTTTAATACGTTAGTTGCATCTGTCACTCCCGCATAAATCAGCGTTATTTGTTACCTCCCTTTCGTATTTTTTTACCACGTCATAAACTTAGTTTATGAACCAGTAACAAACTTCTACCAAAACAACTTTGATATGCTTTTGAATATTTACTATACAGGTAGAAGATGGAAATTTTTTCCATGTGAATGTGGATGATGATACAAAATAGGTCCATAACCCCTGCTATAGATTAAACAGACTAGTTGAAGAATATCAAAAGAATAAAATTATTAATTTTGTAAAATTTAAAGAGGGATTAGTTTGCCATGTAAATTCATTATACAATGATCTCTACGAAAGCCAAAACAAATATGCACAAATGAGATTATTTCTGGAAAAATATATAAGAAATGAAGTCCAGATACTTCTCTGTGCTGTGTTCCTTTAGGAGTATGGCGATCATGACTCTCCACAATTACCTGTCCTTTGGAACTTCTAATAATTTTTTCGGATTGTTATCTCTCCTAAAACATATTCTGTCATGTATTTACTCAAGATCACTAGGTAATACAGTGTAACCCGGATATAAGAGAGTTGTCGGGACCGGAGGAAGTCTCTTATATCCGGGTTTCTCTTATATCCGGGTTTGGTCTATTTTGTATACAGGCTCTAATTTGGGACCAGAGAAAATCTCTCTTATATCCGGGTTTCTCTTATATCCGGGTCTCTTATATCCGGTTTACACTGTATATACGTTGCTTTCCTCTGTCCTACTTTCAATCTACCCTGTGCGTATAACATTTTTCAAGCCCTTTTTCCTCATTATGTGCCCAAGAAATTTCAATCAGTCTCTTCTTGATGTTAAGTGTAAGTGTCCTTTTTGTTCCCATTTTCTCGAAAACAGCGTTGTTCACATGTTCAGACCGTGGTATTCTCACTATCCTTCTGTAGAACCACATGTGTGTTACTTCAAGTACCTTCTTTCTCCTTGAGGATATTGTCCAGCATTCACTGCCGTATAGGAGGACTGATATTACATGATAGTTCAGTGTTTTTTTTCTCTGGTTCTAACGACATTTCCTGTTTCTTAATACATTGCTTAAATTTTGGAAGGCATAATTCGCTATTCCAATGTTCCTTCGTATTTCAGTGTCACGCATTGTGTCTTCTGTTAAAACACTTTCCAGAGAGTTATATTGTACTTTTTGTAAAAAATATAATGTTTTGTTTACATTTTAAGAAACTGTTGAATGCCTACAGCATCTTTTCACAAAATACTGTATACATATTAATTCATGGCCTTTTGTTTTGTTGTTTCAGGTATTAGTTTAATGCAAATATTTCCCTTCTTTTAATCGTCTGACGTTATAAAGTCATTATTTATAAACATATTCTTCATTCTAAGCTTCTATAACCTAGCAGAACGTTTCAGATAAATTCTACGATCAGTCCAAAAAGTACAATTTGGTTTGTGATTCTATGAATCCTCTGAAGATATTCTGGTTATTATCAGCTTGTTCAAAGCGTACATAAGAAAAGAATCATTGCAAGAAGCGAAATAACTCATCCTCTATCATTGAAAAGCTTGAAGACAAGTCAGTCAGTTACGTGTCATGCGTGATACACACTTAGGCCATCATGTATCTTTCGATCTGACAAGGCAGATTTTTTCCCCGCAGTAGATTGCCATTTCTTTCTGCGGTAGACAAGTTGCCATCCATGGCTATAGAACCCGGTCTGTCTTGCTACTTTCCAATAGCTGGGAGGGATGAGGAGAAGAGGATTCCTACCTTTCCCAATGGATTTGATTGGAAGTCGTACTCGGCTCTCCAGTTCCTCAATCCGAGCCACTATCCATTACTCCACCGGGACTCTTTGGAAACAAGACAATTTCTAAAGTGGAAGAACTTCACATCTTATTTCTGAATTGTATTTTTTTATTTATTTTTTTGAAATTGGAAGACAGCAATTATTCAGCGGAAAAATATGAGAATCTACATAACATACACTGATTTGATCTCCTCGAATCTCCTCCATCCGACGAAGTGCAGGTATTGGACGCCGAATCGATTTTGGAAGACATCAGAAGAATTCTGGGTAGATGATGACTTTTACCGTTTCAGTAGCTCTTCACAGTTCTCTAAAATTTCTATGTGTAGGGTTTTGTGTATGAGCAGGCCTCTCCAGCAAGTATTATTAATAATAGATTGGGCACATGATTGGTGAATGTAGTAGTGTTGTATCCTAGAAAAGGAATGGGCAACAAGCAAAACAAAGGTTGGACATGAAATAGTAATCTTTATAACATGGACAAAATACAATACTCGCCAGCGGCGTGAATTATTTAACCACTGCTAGTGATGGACCACTTCGACTGCATATTACGATAATTACCTGCCTCCCCACGAAGTAGGATGCGGTAAAAGGTCAAGTTTAATGTGATGAAATCTGATCCTGTGAGCTCGGGCAAAAATTGCCCGTACACCCCGCATATATATGGCATAGCCGCGTCCGGGTTCCCCTCTTCCCAAAGGCAGAGAGTTCGACACGGCAAGAGCTTCCAACTTCATCATATTCCCCCCACTTACAATAGTGACAAGCGTATGTATGGGGATTGGGACATACCCATTAGTGATCATAGGTACGGTATATATATATATATATATATATATATATATATAAAACAATGACAAAGATCAATGATTTATAGTTATATCTGTTTGGCAAAACATGACTGTTGTAACGTAGAAATGGTTACTGAATAAGGAATAACCAAAACCAAGGTTGGAGATGAAATGATAACATCAACAAAATACAATACTCGCCAGCGGCATGAAGTAGGTAAACAACTGCTAGTGGTGGACTACTTAGACACCATATTAACACCACTTACAATACTGCCCAACGTAATTATGAGGATTGGGACATACACATTAGTGTTCATAGCTACCGTATATAACAGTTTAATTCTGTGCGGGTGGTGTAATGGGTAGCGGTACAGAACTAGAAATCTGTGTGCCCGAGTTCAAATTTCTGTCGAGTTTCATTCATCTATACGTAAAATCTCTTGGGAAATATATATATATCTATCTTTTCGTCTCCCTTCGTGTGTTATATAGTATGGTATACTGGGCTTGTCTGTCCTTTTCTATTTGTCTGTCTATTCCTAAATTGCTTTCTATCAATCTATCTAATTCTGTTTATCTATCTATATATCTGTTCTAATGATTACACATAATTTACATTTGAAGAACTACTTTTCTTAAAGAGCAACCATTTTTTTAGCGGTTCATTAATGTTGTAACCTAGAAAAGCTTACTGAATGAGGAATAACCAAAACGGAAGTTGGAAATGAAATGATAATCTTTATAACATCAACAAAATACAATACTCGCCAGCGGCGTGAAGTAGGTAAACAACTGCTAGTGATGGACTACTTAGACACCATATTACTCCCCTTTTACAACAGTGTCCGACGTATTTATGAGGATTGGACATAGCCATTAATGTTCATAAGTACGGTATATAATAGGTAGCTACACTATTTGTCGGAGGGGCCTAGAGTGGTCCTCAAACCAAGTCCGGACAACCATGGCCCGCTGGCACTGAACTCTTCCCTACTGGAATCACACACCATTACTATTTCAATGCACTTTCGGAATGAAAGAGTTCAATTGAAAGAAAATGTGCAATGGGTCATAAAATGCACATTATAGAGATAACTAGTCAATGAGCAATTTTATCAATCAAGTGGACCGAACTCATGCAAACGTATATACCATCATTATCGGGCTACTATGAACTTGCATAATGCCTTGCGGCAAATTGGAATCTATTGACTCACGTATTAAGAAACGTCAAACCTGGTCAGTACCTAGAGGGGTGAACGCTTGGAATACCAGGTGATGTAAGCTTGGATATATGGATGGTGTAATGGATAATGGCTCGGAATTGTTAATCGGGGAGCCGAGTTCTAATTGGGAAGGGCATGGATCCACACATATTCCCCCAGATATGAGTTAAATAGTATGACTTGTATCATTAAAATTTTATTACCCCAGAAAAATGATTTCGATCTAAAATTGTTTACTGGGATTAAGTAAACTGTAAAGGGGTGATAAACCATAAAAAAACAAATCAATCAATCAATAAACCATATAGATCTACGTTTCACAACAGGTCAAATAGATTTTGGTGCAGTATTCAGAAATTATTTTGCTTAATCTATAAAACATAGGCTTATATCCTTCTGCGTTTGTATTGCTATCTCGGATGCTTTAATTTTCTTTAAATTAAGATTTACTGCTCTGGTAAACAGAGCATTATTGCGATGGATTCCTATGAGAGGAAAATATGAGGCCTAAAGTACATAGTTCTACGATTCGTAACAGGTCAAATAGATCTTGGTGCCGTATTAAGAAAAGGTTTTACTTAATCTATAAAACATAGGTTTACATCCCTCTGCGTTTGTATGTCTGCTTTAACCTTCTTTACATTAAGATATACTGCTCTGGAGAACTGCCTGAGTTCATATGAGAGGAACATATGGAGTCTAAAATGTAAATTACTTACCTTTAGTCTTAAAGATTCTTTCTGTAGTAGACCAGTTGCTAGTGCTATAGAACACGGTCTGTCATGCTATTTACCCATAGCTTGGGGGAGGAGAGGAGGAGTCATACCTTCCCCAAGGGTATTCGACTGGAATACGAACTCGGCTCGCCGATTCCTCAATCCGAGCCGAGTTATCCATTACTCCACTATACTCCCGCGTACAGCGGTACAGTTTTCATTTAATGGGATTTATGAAGAATCTGTTGTTTCTGTATTTGGAGAGAGTGATGGTGACTGAGGAAGGCAAGAGGAAAAGAATTATTCACCCCTTAAAAATAATATCCAGTTGAAAATATCAAATGACAAATACTTAACTTAGACATGGAAGCCATGTGATGTGTTTCAAGCGCCCTTTCATAGCGCATTAGTGCGCACAGGCCCACCGGTAGAGAAACACTACACTATTATTATCTCCAACAAAAATATAAAATTATCACAATGAAAAATATTTTCTGGTTTTAAATAACCTGCAAAGGATTGATAAGCCATATAAAACGATTCAGTCAATCAATATGATTAACTAGCAGCATGGCCCGGCGTTGCCCGTGCTTGATTCAAAAATCGTACAACTCATACAGCAAACGCTATCACTTGACTTAAAATATTTTTGCCCTTCCTTGCCTTTAAAGGAGTGTCCTTTGCCGTGCTGATGTTGCTACATGCCTTATTTCTTGCCTATCTCACACTACGAATTTTTTCTAAGCTCTATACTAAACATTAAATCTGTTATGAAAAAAGAACTAAACAAAATGAACACAAAACGATCAGCTTTAAAAAAGGACTCGTAACTGGAAAAACCGAATAAAAAAAGAATGTTAACAACAAATATTTTTTCACACCCAACCCAGTTCTGCGGAATCAGAATCAACGGTGAGTTTAAGCAAGCGAATGAGCCAATTGGAGTAAAGTGCCATGCAGATTTAAATTTTTCCCACTTGTGACGAATGCAGCTATCGATTTTTTTTGCATGCTAGCCTGCTAGTTAACATTCGTGTCAGTCAGATGTTGGCTCTCACGCTGGCCAATAGAATCTTCCTGCCTATTCGTGGCAGCCAGCTATTGGCTCTCACTCTGGCCAGTAGAAAATGGCCGCAAACTACATGAAAACTGCCGTAGAAACATGAAAAATTGATTATTTCCACTATCGATGGGAGTTGGGAAATGCAACGTCGGCCTTGGCCTTCGTGCTAACTTGGAGCATGTGCATGTAAATTTTGGTGCAAATCCGTCGAAAATTGCGGCCGTGCATTCGTTACACACACACACACACACACACACACACACACACACACACACACACACACAGACAGACATCCTGTCTTTTATAGATAGAGATTATCGAAAGAACAGTTTTCCGAAGCTTTTTAAAATAGTTGTTAAGTTTTATAGATTTGTTTGTTATATTTAAAATTTTTATTTTTTTTTACCACTGCCCCTAAAATGAATATAATCTCTCCTCAGATTCTTTATTTTCTTTTTGTTTATTGCCATATAGACTTTTGCGATGTTAACGAACACCCGTTGCCACTTTTGTGATGTCACTGAATACTCGTTGTCACTTTCGTAATGCTCGTTATAGTAGAGACTTTATAATCGCAGATACAACTATATTAACGCCGTTGAACAATACTGGTGTCAGACGTCTTCGAATAGCACTCGTACTAGTAGTATTTGCTCGATAATACTCACTCGAATAATAATCCGTATAGTGATCCGAATAGAGAAATAATATAGTGAATAGAGTAGAGAATAGCGGTCCGTATAGTAATAAAGGATAGACTAGAAATAACGATCGTTAGTCGTCACGATATTTTCTACTTATTTGTTTCGTCTATGGTCACGTGAGCTACTTTATTCAATAACGGCCTCGCCAGTGTTTGCTCACTGGCGATCTATGTTCAAACAAGTGTCGGCTGCTTCACTTTATTTCTATATAACATAGACAAACGGTTTGGACACTTCAACGTGGTGTAATGGTTAGCAAGCTTGTCTCGCTAGATCAATTACGCCTGAGTAGTGAGTTCGATCCTCACTGGGTGTCCCTTCTTTCGGTCTTGTGCCACATCTAAGCTCCGTTTGGAAAATCTCTAACATAGACAAACGGTAGATAACTGCATCAGACATTTTCGCATTGAGCCAAGTTTGGTTTCGGAAAAAAAAGACCAAAAATATATATCTAGCAAATAATAGAATAAACAGCAAAATTTAGTCTGAGGTCATCTGACAAACGCTGCTGAGTGCTAGAGTTATAAAAATGGTTGCAAAGTTTAAAAAACATTAGAAAGGTTATCGGAATTCTCCTGCTCTTTAATAATTTCTGGAAGCCAATGTGTTGATAAAAAGGAAAAAATCACCATAATAATAGCTAGATTCATAAGAACAGTGTTGTCGAAAAGTAAAAACAAAGCGTATATGGCGAAACCTCTTGAGAAAATATCGTTTGCGTCGTCTCATAAATAATGAATGATAAATAATAATGATGATGTTAATATTTCAAGAGCTACATATATATATTTTTGTCTGACATATATATGTTTGTCTGACGATCGCTAAAGCGTGAAACCCAGGGTCACAAACTCGCATCTATCCAACCAAATATGTTAGCTCTATCTCTGATATTGAGCGTTTTCTAATAAGTACCGTGCATATAATATATAAATAATTATACATATATATATTTATTTATATTTATATACACTTTTCACACACACACACACACACACACACACACATATATATATATATATATATATATGTATATATATATTTGAATATTTGAAGATTATAGCTATTAAGGAAGCGAGTAAGAGGAAGGGAATTCCACTGTCGGGAAGTGTGAGAAAAGAAGCTGTTGATGTAGAGGGGGGTTATATTTAACTGTTTCGACAGGGAAAGAGCCAATGAAAATGCCACCCAAGTAGCACGCTTAAATGCATGCAGATTGCGTCCCAGTGGAAGTAGTTTTTCAGAACAGTTGCCATGAAAATATTTGTAGAAAAGACAGAAGCAAGCCGAATCACGTCTGGGAGAAAGTGACTGTAGTCGAGAGGCCAGGTCAGGACCTATCACATTGCATATCCGTATTTATAATAAAATTTACGCAAGAGACCCACCCAAGGTAGAGGTTAAGAGTTAAAACTGTATTGGTAGATAAGATGTGCGATATTAAGTTAGTAATTAGAAAGGAGACATATATTATTAAGTGCTTACGGAAAACTAAACTATGAAATAAAGCAAATATCTATATAAATCACCTTTCGTTCAAGGACACATGGCTTAGTTGATAAAGACGTTGGTTAGATTCAGTGGCTAGACTCAAAGAGATGTGAGTTCAATACCAGGCCACAGCAGTGGTAAACCAAAAACTTTGAGTATCGAGTTAAAGGGAAATAACTGAGACTTCCGGAAGAGGCATGACACATGGAACTAGAACAATCTACTCCGGCCGACGAAGTAAAGGGTTCGGTTCGAAATTCAAATCACCTGAAGACTGAGCGTACAACGGCTGAAACGTTGTGAATATGGCAATGAAGATGAGGATAACAGTCCAAATAATGTAAATAATGTAAGTAATCGTAGTATCATATTCCGTCTTTACATAATTTACCAGATTCAGATTTCGATATTTCGGCCCTGGGTTTACCATATACAGCTGACCATATTCCGTTTCTTAAGGAATTTACCGTATTCAGGTTACAATATTCCGGTTATTTCAATATTGTTTACAGTGAGGTAGAGGTTTACAGGGTAAGAGGCACGGTTTATGTGGATACGTGGGTAAGATAACAGTTAGCCTTAGATTTAAACAGGTTAAGATTATAGTGATCGGGGAAACATCATCTTGGTTGTCGGTTCCGCAAAGCAGTGGTTCGCGGGAAGAATCTGCTCGAGTAGAACTTCTCGCCAATGGAAGACGCAGGGAATGAGGGTAGCTCGCTACAATGGGCGTAGCATGGCGGGTCTTAACCGTACAGGTTAAAACTTTTGGAACTAAATAATGTAGCACGTCTGAGCACTTTCCTTGGATGTAACAACAGAATGGTCAGAGACGTTTCGTCTGTGAGAGAGGGATTGTCTTGTGGAAAATAATTTGTCACCCACAAGGACTCGACGACGTTTTTGAACTCTACTGAGACTGGAATGTCAGGATTGGGAATTTACAATATTCCTGTTCATACAGTACTCAGCGGATTCAGATTACTGTATTCGTGTCCTTACAGAATTTGCCATATTATACTTGCCAAATCCTGGTTCTTACAGAATTTACTATATTCGAATCATCCGTTCTTCTATATTCGGATTACCATATTCCTTTCCTTACAGAATTTACATGATTCGGATTACCATATTCCTGTCTTTACAGATTTTACTTAATAAATTTCACCCCATTGTATGACGGAAAAATCAGTATTATAAAGCAGCTATTTGCTTTGTCCAGATGTAAATATCTTGATCCCAAAAATTCATGTCAACAGAGTAACCATTGATAACCACAGAACCATTTAAATTAATTAATACTCCATTTTAAAAAATCTATAATTAATTGTGGATTTTATTTGTTCTTTACTCGGGGATGTGAGAGATTCTCTTCTCCATTCCCAGTTGGGTGCTTATATATTTTCACATCATCGGATGTCCCCCGTGTGTAGCTCCCAAGTGCAGCTGAGTCGACTATATTTTTCCATATCGGGATCAGCCACTGACAATCTGTTCGGTGCATATCTGCATCTTGTAACTAGAAGGATATCTTCCAGCTCAGCCTGTTGATCCACCTGGCTTCTCAGACATATCTTAGTAATACAGAGCGCAAAATCTGCCTTGTTATCTTCGGAGGATAGTCAGATACTCCAAATTATCATTCTCAGCGGAACTCGTCGGCGTTCCATGTGTACATAAAGAGCAAATATTGTGCGTTCTTCATTGGTAATTTCCCTATCAAGGACTCTCAGGTATTAGGGATTATCGTTAACACCTGCCGGAAACAAAGGTACTGCCTAAGGAAATGACTTCCTGAGGTCAATGTATTGCAAATGCTCCGTAGGTAGTGTAATGGTTAGCATATTTGTCTTGCTAGAAAACTTACCACTGACTAGTGAGTTCGATTCCCATTGGTTGCCCCATAATTTCGACCTTGTGCCACATGAAAGCGGCGCTTAAAAAACCACCAAAGGTAAAGACAATTTTCCGCTCAGAGAGCTTTTTTCGCCTGAACCAATAATTTATGAAACATGCTTTATAGAACCCTAAACACAATAATTTTAACCTCTTCAGACTTTAGTCTTTATCTCTCCTTTTTATCCTCCGAATATTCACTACCTACGACATTCTCTTTCCTTCATGTGGCAAATCGCCTTCATGATAACGATTGTATCTATAATCCTCTAACTTAAGTGGCTCTCAAGGCTTGTATTGGGTCATTTATTATAAAAATACTCACCAATGATTCATTTAACTTTAGGCTCTTACGAAGCTAACAAACATGCGTCCATTTTGGATCTTACCCCTTTAAAAATTCTGCGCAAAACAAGGTAAAAAAACAAAAAACAAAAAAAACCCGGCCATCTCCCCTTTGTATTCGAAGTGAAGTAAAACATTGCCGGAAACGGCTTGTTCGCTTGTCAATTTCGGTGAGTGGATAGGCCTATCACGACGCCAACTGGCATATTTTCAAACGACAGAAATGTCGGCAGCAAGTTCCAAACAAAAGTTCATTGTCAGATTACCCAAGAATGGCCGAGGATGTTGACCACAACTTGTCTGAAGTTGATGTGATTTCACCAGGCAATTCAAGGCCAATCGTCAAAAGATCTTGGCAAAACGAATTTTTCTCATGTCCGCACATGGACAGTGTTCTTTTTTTTTCATCACATTTCGCATTTGAGGCTGGCTTTTACGCTATTTTACTGCTGAACAATCAATTGTATCTACTATTAGATTCGTCGACTTCGTGCGCCGGAAAAAAAAAAGAGTAAAGTTCTTGCGAAGTTTTCTGGAGTTTAAACACTATTAGTTATGTTCTCCAGGAAAAAAAAACATCGAGCGACAAATTTGATATTTTTATAGGTAAACGTAAAATTCAATCTTGTTGAAAACACAACTTATTAAATATTTTTTTCCAACCAATTTCCTCGTTTCGACCGATGTACTCTCCATCGCGATTCGTCTCTAAATTTCTGAGACGGTGTGTTCTCATAACAATTTTTTTCTTCTATGTAAACGGTCCCTTTAGGGCGTGGGCGATGATGACTCCACAACTTTTTCTTCCTTCCCAAGAATCTTCCCCAATCGCTACAAACTTATCATATTCAAGTCTAGGGTTAACCGTCATCTTCCCCATATCCCCATAACAAGTTCCTCTTACTCAGTAAACACCTTCCTTGCTATATATATATATATATATATATATATATATATATATATATATATATATATATATATATGTGTGTAAGCAAAATGTAAATGGATATAGATCCGACAGAATGAAGAAAATTTTGAAAAAACAAACAAAAATCCTTAAGTGCAATTATGTTGTTTTTAAAATGAATGAAATGTCGACGTCTGACGTTTCGGTTTAATAAACCTTCTTCAGGACAATATTCATTGAAAGCGTCGCCCATGTGACGACAACGTGACCATGCTAAACGGAAAGCTGATCATTTTAAAAAATTTCAGTTATCTGTTTTGGATAAGACTTGTTTTTTTATGTCCATCGTCTTTGTCAAATTGAACTGAATTGTATTTTAATGAATATTGTCCTGAAGAAGGTTTATTAAACCGAAACGTCAGACGTCGACATTTCATTCATTTTAAACAACATAATTGCACTTAAGGATTTTTTTGTTTGTTTTTTTCCAAATTTTTCTTCATATATATATATATATATATATATATATATATATATATATATATATATATATATATATAATTTGGTCGGGTAAACAAACTATTATAATTTAAAATATTTTTTAATATGTTCTCTATAAATGTGTTAATAAATATAGTATTTAACTTATATTAAGTCCCTAAACTGTTTGTTTAAAAAAAATTAAATATTTGAATTGATAGCAAACATCAAATTTTTTAGACATCTAAATTTCTATCAAGCATTAAAATCTATTCTTTACATAAATTGCTAAAACCCAATTACAGCTTCTTTCTCTTTACTCCCCTCTCTCCTCCTTTTTCCTTTTTCATTTCTCCCTACTGCCTCCCATTTCTATATATCATTTCCGTTAAGTTAACCATCTAAATATGTCAAGGTCTGGTCACTCCTCCTGCCACAATATAAAGTATACTTGAGAGAGATATGAAATTAATCCCTCCCTATACTCTACCATGTCTATTTAACTATCCCTCTTACACTCTCTGTTAAATTACAAAAACTTATACTACCCATCAATTTTAATTTCATTTTTCGTTTCATTTCATTTCATTTTTGGAAGTGCTATCTGATGATACGGCGTCCTTTATATTATTATAATGGTACCTTAAAATGGTCTGTTTTTCTTTTAAATTTATATATATATATACCACCCCTCGCTACCCTCTCTGTTAAATTACATAAACTTAATACTACCCGTCAAAAGTGTGAATTTTCATTTCATCTTTCCTTTCACTTTTGGAAGTGTTATCTGATGATCCAACATCTTTTAAAAGGGCTCTGGTGAAATAAATTGTTATAATGGAACCTTAAAATGGTCTTTTTTTATATATATATATATATATATATATATATATATATATATATATTTCGCTGAGTACTGTATGAACAGGAATATTGTAAATTAAATATATATATATATATATATATATATATATATATATATATATATATATATATATATATACAGATTCTTTGTCTCCATACCTTAATGTCTAACAAAACTTTCTCTCTTTCTATTACACCCAGCTTCGTTTGTTTGTTTATTTATTCAAAAAAATAATATAGCGTTCATTATTTAAAAAAAAAAACAAAAAAAAACGTTAAAAGGTCATTTGATAAAATTCTCCTGTGGATACCGTAAGTTTGAAATCAGGGTAGCGGATTCAACAGACGTCATGATTTTCTAAAGTATATCCGCTCTTCAGTATTGAATTGAGCAAATTTAAAAAACAGAGGCGTAAGCCTCTTGCTGGTTGAAAAGGTCTGAAGATGAAACGCGTCGGCAAAAAACTAAGATATTTTTTCCAATTGTCATACTAATTCCTCTTGTCCACAGAATCGATCTGGGAATATATATATATATATATATATATATATATATGTGTGTGTGTGTGTGTGTGTGTGTGTGTGTGTCTGTACATACATAAATACATATAAATATACATATATTATTACTTCAAACAATATTATGTTGGACCACGTATTTGAAATAAACACCCCATTTTTATTTTAAGCAATCTATCAGCCCATGCATTCGAGAAGCCTTAATGAAAAGAATTTGCGTCTTCCTTTCTTATAACGTTCGAATTAATAAACATTTGGATCTATTAATTTTTTTATATATTTTTTCATACATATATATGTGTGTTTGTACGTGTGTGTATATAAATCACTTGTACAAGCCATATGTGCATAAATTAAATTGATATGCCCAGTTTAGATAATATGTTACTTATAACAATTTGATTTTAAAAAGGTGATTGCACGTGACCAATCAGAGTGCTTCATGCAGTTACTGTCAGTAATCGCCTAATTTGTATTTTGGTTTTCATTGGATATTAGTCAGTCTGGTGCCTGCTTACTTAAGTTGGATACGTCACCGCACGCCGAAGTACAGTGTCTTTGGCCTAGGAAGCAAAATAGTTTGATTCTTTCAAATATTTTGTGCTTAGAACAATATATATATATATATATATATATATATATATATATATATATATATATATATATATATATATTTATGTATGTATGTATATCAAAAGTGAACATAGAAGTCAACAGTTAGAGGCGACAGTCTGTTTCATGCTAGATGCAATCGTCAGGCCGCCTGCTTCTAGCATGAAACAGACTGTCGTCTCTAAGTGTTGACTTCTATGTTCACTTTTAAATTTACACCTGCCTCTATTTCTGATATTGAGCACTTTATCCCATAAATATATCACATCTTAAGACTATATTTCTTCATATATATATATATATATATATATTTATTTTTAAAGTACTTGGTCGAATTATGTGCAATAGAAATATTTCTAATATGGCTGTGGCTTTCTTGCAAAATCTTGTCTTCAAAAAAATAAAAAAATAAAAAAAATAAAAATGGAGGATCTTTTATATAATTCAGTTACTACGTACTGAGCTGTGAGTCGCAAATATTACTATTATTATTATTATTGTTATTATTATTATTATTGTTTTTGTTGTTGATCCTGTAATGCAGTTTCTTGTTCGTTCTAGACATGATGGATGTAGGCGGAGGATGACCAAGTCTTAGTGTCACCTAGTGGCTGCGCGATCAAACCAGGATTAAATAATTAAATCTATCTTGGGGTCTAGCAGGAATGAAAAAGGGACAATATCCCAAGGACAAAATTGCACAATGATTAACACATACATGATAACCAATATAAAAGAAATTGGGCATCTGAAGATGATCAGAGATTACCTGCTCGAAGCGTTGAATCCATAAAAGCTTCTACAACAATCGATTATTAGAAACTGCAGCTCGAATAAATCGAATAAGTCAACGAAAGAAGAACATTAGCAATTATGAACAACTAATTCTATGTTCGAAATGTTAATGTTATATTAGGTTGGTGCGAAAATAATGACGTAATAATGTCGTTTTTTGACTGTAAAAAATAGGTTAAAAACGACATTATTACGTCATTATTTTTGCACCAACCTAATATATATATATATATATATATATATATATATATATATATATATATATATATATATATATATGACAATAACTATGCAGTCTTATGCTGTAAAAATGATTTTTCTACATAACAAATGTTTTTCAACAAGATCTTCCTTGTGAATGCACTTAATTATTAAAAACAATCACTGTCAAAACTTTTAAATGTAGCCGTCTCTTCTACTCCAATAACTTCCTGTCATGCACTTCTCGCCTGTGGAACTCCCTCCCCTTTTCCTGTTTCCCTGATAGCTATAATCTCCAACTATTCAAATGTAATGTCAATCGACGTCTCCAGATTACCCTAACCTTCTCTCCATCCTTTCTTTTATCACTCCTATTTGCTCTCGCTCCAACTCTCTGTAACGCCTTGCGTGCTAGTGGCTCTTTGACTTGCTTGGAGTGAAATGCTTAAAAAAATAATTAAATCCATAAAGAACCATTGAGATTTTGTTTTAATGAATTCTTTCCATGCATAAGAAGATACTGGGTGTGAAACAGATTCATAATCCAGGTGAGGAGCGTGAACCGGGCAATGGACAAACTTACCTACTCCTATTAATAAGCCGTCAGTGATGTTTTCCTGATTTCATTAAAAACTTCAGGTTTTCAACACCAGTCCTTTCCCGCCATGTAACTACGCCTGTGTTGGTCAAGTAAAAAAAAAAAAAAAATATCATCTAGATGGTTAGATGCGACATATTTTTGGACATGCTTTGTTTCTTCTTTTTTTCTTCTGAATATTATTGTATCCCTTGTAATGCTTGTTAGACTAATTATTTAGTAATTTCAATGAAAGCGTAACGTACATCGACAGGAAAGAACGAGTAATCAGAATATGAAGAGAGATTTACTTCACTTTGTTAAAAAAAAACAAACACATTAATTTATTGCATGTTTTGAAACGGCTCAGTGTTCAACTTACAGCCAGGATTCGAATATTTGTTAATATGAACAGGTCATTACTCTTTAGAAGGTTGGCGGAACAACATCGTTGTATTTGCTTCTCCGTTTTCATTTTGACTCTAAGCTGATATAGTGATTTTCCAAGCATAGCTTAGATGTGGCACAAGGCCGAAATTAGGGGGCACCCAATGAGAATCGAGAATAGTTCTAGCGAGACAAGCTTGCTAACCATCACATCACCTCGAGGTGCCCCTCTAAGCTGATATATTTTCTACGTGAGATTGTCATCTCTGCCATATATCCAATGCTGTTTTGGCGAAAATCTACTGATGACTTTTGTGTATTAGATGTTTACATGCTTTTCACTGCTTACGGTTCACTGTAGCACAATAAAGAGGCCAGAATTGGGAGCAGTGAGCCTGCTAGTATCGATTCTCTCTTCGATCGCAATGAATAAAAGCTTGCAATGCTGAATTAAAACGAAAAAGCCAACTTTTTGCGATGGGTGAAAGAAGAAAAAAAAAACCCAACGAAACAAAGACTTTTGGAACACATTAATCTAGTGCAAACGTCATGGTACCAGATTTTATCTCGTAACAATTTTTTTTCCTTGTTTTAATTTTGACAGACAGAGATGAGGATTTTAATAACATTTGTTTTCCGTTTGTCCTAAATCTAATTGGGTTGGGTAGGGGGTATACCTAAAAAAAAAAAGAAAGGTAAAAAAAAGTCTCCTCAGCAGGATAAAGTCGAAAAATATTTAAATCAATCGTGCTAACACTGCAAAGACTATTGATTAGATATCATTCAAAAATTAAAAAAAAAATCTCTGACGATTTTATTGGAACGATTGCTGCACAGACAATGAATTTAATCGTTGTAATAAAGCTTAATGTTTAATGTCGCACGGACTAAAGAGATTTAGCAAAGATAATTTAACAAAGAGAATAACAGTTTTCCAAGTAAATTAAAGTATCAATCAATCCATTTGTCTCGTTTCTCTTTTTGTGTGGCCCAGTTCTTTCCTCTGTCAGAAAATGTCCAGCTTAATTTTCTTATCATAATTCGATTAGATTTCAAAGCTAGAAATTGAAGAGATACTTTCCGAAAATGTTTTAACATTATTCTAATTATAATAGAGCCAGACAATTAATTATCGCTCTGTCTGTTTGCCTATCTATCTATCTATCTATCTATCTATCTATCTATCTATCTATTTTTTTAAAGATTTCATCCCAATCAAGGTACTAGTACTAAAGGAGGATTACAGAGAGAGAGATAGTTAGAGAAAAAGCTGCTTATGTGGAGAATTGAGGAAAGGATAAAAGATGAACGGTTTCAAGGTAACAGAAGACGACGATTGACGTTACATTTAATTTTTTGAAGATTGTAGTTATCAGGGAAGCATGTAAACGGAAAGTTGTTGCGAAGGCGGGAAGTCCGAGAAAAGAAACCGTTGGACTAGAAGTGGTGATTAGATTTAACTATTTCAACAGTAAAAGGGTAGGACCCTGATACCACTCAAGTATAACGCTTAAATTCCTATAGTCAGGGCA
>CAHIKZ030000326.1:1040000-1172500 GCA_903632075.3 Acanthosepion pharaonis
ACACTTTCACACGCGATCTAATAATTTTTCTTTTCGGATTAACATTTTAACTGCTAAATAAGAAATAGTTTGTTTCAAAACACAGTCAAGATAATATTATTAAGTGTTGGTTTTTTATTTTAACAATATTAACTTTGAACATGGACACAGCATCTTGACAATATTTTTAAAAATGAAAACATTTTATAAAATATACATAGAACAAAATATTTCTTATTTAACAGTTAAAATATTTAATCGTTGAAAATGGCTAAATGTATAGCCGAAAGCGCTCGGATAAAAATAACATTCGGCAGTTTTTATATAATTTATCATCCGAAAAGAAAAAAAGTATTAGATAGCATGAGAAATTGTATAAAACCTTGTCTATCGTCTTCAATGAAATGTGCATACATACATACATATATATATATATATATATATATATATATATATATATATATATATATATATGAAAAATATAAAAAAATAAACAAAAATGTCATATTTATGCTGTTTTTAATGTTAATATGTCAACGTCGGACGTTTCGGTCTAATAAACCATCTTCAGGACATATTCATAAATTGTATAAGTTGTATTGATAATGTTATAATTTATGAATATGTCCTGAAGATGGTTTATTAGACCGAAACATCCGACGCTGACATATTAACATTAAAACAGCATAATTGTATATAAGGATTTTTGTTTGTTTTTTCCGTATATATTTTTCTTCATACTGTCAGATCTATATCCATATATTTGCTTATATATATATATATATATATATATATATATATATGAAAGGTGTTCCAGCATCTTGGACCGATTTTAAAAATGAATCAAGTTTAATCATCTAACGATTTTTTTATTTTTATTTTTTGATTTAACAACTTCATTTGGCAATTTAATCATGGAAAGATTAACAACAAAACAATTTGTTAAAGTTATCGAAGCCGATTACGAAATGGATGTTCAAACAGAAATGCATTTCACGCATACCACGTTTTTTTTTTGGTTAACATAATCGGTTGAAATTAACGTCCAGTAGAAAATTGAATCCTGCGCTCGATGACGAATAGCGGGGTTGTTTAATCTTACCGCAGAAAATAAAAAGAACACAATGGTGTTTTACAGTAGACCTTGTTTAAACTTATTATTCATTGCGATTGAAAATCGGTTCCATTGTTAATCTTTCCATGGTTGAAACCAAAGATTTCAGTTGTTTAATATTAGAGAAAATAAAAAAAATAATCAGTCTTAAACTTAATTCACATTTAAAATTCGGTCCGTTTATACGATATTTATGAAATGGAGATCCGGCAAATATTTTTATATTCTCCGTTTATACGATAATAGATACAATTTATTTAAGTAAATGTACTGTTTCTTTAATTAAACATTATTAATTACATTTACCGGCCTGAATATTCTAGAAGATTTGTACTTGCCCAACAGGGATCGAACCTGTTACTCTTTATGTCAACCATCATCTGATCTGATGTGCTGTTAAATATTTAGCCAGAAACAAGCGTCTGGTCATCAAGCTCAAATTTTCTGTTTTCAACGAAATTTCTCGAATATCTATCTATATTTTAATATCTATACTTTAATATCTATTTTTTAATATCTATATTTTAATATCTATATTTTAATATGTATTTTTTCATATCTATTTTTAATATCTATTTTTTAATATATATATTTTAATATATATATATATTAATATATATATATTTTAATATATATATTTTTTATATATATATATATATATATATATATATATCCAAGTAAAGGATAAATTTCGTATACTTGTGTTTTGATTGTTCATTCTAGCTTATGTAACAGCGTTTTCCCCTTGCGAAGGATCGTTAATTAATTTGAAACTTTTAAAACCATTTATTCTACATTCAACATCACTTGATAAGACACTGAGGTGTTGAAACAAAATGGCTATTTTGTAGTGATTTTATAACATATCTATTTTATAATTTTTAAATAAATAATTATATATATATATATATATATATATATATATATATAAAAGTGAACATTGTAGTCAACACCACGGCGATAGTCTGTTCCAAGCTAAACGCAATTACATAGCCCGATGATGGCGTTCAAATTGTCCGCAAGTTAATCATCCGACGAGTGTATGTGTCTGTAAAAGCAAGCGGAAGACATTTTGAACATTGAAAGGAATATATAAACTGTCAACTGTATGTAAATACTTTCCCAGATCAATGGATGTAAATGGCTTCCGTCAAATGAAAACGGTCGGCCTTACAGAGGATCATACTTCTTCAAAATCCAAGAGAATCCAAAGAAATGGTACCAAAGACCGAAACAACATCAGCTGAGGAATTTTATCAGTCACAGCAAACTCTAATATAGATGCCCCATATAACACATAGAGAAAATAACTTCATGAACAAGATTTAAATGTTCCACAGTAATTTATGCAACATTTTAGAATTAAATACATACTGGGAAGAGCGTTGACTGTTGATGGATACTAGAAAGCTATTTTCATGTAAAATTATTATAATAGGAAGAATTCATAAATTTCAACTAACAGTAAGGAACGGATAATTTTACTATTACCATTCTTATGGTAATATTACCATAAACATTACCATTTTTGGTCTGCTGGGACAATCCACGAATTGACACGCTTTTATGTTGACGAAAGTTGATCTTTTCTTTTCTGGATTGTGGGATATGATTAATTTTCAAACTCCATGAGAGTTTACGGTTTTTCATCTGATTCTGTTTGGCTGAATATACAATTAGCTTCTTTGTTGAAATAGCTGTTGTTTTTACGAATTGTTCTTAAGTATTGAATTAACTTCCTTTCTCTGATGCTGCACACACAAGAAATAAACAAAACAAGCGACATCGTTTGGCGAAACATGAATTGTATTTATTTGGTTTACTCACTGTCTATATAATACTAGCATTGATGAAAGAAATGAGATATGAGATGTCAGTGTCATTTCGTTCTTAAAAAGTCTTTCATTTTCAGTTCTTTGTTCTATTATGGTCAGGTTTTCTTTTGATCTTTCAGCTTTCTTATCTCTGTTAATGTCTTCACTTTTTAGCCATTGTACTCACGTGACCTTTTGATATTGCCAAACTAACGCTTTCTTTTCTTATCCTATGCTGGCGTTTCATCTTTTGTTTTCTTCTTTTCTTCTTCTTCTTCTTCTTCTTCTTCTTCTTCTTCTTCTTCTTCTTCTTCTATGCTATCATCTATCTCTCCACCTGCTTCTTCATTTTCTTCACTTTATCTTCTTTTACTTTGCTTTCTATTCTCGTTCCTTCTTTTTCTTCTCCATCTCCTTTTTCTTCGCTTTCTCTTCGAATTCTTTGCTTTTTGTCTTCTTCTTCCCATTTTTTTCTCCGTCACGTTTTTCTTTTTCTTCACATTCTCTCAAACTACGTCTTTGCTTTCTCTTCCTGTTTCTGTTTCTTCTTCTTCTTCTTCTTCTTCTTCTTCTTCTTCTTCTTCTTCTTCTTCTTCTTCACTTCTTCTTCTTTCTTCTTCTTCTTCTCCTCTTCTTCTTCTTCTTTTTTTTCTCCTATTTTTTTTTCATTTTCTTCTTCTTTGTTATCATTTTGCCTTTCTTTCTTTCTTTTCTTTTCTTTCTTTTCTTTTCTTTTCTTTCTTTCTTTCTCCGCCTTCATGACAAGCCCAAAGAATATTGCATTATTTCTATTTCTGAGAAATGATTTGCTTCTGTGCTATTTGCTTAAATCATCGATTTCGTACCGTTTGCACCGTTCTCATTGCATTATCGATCCTACTCTTCCGCGCCCCTTTTATTCTACTTTTCTGTAATTTTGATGTGGATTAATGTTATTTGTTTCCAATATATATATATATATATATATATATATATATATATATATATATATATATATATATATATAATTTGTCTAATAGCGCTTTCGTATAAATTGCCTGGTTTCATTTGTTCTACTCTTTTGTTTCACCCCAAAATTTTCTCCAGTAGTCAGTTGAACGGCATCTAAATATTGACAGCGTATTAATTCATTACAGAACGTCACGTGTACTTCTCTCTTCCCTACGATAAAGATCCCAGTCATATCAATATGAAGATCTTGAAACATTTTCTAGCTTTTGAATCTGTGGATTAAATACAGAATTGTTCTTCCATTAGATTAGTCGCCTTCCGGAAGATTTGGAACTATTTCTTTCTATTTTATTCAGAATCAATTTGCAAAAGAAGAAGAAAAACAACTATGTTTTTACATAGAGTATTAGCACGAAGTTAAACCAAAACAGTCGGTTGGGTTTTGACGATTCCATTTTTAGCGCCGATAATCTTTGCGCCACCAGCACACCTACGATTCATTCATTATAAGCTGCAATAAGAAGAAAGGGATTTTCTGTTTTAGCATGTCATCTTCGTAAACATATCTCGGTCTTCTCATCGTCGATAATTGTCAAATGTCCTTTAAATTCTCTAGGGCATGTTAAATTGCGCCATTTTTACAATAGGGTAAATAAATGAAAAAAAAAAAACAAACGGAAAAATGAAACTGATATGTATGTATATGTGTGTGTATTTGTGCATATGTATATTTAAGGTAAATATCATTAAAGACAGCATAAATTTTATGTCGATTAATTTTGCTGATCCACTTTACGATTAAACCTTCACAGATAAGGAGGAATTCCTTCAGAAATTGTTCGAAATACAAATAAAAGAAATATAGTCTAAGATTTTAATTTTAGGAGTGGTAGAGACAATTGGTGATTTTTTTTAGAGTTTGTGAGTGTTGTGACGTATTCGAAATGTGTTATGACATAGTGAGATGTGTTTATTTACTATGTATACATTTGCACTTTTGAGCCCGCATCCTCAAATGTATATATAAAAAAAGAACATACCTCACTTGTTGGTTCCACAAAGTAGAAGCATATATATATATATATATATATATATATATATATATATATATATATTCACTAAAACGGTAAAAATCCAGCATACCACGATGAGAACATACCCCAAAGGTAATGAAAGCTTTATCGTCAAACTCTTTATGTTATTATTAAGAGAAAAGATCAAATTATTTTTTGAATATTTAATTAAATTTCTTACTCCTTTTTAGAACAACGTCTGTCAAAAAATCGATTAACACATCAGAAAGACAAGACGCCGTGGATAAGAAATACTTGTCTACCACATTTTATGCAATAATTAAGTAGTATTTGTTTTAAATAAGATTAATTAAACGTTAAATATGCTAATTTTCCTCAAATAACGTTAGCGAAATATATATTATATTTTGCAAGATTTTTAAAACTCAGAATTAACTTTTGTTTATAAATGTGTAAAAAATTAATGTTTTTTATCGATTTTACTGAAAAAAATTGATACCGATCAATATAATTTCCGTTATAAATACACCACAGAGATATTTTGCTGACTGAAATTAGTAAATTTGTTATCCTTTATCTTTCAATTAAAGCTAAAATGAAAACTTCAAGAAAGATTTTTCACATTTAAAAATTAATTTAAAATCTTAAGAATAACGAACTAGCAGCATGGCCCGGCGTTGCCCGTGCTTGATTCAAAAATCGTACGACTCATACAGCAATCGCTATCACTTGACTTAAAATATTTTTGCCCTTCCTTGCCTTTAAAGGAGTGCCCTTTGCCGTGCTGATGTTGCTACATGCCTTACTTCTCACACTGCGAATTTTTTCTAAGCTCTATACTAAACATTAAACCTGTTATGAAAAAAGAACTAAACAAAATGAACACAAGACGATCAGCTTTAAAAAAAGGACTCGTAACTCGAAAAACCGAATGAAAAAAGAATGTTAACAACAAATACTTTTTCACACCCAACCCAGTTCTACGGAATCAAAATCAACGTTCAGTTTAAGCAAGCGAATGAACCAATTGGAGTAAAGTGCCATGCAGATTTAAATTTGTCACACTTGTGACGAATGCAGCTATCGATTTCTTTTGCATGCTAGCATGGTAGTAACATTCATGTCAGTCAGCTGTTGGCTCTCACGCTGGCCAATAGAATCTTCCTGCCTATTCGTGGCAGCCAACTATAGGCTCGCACTCTGGCCAGTAGAAAATGGCCGCAAACTACATGAAAACTGCCGTAGAAGCATGAAAAAATTGATTATTTCCACTATTGGTGGGAGTTGGGATATGCAAAGTCGGTCTTGGCCTTCCCGCTAACTTGGAGTATGTGCATGTAAATTTTGGTGCAAATCCGTCGAAAATTGCGGCCGTGTATTCGTTACACAAACACACATCCTGTCTTTTATAGATAGAGATTAGTGGAGGTATATATATATATATATATATATATATATATATATATATATATATATATATATTACATGTGCAGTACTTATTGGAAAGGGCTCACTGTCAGTGATAGAGCTAACATATTCAGTTGTATGGATATGTGATTGTGACCCTCGCTTTCACGGTTTTTCGATATTCAGAGACGGCTTTATGTTATGGTAAAAGCATGAAACCCAAAGTCACAAACATATCCATACAACGGATATATATATATATATATATATATATATATATATATATATATGGCAACTGTCGGTCTCGATAGACGATAGATCTTCACTTTGCAGGCCCCAGGCCCGACCTTTTTTATGAGAGGTCTGCAGTTGCCCATGCAGCGCTTCTCCCCTCTCCACGCCACTGATGCTGCCCAAAAGAAAGATAAAGGCCAAACTATCTTGGCACCGGCATCGTTGCAGAAGTTGCCAGAATTAAATTGAATATCACATCGGGCAGTCTTAGGAACATTGGCTCTGTATTAGTATCCCGAGTTTTCTTTCTCCTCGTCTAGTTGACAACCATAGGCACAGAGCTCCAGATTGCCCTACTGTTTTATTCATAGTTGGAGGTTTTGAACCCAGTCTGTCATGCTATTTTACCATTAGCTGCTTATTTTACCCACTGGTATTAGCACGTAAGTGAATGTAATGAACTTGACTGGAATTCGAACTCGTCTCTCCGATTCCTTAATCCCAGGTGCAATTCATTACTCCACCGTGTCTGGCAAATATGTCATAAATCTCAATCATTTACAGGTATGTCTATATGCAAGCATGACTAACTAATCTCTGTTGATGAGATCACGCTCTGTTAGATTTTTGTTTAGGTTTCCTTTACACTCCCAGAGCCATGTTTCTTGAGCAGCCCTTTGTTACAATTTCTGGAAGAGAGTGTAAAACTTGGCGTGACAACAGCCCCAAAAAGCAACTACGCTCAAACCCTAATTCACGGTAGCTTAGCACTTCGTGTTAACAGAGCCATCGACAGTTTCTGATCAATTCTATTTCATTCCTCTAGCCTGGCTCATCTCATGATATGACCTGATTCCAACCAAGGACTTTAATCAGAACATTTGTTGTGAGGCCGATAAGGATGTCGCACCCGCTAGATTTTTTTGGTTTCGAAGAAAGTTGTGAACAGCCACGGCAATGAGGGGACAAAGGCGGAGGTTTAGGGACGCCACCTTCGTTGAGACAATTAGCCCTAATTGTCTCGATAACACCTCGACCCGGCAATCGACCAGCTACCACTGCCGATAACACTTCAACTCGGTAATTGACCAGCTACCGTCACCGGTAACACTACACCTGACAATCGACCAGCTGCTGCCGCCGATAACACTTCAACTCGGTAATTGACCAGCTAGCGTCGCCGATAATACTACACCCGACAATCGATTAGCTACCGCCGCCGATAACACTACACCCGACAATCGACTAGCTACCGCCGCCGATAACACTACACCCGACAATCGACCAGCTACCACGGCCGATAACACTTCAACTCGGTAATCGACCAGCTACCGCCGCCGATAACACTTCAACTCGGTAATTGACCAGCTACCGCCGCCAATAACACTTCAACTCGGTAATTGACCAGCTACCGTCGCCGATAACACTACACCCAACAATCGACCAGCTACTGCCGCCGATAACACTTCTGCCCGGTAAGCGATCAGCTCTCCTGACCAAACCGGTCATCCCGAAGGAGACACCGATTCAGGCATTTCCCTAGACTGTATATACTTGTACATAACGCATGTTTATTTTTGTTAAAATAAAAACCGACGTTTACTTAAAATATAAACCTCTGCCTTTGTTCCCTCATTGTCTTGGCTGTTCACACCTTTCATCGAAACCCAAAAAACTTGCGGGACAACTTCCATATCGTCTCGCAGCACATTAACATTCTCACAACTCAACCTCGATAAATTCTGGTGTAAAGAACCATTGGCTTTTGGTTTTCATCTCGGCAGTGACTCAGAGTTTACTTCTGCTAGTGTGACAATACTTTGTTACAGGTATGACATAATGATGAATGAACTATATCAAAACAGGAAATTCATACGATAAACTGTTTAGAGATCTCGTTTAGATCACACGAGACCACAAATGAGCAAAAAGTGAAGTAACGCAGCAACAATGAAAACTAATCTTGTGACGATAAGATGTCGGAATGTAAAAAGAAATGAAAAAAAATACGAAGGGAAAATAATGAGGAAAATGATGACTAAAAGCAAAGTTAATTGGAGCCAAGATCCGAGAAAAATAGGGAGAAAGAATTACAAAAAGATCGGTTGGCAATTTGAAAAAAATAAATACATATCGTTATATAGAGAATGTTCATAAAATAAAGAACAGAAACCGGAAGCTACTGAGGAAACATTAGCACAAGAGGAAGAAAAAAAAGAAAGAAAGAAATAATGAAAAGAAGAAAGAAATTAGAAACAATCGGAAAAAAAAAGTTTGATACACGGTAAAAGGAAAATGGTTTGTGTAGGAAGATATCTTAATTAAAAAAGCAAACAAATTGAAAACAGAAAATAACAAGAAAAGGGAAAAGAAGAAACAATGGCTTATAAAAATAATCAAAGAACGAACGAAAGAAAGAAAGAAAGAAAAGATGGAAATAAATACTGAAGTATTGTAGTAAAGAGAAGATATACTGATAGATTGAAAGAAAAACGAAAGAAAAAGTCAAACGAAGAAATACAACAAAGCTAAAGAGAGAAGAAAGAGAAAAATAAGTATATATATAAGAAACAACGAAAAGAAAAGAAAAAAAACGGAGATAAGGTGGTGAAAAGATATATAATAATTCTGAAAAATAAATGAATAAATAAGGTAATCTAGGAAAGAAATAAGAAGAACCTTGGAAACGAAAGCAATTGATGGAAGCCAAACAAACGAGTAGAACTTATTTTCATCAAACAAAATAATCATATCGAAAACAAAGTGAAATGGTAGAAAATAAATAATGGCTTATGAAAATAAATAAATACAGAAAGAAAAAAAGAAAGAAAAAGGAAAGAAACAAAGAATGCACTATTGCAATAAAAGGAAAGAGAACGAGAAGACATATTGTTTTATACTATGAAAGAAAAAGAGAACAAAGTTATGAAAGAATTGCTTTCTTTCCTTCTTTCTTTTTTGTTCTCTTTTTTTTTTTTCTTAATATAAAACAATATATATATATATATATATATATATATATATATATATATATGAAGACAACAATGAATCAAAGACAAAAAAGAAAACAATGTAAACTATAGAAGAAAATTAGAAAAGACAAAGAAAGAAATCACATAAGACTCTCAAAGAAGGCGATGAAAGACAAACTAATTAATAAAACTTATCTGAAGATAAAGAAACAAAGAAACAGAAAGAGAAAAGTTAAAGTAAATACAGACAGACTACCAAAATATCAATATATAAAAGAAGTAAAAAAGATGCGGGAGTGCAAAGAGAAAGAACATATTGCACTAATTTCTAAGGTAGAGAGTGTCTGCTTCTTATACCAGAACACGAACCAATTAACAGAAAAAAAAAAGCATAGAAACATTCATTTAACTGGCCAAACAGGATATTGAACGAATTAAGCATAATTTGACCTTAATGAGGATTGTCAATGATATTTGTAATACTACCCTACAATCGAACGCTCGTAACCAGTTCCCCAACATAGTAGTAGTAGACATTTTCCATTGTTTTCTCTTCAGTACAATCACCAGTTCATTCAAAAGGAAAGACAATGTAGTAAATATTTGCATTCTGTTTGCATAAATTCTGAAGCTAGGGAGAGAAATGCTTAATCATAGATATGGCGGTGTCATCAGATGAAGTATATATTTGTTAAAGTATATGACACAAGAGAATATAAGGATTCTGAAATTGCAATTAAAGAAACGTGGTGAGTTAAAACTACGATTATACCGCTAACAATTGGATCACTCACTAAATTAAAAAGGTTATCTAGAAGAACATTTACAAAGTCCATGGTAGCACCTGTTTGTCAGAGATTCAAAATATTGCGCTGTGTAGAACGATACTTCTACACAGGAGAATATTATCAATGGAAAAAAAACACCTGCGTATATGTTAAATAAAACTTCATAGAATTTCTGCAAACAGAATGCACATCTTTAGTAATTTGTTTTAGCCTATGTAATAACCCGGCCAGGGATTGCACTGAACAAAGCAAAGATTAACCATAATGATAATAATATGTATATATATGTATGTAGAGCTGGCCATTCCTATTCGAGGATACCCCTCTATAGGGACTGGCCAGTCCATATTGCAGACGCTTGCTCAGGCACATTTGTGTTTGTTCAACACCCACAGAACCCACCTGTGGTTTATACTGCAACTATGCTGGGCAGACCTTAGTTACAGTGTCTGGGAAAGAGCTTGTTATCTAGCGTGTTCAACAATTTGAACCAAACCAACACGCTCACGCCCTCGGCCACGATGACTTGCGACTGCGTGCTAGCACTGCTGTCGACAGCCCCAAGTGTTCCGTCTATCCAGTTTCACTCACAGGGCTTGGTATGGTTTTTCAGGCACGTTCCGAAGGTGCCGTACGCTGGGATTGACCCCGCTAGTCTAATAGCATCAGAAAGTCACCTTTCTTGCAAATTGACCATGCTGTTATTCGAACCCGGGTCTCATGGTCAGAATGCAAACGTTCTAAACACTCGGCCACGTATTTACAACGACAACAACAGCAACAACAACAAGAATAGCAATAATAATAATAATAATAATAATGAACGAGAAAATTCCTTGTCATCGACATGGCTGTTTCATGTGACCATAATATCAAGGTTCAAGTAATTGACAAGTTTAAGGAGATAGAGCAAATCTCCGGATTGAAGTCGCCAGAGAGTGGAAGGTTCAAGCCACTGTCTTTCCAGTTATCATTGGCGCATTCGGCTCTATACCTTCGAACTTAAATTCCTACATGAAGAAAATCCGAATAAAGCTTAGTATCGCATCGCTTCAGAAGTCTGTGTTTATTGACACTGCAAATAACCTGTGAAAAAAGTGCTTTCTGTTTGAGGTCGTACAACTTGAGAACGCCGACGATGTAAGATCTTCGGTTGAAGATGTTATGAATAATCAAGAGTGGTCTCCCCTTGTTTTGCTACTCTTCTCTTTGGGAGAGCTATTTCTGTATACTGGGACTTTGCAAGAACACTATTCGCCAACCTTATATTCTCAGTTGACTAAAGCTTTCTTAAAGCCTACATCTGCGTATATGTTAAATAAAACTTTATAGAATTTCTGCAAACAGAATGCACATGTTTAAGGAATTTGTTTTAGCTTATGTAATAACCCGGCCAGGTATTGTACTGAACAAAAGCAAAGATTAACAACAATAATAATAATAATAATATGTATATATATATGTGTATGTATAGCTGGCCACTCGTATTCGAGTATACCCGTCTAATAAGGTGGCTGGCCAGTCCCTATTGCAGACGCTTTCTCAGGCACATTTTGTGTTTGCTCAATACCCACAGATTGAAGATGTTATGAATAATCAAGAGTGGTCTCCCCTTGTTTTGCTACTCTCCTCTTTGGGAGAGCTATTTCTGTTTACTAGGATTTTGAAAGAACACTATACGCGAACCTTATATTCGCAGTTGAATAAAGCTTTCTTAAAGCCTACACCTGCGTCCTCTTTTTCATTACGACGAATAAACGCGCGGACCAACAAAGACAACAACAAAACTAATAATAATAATATTGCAGATCAGGTCGAAACTAACTATGGAACTAACCCGAAATGCAGGACCTGCGGAAAATATGATGAAACTGTCGGCCGTATTATCTCAGCATGTCCGGAACTGGCAAAAAATGAATATTCTTGCAGACATAACCAGGTAGTGACATATGTGCATTAGAAGATGTGCAAGAAGCACAAAATCGAAACCACTGAGAGATGGTATGAGCACCAAACAGACAAATTTACCCAAAATAACGATGTAACTATCCTCTGGGATATGCCAATTAAATCTGACATGGAAATTGTTATGGGGTCCTCCCCTTTTCTATATAAGTGGACTCTACCAAGTGTTACTTGGAGTGCTGCCGTTAAATACTCAGAGTTAGACAGTGAGAGAGGATATATGGATAGTAAGAGAATATACGAACGGAGATAGTGTGAGGTAACCTCTTGTAGAAGTCAGTTACAAGCACGTAGACTCTAAAGAAGTCCTACTTCAAGACTGTATATATCTATCTGTATTTGCCACTAACCGCGTTCCTGAACTTACTAACAGTATTACTCTTTGTGTGATTGTGTAAATACATTTTATTCCTTATATTTAATTATTGCGTTTGTCATTCCTTGGAGACCGAATTCATCTCGGAATCCACAACAGAAATAAAAGCCAGCAGGCCTTATTAAAAGACAAGAAATTCAGGAAGTGTATGCTTATTGACATAGCAGTACCATCTGAGAGAAACTCCACCACAAAAATTACCGAGAAATTTTCCAAATACAAGGACCTGGAGATCGGAATTAACAGGATGTGGAGAATGAAAACTGAAACTGTACCAAGTGTATTCAGAGCTCTGGACCTTGTGAGAAAAGGAATGGACGATTTTATTAATAGTGTCCCAAGTAACATCGACATACATGTTCCCCAGAAGATTGAACTTCTAAGAACATCCCATATGCTAAATTTAAGTGCTATCACTTAAATGACAATTATCCAATAGGGCCTAAGGACCATAGTTTGGACCCGGCTCTACAGGATACAAAGCAGGAAACATAAAATACACAATAATAATAATAATAATAATAATATGTGGCACATGGGAACATCAACAATCCCCGTTGTAGTTGGGGTCCTCGGATTGGTTGGAAAAGATTCCAGTAGATTCATTGAAGGGATTCCTGGAAGCCCATGCCTTAAAGAAATACCAAAAAATTGTTCTCACGAGTACAGCCCACACCTTACAAAGGGTTTTGTCGATGAAATATTTTTTTTTCAGTGGAAAATGTCATGATGCCATTTCTAACCTTAGGTCTCTGGGCGGGACCCGGAAAGAAATGAGTACACATCAGAAATCAAAGGAAATAAAATAAAGATACTAATAATAAAACTGAAAACAATAATAGTACCAGTCATACTAATTTCTCTTGGAAGGATAAAAAAGGAACACAAAAAACATATTTCCTGGAAATCCCAGTTGAAGAGAAATATAAAAAATTGTCATGTTAAATACAGCTCTGACACTAAGAAGAACTTTGTCCAAGTAACGCAAGTGATATTATGGGAGTTATAAAAACAAATCATGAAATGTGGCCATAATCTCACATCACTACATGCCTTAGGTCTTCCCGCAGACTTGGGAGGTTGCGTGACCATAGCAGAAATCAAAATATAATGATGATAATAATAATAGAAAACGA
The DNA here is from genome assembly GCA_903632075.3 of Acanthosepion pharaonis. Classification (NCBI taxonomy): domain Eukaryota; kingdom Metazoa; phylum Mollusca; class Cephalopoda; order Sepiida; family Sepiidae; genus Acanthosepion; species Acanthosepion pharaonis. The sequence continues at coordinate 1,053,771 of CAHIKZ030000326.1, forward strand.
TTTAGCTGTTATTCTCTGTATTGAGCTGAATTTAAGCAATGATAAAGAAATATCTCTAAACAGCGGTGTAAACACAGGAGGGTAACGTTGGAAAAGCATTGCGTTTTGTCAATAGTTTTATAATGAATTAATATAATAATTCTTCAAACATTGAACGCAAATAGGCAATTGCGGAAAGAAAATAATGCTGTCAAAAAACGTGTAAGCTTAAAAAATTGTCCATAACTACATGAGAAATAAGAAACGAATGAAAATGTGGTGGCGGTATTTACTTGACTCCCACTAGGTCAAGATGTGACACAAGGTCGTTTTTCGTGGGAAACCCGAGCGTTTCCGCATAGGGTCACTGGTCAAAGATTGGTCATAACATGTCCAAGCTGGTCAAAGCTTAGTCAAGTTCTGGTCCAAGTTAGTCTTAGCAGGTCCTGATATGGTCCAAACTAGACTTTGCCATGGTCGCAAACCAGCCCGAAGGCCTGGCTGCTTCCGTGACCAAAATGAAAATGTGGTGGCAGTAGCGAGATGAAATAAACTAAAAGAAATGAAAGAAAGAATAAATGAAAAAAGAGACGGAAAGAAGTTAAAACGACCAAAAAGAAAGAATAATTAAACAGAGTCAAATTAAGAGGAAATGACGAAAATAATGTTTGATTCGTCTGTTTAACAGCATATCAACTCCATATTTAATTTTCTTGGGAACATGGACGTAATAAAAATATGAATAGAGTTTCTGTCTATATTTCTGAGATGAGGTATTATGTACACTATTTACAGTATTCAGACTATTGTCTTCATATTTGTCGCCATATTTGTTACAACGTTTCGGCCGGTGTATGCTCCGGCATTATTCAGGTGGTTGGAATGTCGAACTGAACCCTTTATTTCGCTCACTGGCGTAGACTGTTCTAGTTCCACGTGCCATGTTTTTAATGGATGTCAGTTATCAGTTATCCTCTGCTTAATTATCTCTCCAAGTTCTCCACCGCCTAAACCAGATATTGAACTCACACTCTCTGGGTCCCATCACTGGATCTACCTAACGCATTTATCCACTGTGCCATGTGTTCTTGTGGCACAATGGACAAAGGCGTTAGTTTAACTGACATCTATTAGACATGGTACGTGGAACTAGAACAGTCTACCCCAGTGAGCGAAATAAAGGGTTCAGTTCGACATTCCAACCGCCTGAAGAAGGCCGGAGCGTACAACGAACGAAACGTTGTAATAAATATGGTGATAAAGATGAGGACAATAGTCCGAATAATGTAAATATTGAATACAGTTATTCTACTTTCTCATTAGAATACATGGTACACAGCTTTTGTGCATATGCATGTTTGTGTAGATTACTACGGGAGGTGGTATATGTTTTGTGTTGTTTTACTGAAGTTATATTTAGGAATACAGTTTGATTTCTTCAAGAAATTGTATTATATTATATCGCTTCAAGTGATGAACGTTATTTCATGTTGGTTATTTGGTAGTATTTTTAACGGATTTCAGAGAAGTTGCTACAATTTGTTAGTAATGTGCGTATTGTTGATAATTTGACTATAAATATGTATTGTTGGTAATTTCTTTATATAAAAATGTATTGCTAGTATTTTTACTGTAAAAATGTATTTTTACACTACCATGGGGTTTCGCTATTGTTTGGTGGGGGCCAGTATTTGTATATAACTGGGACGATAACAAGTTTTAACACCCGGGGTTAGGGTGAAACTCGTATCAACAGTAACTGAGGTGGTTACACGATCCTCAATACTTCACCCCAGTCACCCGATCAAACGCTTTGCTGCCAGATATAATTTATCGTCATACCCTGGATTGCGAAAATAATGAAGGCATTAAAATATAAAATATATATATATATATATATATATATATATATATATATATATATATATATATATATATATATATATATATATATATATAAAGAAATATATATATATATATATATATATATATATAAAGACGAAATAAAAAGTATATATATATATATATATATATATATATATATATATATATAAAGACACAATAAAAAGAAAAGGAAAGAAAGGGGAAACACAGATAAAGTAAAAAAGTGAGAGAAAAAGAAAGAAAAGGCAAGTGAGAGGAAAAGAAAGAAAGAAAGAAAGAAAGAAAGAAAGAAAGAAAGAAAAAGATCAAAATATAAAAGCCTGAAAAGGAAATTAAAAAAAATTGTGAAATCCCGTACGATCAATGAAGTTAAGCAATATCGAACGTTGACAGTAACTAGATGGGCAGTGAATGTGCGGGTGGTGTAATGGATACCGATTTGGAATTTTAAATCGCGGAGCTGAGATCCAATTCCAGTTGTGTTCCTTATATTCATTTTTGCGCAAATAACCTTTAGAAATGTATGATTCCACTTTTAACCTCAGTTATGGGTTAATTAGTAAGACTTCTATTGCTAAATCATTTTTATCTCCAAAAAAATGTTACAATCTACAGGTATTTTATGACTTTAAATAACCTGCATAAGGTTGATAAGTCGTAAAATAAGTTAATCAGTCAATCAGTTAGCCACAATAACTTATGAAAGAAAGGTGGTAATAAAGGGGAAAAGGCGTACGAGCAGAAAATTTTTTTTTTAAAATATGAAAAAAAAATGTTTTTATTTAAAAAAAGAAATAAAGGAAAATGTAAGAAATCTAAAACAGAAAAATAGAGAGAAAAATGTAAGAGAAAGGAAAAAGAAAGAAAAAAAGGAAATTGTCAGAATAAAAAGAAAAAGAAAAGCAGCAATGAGAAAAGGGAAGAAAACATAAGAATGGAAGAGAGAAAGGAAGACAAATTAAAGAAATAAAAAACTTATAGAAATAAAGGAAAAGAAAGATCGAAAAAAAGAATAAATGAATGTTTTACAAATTTCTTTATTTGTAAAATATTCACTTATTCTTTCTTTCCATCTTTCTTTTCCTTCATTTATTTTTATAAGTTTTATTTTTTTTAAATGTCTTCCTTTCTGTAAAAATGTATAAAAGGAAGGAAAAGAAAGAAAGAATCCAAGAAAGAAAATAGTTGAAAAAAAGAACGTAATATGAAAAAAAAAGACAATTTAAATGAAAAACAATTAAAATGCAGAGAAATGAAATAAAAATGAAAGAGAAAAACCAATAAATAGAATAATGTGACATTGGAAGTATAAAAGAGAAAAAAATATGAAAATAAAACCAGAATAAAAGAAAAAGAAAGAAAAGCAAGAAAAAAAGGAAATGAACCGGAAAAATGTTGAAAATGAAGGAAAGAAAGACATTTAAAGCAACTTAATGAAATTTATATGAAATAAGGAAAATACAGGAAACTATATAAATAAGAAAAAAAAAACGAGGAAGAAAGAATGAAAATATTGGAAAGAAAGAGAAAGCAAGACGAAAAATGAGGACGAAAATATAAGAAAAACGAAAGAAAAGAAATGAAAAAGAATTGAAAGAATGACAAAAATAAAAACGTAATAAGGCAGAAAGAAAATATCAAATGAAGTTTGTCCCTAAGAACTATGAGTAAGAAGTCGAGAATAAAAACGAACAAAGAAAACGAACGCGTGATAACAAATTAGCAGGGGAAAAAAAAACTATATTTAAATTCGATGTCTTGAAAGAGAATGAAATCAGAAGGAAGAAAGAATGTTAATAAGCAAATAATAAATAAAAGATGTACTAATGGACAAATTAGAATAAAAATAAAATGATACGGTAAAAGCAACAGGAAGTGAAATATAAACAAAGTAGAATAAAAATAAAACCAAACTCGAAAAACATTATTAAAAAGAATCCAAATCGGTAATTGGTTGCATTCGCAACTTTTCTGCCGAGAAACATCCGTTATTTTTTTAAGTTCGATTTCTTTTCGTCTTTTAACTGTCATCAATATTACTGGTCGTTATCATCGGCTATGAGAATTTCTCAATTTTAAATATACTTTTTGACTTTATTAAAAGCGTATCATAGTATTACACACAATATCGAAACAAATAAACTGCGTGCCACACGTTTACTAACAGGCAATTCGATGCATATTCATTATATTTAATCATGGTTTTGTATACAATTTCTCTTCAGGCAGTCGGCGAATCATGACTCTCCACACCTTCCCATCCCATGTAGCTGAAAGCAAAGTTTGCTTCCTTACTACCCCGCCTAATTCTTGTTCAGTTGTTCATTTACACAAGGAAGGTTAGTTGATGTATTCCACTCTCCGCTTTACATATAATATTTTATAGGGATGTCACATTCTTCAAGTATACTTTTCTCAATATGTGCTTTATTTAAAATCATGTCAGCCCATGCAGGGCTATAATGTCACTCGGACGCAGTGGGTTACACGGAATGAAAGAAAATGAAAAGACTTTAGTGGGGAGAAGCAAGGAATGGACAATAAAGGAACACGACTCAGGATGACGATTAACGTTGCATTCACATTTTCGAAGATTGTCAAGAAACCAGAATTTTCACATGTCTCTTTCTGTTTTTAAAGTAATAAAAAGTGTAAATGGCGCAGTCAGTCGAATCTGAGGATGCCAGTCTGCTAGGGCTGGGAGACAATCCTCATTGCAGACGACTACTCTGGCACATTTGTGTTGGTTCAAAATGTGTTCATCTATGGTTTATACGGCAACTATACTGAGCAGACCTTAGTTACAGTTTCTGGGGGAGAGCGCGTTACTTATCGTGATTAATAATCTGAACAAGGCTAGCACGCGAACACCCTCAGTCATGATGATGTATGAAAACACGATGTGGTGTGGTTTTCATGCAATTTCCAAAGGTGCAGCACGCTAGGATCGCCCCCGATAACCTTTCTGACAAATCGACCATGGGGAGATTCGAACACGGAGCTCATGATCAGAAAGCGAACGTTCTAACCACTCGGTCACGTGAGCATATGTATAAACTAGGATCGCCCCGATAACCTTCCTGACAAATGAGGTGATCAGAAAGGAACGTTCCAACCACTTGGTCATGTGAGCATACTTTAAACTAATTTATGGTATGGTTTCCAGGCAATTTCCAAAGGTGCAGCACGCTAGAGATAACCTTCCTGACAAATCGCCCCGAATAACCCCTGACAAATAAACGACCATGGGGAGATTCAAAGTACAGCACGCCAGGATCGCCCCACGGAGCTCATGATCAGAAAGCGAACGTAGGACGATAACCTTCCTAACCGACCGGTCACGTGAGCGAACTTTAAACTAATGAAATCTTATGGTATGGTTTCGATAACCTTCCTGACAAATCGGCAATTCCAAAGGTGCATGGTATGGTTTCAGGATCGCCCCCGATAACCTTCCTGACAAATCGACCATGGGGAAATTCGAACCCGAGCTCATGATCAGAAAGCGAACGTTCTAACCACTCGGTCACGTGAGCATACTTTAAACTAATGAGGTCTTATGGTATGGTTTCCAGGCAATTTCAAAGGTGCAGCACGCTAGGATCGCCCCCCGATAACCTTCCTGACAAATCGGCCATGGGGAAATTCAAACCCGGAGCTCATGATCAGAAAGCGAACGTTCTAACCACTCGGTCACGTGAGCATACTTTAAACTAATGAGATCTTATGGTATGGTTTCAGGCAATTTCAAAGGTGCAGCACGCTAGGATCGCCCCGATAACCTTCCTGACAAATCGACCATGGGGAAATTCGAACCCGGAGCTCATGATCAGAAAGCGAACGTTCTAACCACTCGGTCACGTGAGCATACTTTAAACTAATGAGGTCTTATGGTATGGTTTCCAGGCAATTTCCAAAGGTGCAGCACGCTAGGATCGCCCCCGATAACCTTCCTGACAAATCGACCATGGGGAGATTCGAACCCGGAGCTCATGATCAGAAAGCGAACGTTCTAACCACTCGGTCACGTGAGCATACTTTAAACTAATGAGGTCTTATGGTATGGTTTCCAGGCAATTTCCAAAGGTGCAGCACGCTAGGATCGCCCCCGATAACCTTTCTGACAAATCGACCATGGGAGATTCGAACCCGGAGCTCATGATCAGAAAGCGAACGTTCTAACCACTCGGTCACGTGAGCATACTTTAAACTAATGAGGTCTTATGGTATGGTTTCCAGGCAATTTCCAAAGGTGCAGCTGGATCGCCCCTGAGGATCGACAAATCGACCATGGGGAGATAACCTTCCTGACAAACGTTCGACCACTCGGTCACGTGAGCATTTTAAACCCTTATGGTATGGTTTCATTTCCAAAGATCAGAAAGCAGGACGTTCTTCCTGACAAATCGACCATGGGAGATTCGAACTCGGGCTCATGATCAGAAAGCGAACGTTCTAACCACTCGGTCACGTGTGCATACTTTAAACTAATGAGGTCTTATGGTATGGTTTCCAGGATTTCCAAAGGTACAGCACGCTAGGATCGCCCCGATAACCTTCCTGACAAATCGACCATGCGGGGAAATTGAACCAGCTCATGATCAGAAAGCGAACGTTCTAACCCCTCGGTCACGTGAGCAACTTTGAACTAATGAGATCTTATGGTATGAGGCAATTTCCAAAGGTGCAGCACCAGGATGGGGATAACCTTCCTGACAAATCGACCATGGGGAAATTCGAACCCGGAGCTCATGATCAGAAAGCGAACGTTCTAAACCTCACGTTAAACTAATGAGGTCTTATGGTCAGGTGCGTGATCGCATAACCTTCCTTTAAACTCATGATCAGAAATGAGGTTCTTATGGTCACGTGAGACTTTGAACTAATGAGATCTTATGGTATGGCAATTGCAAAGGTGCAGCACGCCAGGATCGCCCCCGATAACCTTCCTGACAAATCGACCACCATGGGGATCAGAAAGCGAACGTTTAACCACTCGGTCACGGAGCATACTTTGAACTAATGAGTTCTTATGGTATGGATCAGAAAGGTGCGAACGATTCGATAACCTTCCTGACAAATCGACCGGGAGATTCGTGAGCCTGCGATGAGAAAGCGAACGTTCTAACCAAACTTTAAACTAATGAGGTCTTATGGTATGGTTTCCAGGCAATTTCCAAAGGTGCAGCACGCGAGGATCGCCCCGATAACCTTTCGACCATGGGGAGATTCGAACCCGGAGCTCGTGATCAGAAAGCGTTCACGTGAGCATACTTTAAACTAATGAGGTCTTATGGTATGGTTTCCAGGCAATTTCAAAGGTGCAGCACGCTAGGATCGCCCCGATAACCCTTCCTGACAAATCGACCATGGGGGAGATTCAGAACCCGGGAGCTCATGATCAGAAAGGACCGGTCACGACCATGGATGGTTTCCAGGCAATTTCCAAAGTTGCAGCACGCTAGGATCGCCCCGATAACCTTTCTGACAAACCGACCATGGGGAGGAACCCGGAGCTCATGATCAGAAAGCGAACGTTCTAACCACTCGGTCACGTGAGCATACTTTAAACTAATGAGGTCTTATGGTATGGTTTTCAGGCAATTTCCAAAGGTGCAGCACGCTAGGATTTGATAACCTTCCCTGACAAATCGACCATGGGGAGATCTGAACCCGGAGCTCATGATCGAAAGCGAACGTTCTAACCACTCGGTCACGTGAGCATGGCTTTAAACTAATGAGGTCTGGTGTTACAGGCAATTTCCAAAGGTGCAGCACGCTGGGAGATGGGGATTTGAACCCGGAGCTCATGATCAGAAAGCGAACGTTCTAACCACTCGGTCACGTGAGCATAATGAGGTCTTATTTTTGTTTCCGCTTTTATTAGAAATTCCAAGCTTCTCATATGACTGGACCATGACTATTGAGACTTAAACTCAACCCAGACCTCGTACAGAGAGTCGGCGCGTCTTACCCCCGACGGGGGGGGGGTGGAATATTTGGATCCCGTTGTGGCATCTGCCATTTTTTCAGCACTGTTTTATGGCCATACACCATTTACTGATGTTACATTGTGAGTCATCAACTAATAATATACATTGTGTAATCTGCATGAGAGGTACCAGTGAGTACGACTCAGGGACCTCGATGATGTTGGTAACTCAAAAGTGTTACTTTTAGAAGCGTTTTTTTTTTTTGCTTTTTGTACTTTCACCTTTTTTCTCCCTAAGTTATATTGTCAATAATCAACGATAATAATCGACATGGCATTTGCTTATTACCCCTGAACCTCTCAGCCACGTGGGGCCCAATGCTTAATGGGGAGCGGGAGGGCAGAAATGCTAATTTCAGAAGTACTTATTTTTTAAAATTGCAATTGTCTTACTGAACAGGTCTTTTAAATCAATTAAGAGGGTAATATATCTCGGTAAAATCATTTTTTATTCCATGATCATCCACTAAGGAGGAACTTTGATTTTTTTTACTAATACTAATAATAATACTAACCAGAAGTCCACGGCTAGTAATTGACATAAAATTTCTAGTTCCTATTTTTACATTTCTAGAAAAATTAAACCGAGAAAACGATCGCCTCAAAAATAAAAAAAATGTTTAAAGAATTTAACGCATGAAAAAATTTCCCGAAAACTGAAATACTCTTTTCAAAACAATTTTTAAGACAATCCCGTTTGTTTAAATTATTTACATTATACGGACTGTTATCCTCATCTTCATTGACATATTCACAACGTTTCGGCTGTTGTACACTACGGCTTTCTTCAGGAGACTGGAATATCGAATCTAAACCTTTATTTAGCCCACTCTGGTAGATTGTTGCCTGAAGAAGGCAGGAGCGTACAACGGCCGAAACGTTGTGAATATGGCAATGAAGATGAGGATAACAGTCCGAATAATGTAAATAATGTAAATAATCATAACACCTCATTTCAGAGATATAGATAGAATCCAGTTTGTGTTGTGTTGGAATCGATGAAGATGCTGGAAAAATGGTCAGTTCCCCGTATCAATTTAGTAATTACATGAGTCCTGCTATCCTCTACCTTTATAAGAGCTAGATTAGGCCCCAGATTGAGAATTATTGGCATATATAGGCAGGAGCTGTTGTTCCTAGGTTCACCCTGACTCGAGGTGGTAGCACCTGTTAGGGTCCCAGCTATGGGAAAATAGTGAACCAAAAACAAAACACTATAAAAGTATTAAAATACTCTTTTATAGTAACCTTACCAACAATGCATATTTATAACAAAATGAGCAGCAAGACATTTTATAGTAGAGTTACCAACAATACATTTTATCTGTATTTGAAGGCATACAATTGTGTTCAAAATATATTTAGTTGAAGCCATAAAATTGTGTTCAAAATATTTAGATTTCCATATTAAATAACCCACAAGGGAAGATATGTCGCTAAAGAAAATCAAGCAAACAGTGAACATGAAAGAAATATGTTATGTTGATTTTTTTGGTATTTCATGATATTAATCCATATAATATCCTAAGATTTCTTAATGAAATCTAACGTTATTCAAACATATAACTTCAACAAAACTGCAACATAAAACAAACATTTCACCGCACAGCACAAACATGTATATGCACAAAAGCTGAGTATCATCTACCATGTATTCAATTGTGAAAGCAGAATAATATATATCATATTTTTATTATTTCAAATCTGCCAAGAAAATTAAATTACGACATTAATTGACCCATAATGTGTTGATATGCCGTTAAACAAACAAATCAATCAATCAAAGTGCAAGCCTCTTTTGACAATCAGAATAAAAATAACACGATATGGATTCGAACACCGAAAATCTCAGACAGAATTAAAAGTCGATTTCCGAATCACTTAAAAAAAATATCATAACCATAGCATATCCGTTCTATAAACTTTATTTTACTTTTTAGAAAACGCAGATTGTGTGTGTGTGTGTGTGTGTGTGTGTGTGTGTGTGTCTGTGTGTCTGTACGTTTATATATTGGATCGGATTTGCTACATTTTTCAACCGATTTCAGCAAAACTTCACCGAACTGCGTAAAATTTCCTTGCGGTAGTTCTGACAGCGCCAAAAATTGGAAAAACACAATTGTTTTTGCACGAAATCAGTTTGAAAACACGATAAAACACGATTCTGTCTACAGAATGAAAGGGGGACAACTCATATCGAGTTATACTTATTATAAAACCCAGGTTGTGTGTGTGTGTTCGTTTATATATGGGATCGGATTTCCCACATTTTTCAACCGATTTCAACAAAACTACACTTTTTTTTTTGCACACTTTTTACTTTATTTTTACATTCAGAATGCTTTAAAAATTCCATTTACAAGACAATTGTTTATAATAAAATTCTATTCAATCGATAGACTCATAACGATTGAAAACAATGTTTTTGTTTGAGTTTGGGTTTGACCAATTCGTAAAAAAAAAAAAAAACAAAAAAAAAATTAATTAAGACATGCGTGTCCGTCAACCTTAAACAATAATCTTTGTCAATTTTATTTTTCAGTCTTTATGATGGTCGATACTTGATCTATCTCTTACTGTTACATCCCCGGGCAACGCCGGGGTCTATTGCTAGTCAATACTAAGCTTACATTAGATTGAAAGAAGTGTACTATTATAAAGCAATCATAGGGGATCGAACTTACTATTTGGTCGGAATAGTCAACTAAATAAACTTGCTAACCATTATTTCTCAGCGAGGCCCCCGTCTGCCATACAATATTTATTATATTTAGTGAATAGCAAAGCCATCCTAAGGGAGTCGTTGACCCTACAATGATGTATTATCGGCGGGTGCAATGTATGATAGGCAGATGACATTGTGTTGATAGCAGACCTAGTAAAGTAAAGTGAGAAGAAAGGACTAATCCTCAATTGTAAAATGAGTGAGTATAGGTTGTCAGCAAGAGAAAATTTCCAAGACGAATATGAGACGTCAACATCAGACGATTGAAGAAGTTTAAATAACTTGGAAATATTATAACACAGGCTGTGTCACCCCGAAATCAAACTTCGTATTGGTCTAGATCAAAGGTCGTCAAAGCACCTTTTAATTTCTCTTCCTCCCCCAGTGACCCCGCCCTATTTAAAATATCTTTGGATCTTAAAACTCGCATTAATGTTGCCATTTAAAATGTTAAATAAAATGTATGAAAATTTTAGAAATTTCGATCAGGTTCAAAATCTTCGCCCCGGATCATCACGTTCAGAAAATATATTAACTAACCCTAATGCATAAACCAAATATATATTAAACACCAAACGTAATGTTGTTGAACAGAAATGCATACTAATACCCAAGTAATAATGTATTGTTTGCAAAGATGGTTAAAATGTTCTTGCAGATGAAGAGATGACTAGAGGCAACAGAAATATGGTTCTACAGAAGGATAATGCGAATAACATGGACGAGCTTTGAAACAACGAGGAAAGTAAGGAAAATGGAAACAAAGAAGGTACTTATATTAATCAGGTAGGTGGCCGGCTGCTTTCTTTTCTCTTCTTTGCCCTCAATATCCACGCTAAGTGTAGAATTTCCCAAGCCCTTCTTCCTAGTTGTAAGTCCCAGATGTTTCAGCTTTTTTTCCTGATTCTACAAGTGTCGTTTCTGTTTGTTTCTTTATATAAGCGTCGGTTTTGTTATTTGCCGTAAGACATTTTCGATGCTAATGCTCTCCGCCTATGGACTTCGAGGTATCCTTCTGTAGACCGATATTTGCTTCTAATCTTTTCTTCATCTGTCAGGAGATCGTCCTGCATTCACTGCCATACAAGAGGAACGATTCAGCTCCCTTTTCCTTAAATGTCCCGTTTCTTAATACTTCGTCTAGTTTTTCGAAAGCCTCCTCTTCTAATCTCGAAGGAGAATGAGGAAAATAGTACGTGAATACTTTGTCTGGGACAAGGTCAAATATGGTGAGTGGTAATTATTCTTCTATAGTTCCTTCTTACTTTTCTGATCGATACGAACACTGCATACTCAACGCTAGTAGCTTTTGGCCCAAATAAACTGAACGTGTTATATAATTATATAGCTATCCTGAAACGTGAAGTCTCGTTTTTACCGATTTACGCAGATTATGATTATTAAGTGGGAAATTTGACCCTCACCGACAGCGCAACAATTTTCATATCGCACAAAACTAAACTAAGCATAGAAAATACTTGTGAATCATCGTGGTGCAATGGTTGATGCTCTGACTTCGCAGATGTCTACAAACGGTTATCCGCGCGGAATTTGGAATCGATTTGAAATTCCAGCCTATATTGCATTCACTTTCACACCATTGCCATTTTAAATGGGGTGTATATATCTGTTCTTTAGTCTGTCTCTTCCCTCCAGGGTAGGGCTATCAATGTGAGAAAATAACTTATTCTGTAAATAGTCTGGCCTGTTTTGTAATGTCTGTTCTGGCTTGCTCGTGGGTTTTCAGGTGACAGGAAGAGACTAGAGTAGTTTCGGTGAGTTTTCAGGCATACACAGCATGTTAAATTATTTTCCAGAGTAGCAGATTATATGCAATCTACTATTTCAAAACTTATTTTCGCATGGGTTGGAGGCTATTCTGACTTAGAGAACTGGTGCAACACAAGCGCCTAACAATATTTTGTAAATATTTATAGTCTGGATTTCCGAAATGTTCCTTTGTTTGAAATATTATTTTGCATCGTTTTATTGTTGATGATTATTTCCCACTGGAAGGTAATATTTTAATCTCATATCATTCAGTCTATTAAATCTTTGTATATGTTGTTATTAGCGAATTATTTCGATTAACCCATTAGTTTAAAACTGAGCGGTTCAGAGTTCCCAGAACAAGGGTAAGAGAGACTAGTTTGTAGCATTCTCAGTCACCTTGTTTGCTATATTTGTGTCATTTGGTATGGCAACTTCAAAAGTTTGAGAGTTCTTGGTGTCTTTATCCAGCACAGTAACACCGAGAGAGCGATAGTATTGTTATGAATAATCAAGAGTGGTCTCCCTTTGTTTTGTTACTCTCCGCTTTGAGATAGGTATTTCTGTTTACTGGAACTATAAAAGGACACTATACGCGAATCTTGTATTCTCAGTTGAATAAAACTTTCTTAAAGCTTACACCTGCGTACTTTTGCCATTACAAGTGTATCAGCCCATATGCCAGAAAAATATGTTCCCAACATATTGTGGGATTTTCAACTTCATCAAATGTTATGCAAAACATCAGCTCGTACCAGTTTTCTGCAACTTATTATCTATGATTGCGGCTCCCAAACCAATATACATAATCTGGTAGCAAATTCTCTGATCGGCAGATTGGATATTTTGAAGAGCGTAGAACCATGTTATAATTGCTATTGTTCCCGGGTACACTTTGACTCAACGTTGGAAACACTCATTAAGGTTCCAGCTATGGGGAAATAGTGAAACCCCAAACACGATGAAAGTATAAATATACATTTTTATACTAAAAATACCATCAATACATTTTTATATAAATTACCAACGATATATATTTATTTTAAAATGACCAACAATACATTTTATAGGAGAATTACCAACAATAAATACTATAGCAAAATGACTATATTTTATCTGTAATTGAAGCCACACAACTCGATTTTACTAAAAAAAAAAATCACATCACGCCGATAATAAAATCGACCTTACAGTAGAAATTTTCCAAGCGTAGCTTAGATGTGGCACAAGGCAGAAAGTATGGAGCACCCAGTGAGGATCAGAACTCACTACTCAGTCGTAATAGTTCCAGCGAGACAAGCTTTGCTAACCATTACACCGCCTCGAGGAGCCCAAATCGGCGTTGCCGTATTACAATATCTACAGACGTTTTTTGAAATCCTCTCCTGAAGCGTGGATACATTTTTGTCGGATTCTGTATAAACAAATGTCGCTTATAATTCAACATCAAGCGAAACGCCGCAGATGCGTTGAGGCTTAAATTTCAAATTTAATTTTATGAAGTCCGATATATTCAGATGTAGAGCCTAGCCAACTGCATTGACTTTCTTAACGGTTTTGACTTGATTTTTACTGCATTCTTTCTACCTTTTTTTTTTAAAAAAAACAAAAAAAAACAAAAACATTTCACCCATGCACTAAATTAGCGCCACTGAGACACAAGTGGTTAGTGAGCGTGAAAGAATAAGTAAAAAAGAGAAACATTGTCAAGGAGCGTGAACAACAAAAGAATTGTAATAAAAGAAGACAATAGATTACAATTGGCATTATATTTAAATTTTTGAAGATCAAAGTTAGCTGGAAAAGCATGGAGCTGGATGAGAATTCCACAAGCGGGAAGTGCAAGAAAAGAAACTTTTACCATAGAAGTTATGGTTCCAACCGGTTCTAATGTTTGAGATGCTAAAGTTCCAAATTCAAATTTTAGAGAAGTTTTGTGAACTATATAAAAAGAAAGTGAAAAAGATCAGTATTACGATTTTACATAATGTGAAACCATTTTATCAAGTAAGAATTTGGCACTCCCACACTGAAAAATGTATTGCGAATAGTGCAAAGTTTATAGTTTCAAGAAATGGAATCGGTGACCAATGTTGAATTTGCAAGAGAGAACTATACATTCACTTCACACTATTAATCTTATCAACCTTTTACAGGTTGATTAAAGCCAGAAATTATTTCTGAATTGGCTTACGGCAATATCGCGTTAACAAAAAAAAAACAACAAAAAACAAAACCGTTCCCGTCCGTTTTGAGTATGACGATAAACAACATCCGCGTCCTGGGTAAGACGATAAACTACGTCCAGCAGCAGGGCCACTGATCAGGTGGTTTTGAGAAGCGTGGAACCAAATCTTAATTGCTGCTGTTCCCAGGTCCACCTTGACCCGAGGTGGTAGCACCTGTTAGGCTCCCAGCTATGGACAAATAGTTAACCCCCAAAACTGGGGTCAAAACACTATGAAAGTGTGAAAATAGATTTTAATACCAGAAATACTTTGTAAAAACTTATTACCAACAATACATTATTACCATCAATACATTATTTTGAAAAAAATAAATATTACCAGCAATACATATTTGAAGAAAAATATTACTAGAAATAGATTTTTGAAGAAAAAAATATTACCAGCAATACGTTTTTGAAAAAAAAAATATTACCAGCAATGAAAATTTTGTTGGCATTAAATAACCCATTGAGGTTGATATACCGTAAAACAAGCCAAACCAAACCAAACAGTTTCCGGTACGATCACCGAAGTTAAGCAAGGTCGGGCGTAGTCAGTACCTAGATGGGTAACCGCTTGGTAATACTAAGTGTTGTAAGCTTGGATTTTATAGGTGGGGGGATAATGGATAATGGCTCGGAATTGTTAATCGGAGAGTCGAGTTCTAGTTTCAGTTGGATTCATTATATTCACTTACAAGCAAATACTCATGGGAAAGGCATGGATTTACCTCGCCTCCCTCTAGATATGGGTTAATTAGTAAGACTTCTATCACTAACTCATTATTATATCCCCCCAAAAAAAGAAAGCCATACAAATCTAAAATAGTTTTAGATTTAAATGGGATGACAAACCGTAAAAACGAATCAGTGAACCGATAAAACATTTTTCAAGATAGTAATGATTTACTGATACATGTCCTGCTATTTAACACATTGCTGGGTGATGAAGAGATGGATTCGTAGCTTTCCCAAAGGTATTTGCGCGTATGGGAAGAGAAGAAACCTGATTTCGATTATCAATTTTGAGACGTTATCCATTAGCAGCACATCCATGCTTACAACGTCCTGGGTATGACGATAAACTACATCCGCGTCCTGGGTATGACGATAAACTACGTCCAACAGCAAGGCCTCTGATAATGTTTTTGAAAGAATAATGTTGCTAGCTATATGTTTTTGAAACAAATAATGTTGCCAGCTATACGTTTAATAGTATATTTTTATATATATATATATATATATATATATATATATATATATATATATATATATTGTTATCTCAAATAACAACTTAAAAGAGACTGTTTGACCAACACAAGGAATGATAAAAGATTCATTTTAAAAGATAAAAATAAAAAAAAACAAATGAAAACTACAGACAAAAGTTCATTTTCTCCATCAAGACATTCATTTCTGTAGTTTACGGCTACCAGCAAGCAGAAATATTTCTTTTCCTGATGATGGCCATGTTGACCGAAACTAGTCAAGGAATCTAAATGAAATAATAATAAAAAAAAACGAAAGAATATTAATCTACACCTCAGTGTGTCTGAAGATTTTTATTTTTTAATATTTTTTATTGTTCAATATATATATATATATATATATATATATATATATATATATATATATATATAGATACACCTAGTGAGCCAGAAAAAACCTACCTAGGTTTCACCTAAACGGATCGTCAGGGAAAGTCTGCTCTACGGTTGTATTGAGCTCTTTTGTTAGTTAGTTGTTACTCGTATCGGGGGTTTTTCTTTGAGCTTCAGACCTGCATCTGTGCGATTTTTTTGTCGGCAGAAGTTCATGTTTGTAGCTCTTTCTTTTTTAAAACCTTTTTTTCCTCGAGATTGATTTGATTAGCAAATCAAAAATTCGAGGGTTTTTCGAAACGAGTCTAGTTATCTATATATATATATATATATATATATATATATAAACTAAATTTTGCATTAGATGACCTACAGTGGCTGATATGGCATAAAACCCAACCAACCATGTTTTCAATAGCTGGTATTCCCAAGCGGTTACCCCTCGAAATACTGACCAGGCTCGACGTTGCTTAACTTCGGTGATCGATAGAATTGCAGGAAGCTATAGAGAAACATGATCGTCTACGTCCTGAATATACATGGGTTGTTTTGAAGGAAATAACCTTTATTTAAAAACAAAAAAAAATATATATCTCTGTTCCATCCCAGTCCTTCACCATCTCTAAGTTTGCATTCTCTCCCAAAGGTTAACTACGACTGATAACGTTAGCGCATTGTCATTTTCATTGGCGCACCCCTGTCGCTATGTAAGGCGGGAAGAAGAGGTGGCTGAACAAATTCGATTGTCTTCCGCCATCACGACAACTTTTTTTTTTTTTTTTTTACTTTCGACTACCGCTTGTTACATTATTATGAGTAAATTTGATGAGAATAACAAAGTCGGTGAAAAGTAGTTTGTTTTGTGTCCCGTGACAATAGATAGCGTCAGCAATGGCAAAATAAAATGGAAGGAAACGGAATTCTAAAGAAAACACACACACACATACACGCACAAAAGAAACGTTTTTTGGCTGGGAACTTTTTTGACGAAGATAACGAAATATTATTCACGTTTTTTCCTTTCATGGTTTAGTTTTAGGGCCTTATAGATGAAAAGGAGGACTGTTTAGAACTATATATATATATATATATATATATATATATATATATATATATATATATATAAACACATATATATATATATATAAGCCTGCCTTTAATTTTATATTTACTACACTTCTGCTATTACTCTTTGTCTCTCACCCTCTTACGACCCTATATATATATATATATATATATATATATATATGTATATATATATATACATGAAAAATCTTTTTTTTTTGTTGTACTTATTTTTACCTCAATGAATTCATTTATTCTTTCATTCATATATATATATATATATATATATATATATATATATATAAAGAAATATAGTTTTTAAGTTGTGCTATATTTTGGGATAAAGTGCTCAATATCAGAGATAGAGCGTGTGTAAATATAAAGTGAACATAAAGTCAACACTTACTTAATCGTCTGTTTCACGACGATTGCAATAGTCATGAAACAGACTGTCGACTAAGTGTTGACTTATATGTTCACTTATATATATATATTTATATATATATATATATATATATATATATATATATATATAAATTAGATTTGCAAAAATAATGACGTAATAATGTCGTTTTTTGACGTTAAAAATACGTCAAAAAACGACATTATTATGTCATTATTTTTTGCACTAAATAATATATATATATATATATATATATATATATATATATATATATATATATATATATATATATATATATATATATATATATATATCGATTGAAGATGGAACAGAGCTTACTTTTAACTCAATTTAATTCAAATAATTATATTGAAGTTTTCGGCTCTTGTTTTGTAACATGAGACCTCTTATGTCACGAGTTGGAATCATATTTTTAAATCAATAATATATATATATATATATATATATATATATATATATATATATATATATATATATGTATGTATATACGCACGCACACACACCTACAGAGGGTGAGAATGTTAAATGTCACCATTTTAAATTTTTTAATTCGCGCATGTGCGTTGTTTGTTTCGCATTTTATCGACCGCAAGTATAGTAGGGTCGGTTAGGCCCCATCTTTGACAAAAAGAACAAAATAACCCAATTCACTTCAAAAGAAATTTGGAAAACGGCATACTCTACTGTTTGACATTGGCACCAGAAGCTGCAATATGACCATTTCAGAATGTTTGCGTGTCAAAATGAAGATAGTGCAGCGGATTCAGAAAGAGTTGGATGAGTCTAATGGTGATTATGAATATGTTTGGAGTCATTACTAGCGATG
Organism: Acanthosepion pharaonis; assembly: GCA_903632075.3. Classification (NCBI taxonomy): domain Eukaryota; kingdom Metazoa; phylum Mollusca; class Cephalopoda; order Sepiida; family Sepiidae; genus Acanthosepion; species Acanthosepion pharaonis. Next base: position 1,072,264 of record CAHIKZ030000326.1, read on the forward strand.
GCGACACTATACCTCCATTCATCATTCTACAGGGCCTCAGACTCAACACGGGGGCTTACATCAATTGCCTTCAGGAAGTAGTATTGCCTTGGGTTAAGAGGGTGGCTGGTGGAAGTCACTATATCTGCAACATGCCACACAAGCAAGAGAACCCAATAATGCCTGTCAGACAATTTCTTCGACCAAATCAACCTTTACACTGGGCCACCTAACTCCCTTATATGTTATGCGTGGGGTACAGTTGTTACACCAAACATGAACTGAAGGCAATTTACCAACGTAAACACGGTGGCCGTCCAGGAGAGTTGCTGGAGATTCCGAAGTCCTCGGCAGGCCGTGGTTGAAGCGAATGCCGATTTTATTGGATAAATGTACTGTTTTTTTATTTCAAGACATTTTGTGTAATTTTGGTAAATATATCTCTGACAATGAGATATCAGTGTTATTTTAATTTTTGCGTAATTTAAACGACAATTCATCCATCGCAACCTGTGTATATATATATATATATATATATATATATATATATATATGTGTGTGTGTGTGTGTGTGTGTGTGTGTGCGTGTGTCTAACCACTCCTTATTACCCTATCTGTTAAATTACAAAACTTACACTACCAATCAATTTTCATTTCATTTTTCGTTTCATCTTTTGGAAGTGCTATCTGATGATCCGGTGTCCTTTAAAGGGCTCTGGTGAAATAAATTATTATAATGGAACCTTAAAAGTGGTCTATTTTTATTTTTATATATATATATATATATATATATATATATATATATATATATATATATATGTAAAAAAAGGCTTAAACACTAATATTCCATGGTCATAATTTATTCCATTGGAATCGTAAAATACGAACCAATTCATCAGATCTACAAATTAAAAAAAATACAAAAAAAAACATATATATATATATATATATGTAATGACAAAAAATTAGTTTTATGTTATGCTATATTTATGGGTGAAAGTGCTCAATATCAGAGGGCGTATGTAAATATAAAAGTAGACACTAACGTCAACACCAAGTCGCGAGAGAAAAAATATATACGAATATACATATCTATCTGAATGAAAAAAGGAAAAAATCCTCCGTGACGCGTTTCGTCCTTCCAAAAAGCCTTCTTTGGAATAATAATTGTTTTATTGATTGAATCATATATATGTAAGGGAAAGAAACCAATATAGAGATTATACATAATTCAGGAAAGGAAAAAAAATACTTGTCTTTCGTAGTTTTATCCAATTGCCATAACAATATTTACAGTAGAATGTTGTACATAGCAGCAGACCGACTACATTGGCGACCCTTAGACAAGAAATTAAAAAAGGCATATACTGCAATCCCACTGGACACTTTGGCCAACGTTTTCGAAGCAGTAGTCCGCTGTACTAATAAAGGTCTGGAAGCTAAAGGCTACCATTTTGAGTATCACTTGTGATAATAGACTCCAAATGTAACTTGTATTAATCTCGTAATTTCTGAATAAATTTAGTATTATAATATCTATACAAGTTTTTTTTTTCCTTTCTGGGAGTGTGTATACATTTTCTAGTGGATTCTCTATAAACAAATGTCGCTTATAATTAAATATCAAGAGAAACGCTGCAGATATAGGTCCGCTTAAATTTCAAATTTAATTTTCTGACGTCAGATGTATTTAGATGTTGAGCCTAACCAACTGCATTCACTTTCTGAACGCTTTTGTCTTCCTTTTTTCCGCGGTTGATTTTTCTTTCTATCTTTTTTTTTTAAAACATGCACACATGCAAGGCAGTAAAGCCACTAAGGCATAAGGGGGTTACTGGATGTGACAGAATAAGAAAAAAAGAGAAACATTATCAATGAGAACAACAGAGTAATCAAGAAGACACGACTGGCATTGCATTTAGATTTTGGAAGATCATTGTTGGCTGGAAAGGATGGAGCCAGAAAATGTTCCACAAGCGAGAAGGGCGAGAAAAAAAAAACTGTTAGCATACACCTTACAGTTGCATGTAGTCAATTCAATTGTGAATTGATGAGACCTTGTTCTTAATCTAGTATTGTGCTTAAATTCATAAAGTCTGGGTATCATATCGAAGCAATCCTCTGAACAATAACATGAAATATATATAGAAAAGTCACAAGGAAGATACTTTACGACAGAGTGAAAGATACCAAGTCAGACCCAATAATTTTGTTGATTCTTCTTTGGATTTTATCAAGAACTAGCAGCATGGCCCGGCGTTGCCCGTGCTTGATTAAAAAATCGTACGACTCATACAGCAATCGCTCTCACTTGACTTAAAATATTTTTGCCCTTCCTTGCCTTTAAAGGAGTGCCTTTTGCCGTGCTGATGTTGCTACATGCCTTACTTCTTGCCTATCTCACACTGCGAATTTTTTCTAAGCTCTATACTAAACATTAAATCTGTTACGAAAAAAGAACTAAACAAAATGAACACAAAACGATCAGCATTTAAAAAAGGACACGTAACTGGAAAAACCGAATGAAAAAAGAATGTTAACAACAATACTTTTTCTCACTCAACCCAGTTCTGGGAATCAGAATCAACGTTGAGTTTAAGCAAGCGAATGAGCTAATTGGAGTAAAGTGTCATGCAGATTTAAATTTTTCCCACTTGTGACGAATGCAGCTATCGATTTTTTTTTGCATGCTAGCATGCTAGTTAACATTCGTGTCAGTCAGATGTTGGCTCTCACGCTGGCCAATAGAATCTTCCTGTCTATTCGTGGCAGCCAGTTATAGGCTCTCACTCTGGCCAGTAGAAAATGGCCGCAAACTACATGAAAATTGCCGTAGAAGCATGAAAAATCGATTATTTCCACTATCGATGGGAGTTGAGAAATGCAAAGTCAGTCTTTGCCTTTCCACTAACTTGGAGCATGTGCATGTAGATTTTGGTGCAAATCCATCGAAAATTGCATTAGTTACACACACACACACACACACACACACACACACACACACACACACACACACACACACACACACACACACATCCTGCCTTTTATAGGTAGATATTTCTAGATATATAGCAAGAGCACCAGACCATATGGAGGAGCAATATACAAAGCATGGACAAATGGTAAATAATACATATATAAGATATAGGCTGGAGAGAAAATTTGTTTAGAACGACTCCGTGAACAACTTTTCTTAGCAGCCATCCTAGCAATTGATTCAGTATAATCTTTCCCCCTTCATGTCAAACGAGAATGTTAGCTCTGGGTTTAGCATCAGTCATATTCACGGGTTTGATTTGTTTTGTTTTACGGCCTATCAACCACAATGGGTTATTTAATGCTGACAATTTTTATTGCTGTTAATATTTTCCTTCAAAAATGTATTGCTGGTAATATTTTTTCCTTCAAAAATGTATTATCTGGCAATATTGTTTTTCTTCAAAAATTTATCGCTGGTAATATTTTTCAAAAATATATAACTGATAATACTTTTTTTTCAAAAAATGTATTGCTAGTAATAATGTACTGTTGGTAATAAAAACTTTTTGACCCCAGTTTGGGGGGTTAACTATTTATCCATAGCTGGGACCCTAACAGGTGCTACCACACCGGATCATGGTGGACCTGGGAACATCAGCAATTAAGAAGTGGTTCCACACTCCTCAAATACTCCTTGTCAAAGGCCTTTCTGTTGGACCTAGTTTATCGTCTTACCCAGGATGCGGATGTAGTTTATCGTCATACCCAGGACGGCCATATTCATGGGAGCCAGAAAAACGTCTCTCAGATGATTAATGGAGATAAGTTTCGTGATGGAGGAGGAATCTATCTATCTATCTATCTATCTATCTATCTATCTATCTATCTAAAAAGTATAAATTAATAATAATTAAATAAGTAAAGTATATATAAGGAATCAAAGAAGGAAATAATACACTTGCCTAATATAAGTAATGTTGAATTTGTCTAATATTCGATAAACTGTATGATCGTAGAAAACCTTCATTTCTATAACCGTGCCGTGACAAACTTGGATCGTCATCCCAACAAAAAAGGGTGTGTCAAAAGGACGTTTTTTTCCCCTTGACACTGCTAGTAAATTAACTGCCTCCCACCATCCGGTTATTGTTTTAAAAAGCGATGATTATAATTGTAAAAACCCTAGAAATATAAAAATGTGAATTTATACATTTTGTTTTTGCTCTTGAGAATTTACAAAAAAAAAATCATTTTTACATTGCTAATTTAAAAGAATAATTTTGCATTTACAACATTGTAACAACTAATACAATTAAAACACATGCTATGCGATATTTATCAGTTACCAATTTATAAAGAAATAAACATGAAAACAATTTTTTATTCATAAATTTAGAAATATTTATTTAATAATAAAAATATCAACCAACTATAAGGAGATCCTTATTATTTTCCATTTTATAAAGTTCGTATCAATTGGCAATAAACTGATGTTTTGATAGTCGTTCCAATAACCAATAAAAAAAAAATAAATATTCTAAATAAACAATTTAATAAATAAATAGTATTTATTATTACTATTGTCATTTCTTAAGAAAAAAGAAAATGCATAAATTCTCTTTCGGCTTTTGTTACAATTCTAATCGACACTTTTTGAAGGAATAAATATATATATATATATATATATATATATATATATATATATATATATATATATATATATATATATATATATATATTTACCAGGCAACACATACCAACCTTATAGAAAACCAAATGCTAACCCTTTATACATACACCCGAAGTCAAACCATCCTCCATCAATAATTAAACATATACTCTCATCAATAGAAAATAGAATTAGCATTAACTCCGCAAACAGGGAAATATTCCAACAACACAATAGCTTCTATAACACTGCCCTAAAAAATAGTGGTTATAAAAATGCTAACATTAACTACAGAGAAAATTACACTGGACATAGGAAAAAAACAGGAAAAGAAATATCATTTGGTACACCTCCGTTCAACCAAAGGGTTAGTATTAAACTAGGACAGAAATTTTAGCTCTAATTAATAAACACTTCCCCACCAATAGTAAGCTTAGTAATATATTCAATAAGAACACCCTAAAATTGAGCTACAGCTGCTCTGATAATCTTGAACGCATAATGAAAAAAAACACAATAATAAGATCTTGAACAAACCCCATGCCAAAACAGTATTAATAAAAACTCTGCACTTAAATCAGACGATAAAAGGGAAAAATTATGTAACTGTAGAAACCCAGAAGACTGCCCATTAGAAAATAAATGTTGTATTAATCTTATACCAATGCACTATTTCATCCACAGAGCCCTAGCACTAATATGATATACATTGGGTCCACGAAGAATAATTTTAAAGATAGATGGAGGCCTTGAAAGTATAATAATATAAACAAAAAAACCAGACTTCACTATCAAAATATTTTTTATACCAAAAGTTAAATGAAAACCCAACACTAGAATATAAAACTTGGGATGACCCAATTGCACATTTAAACAATTAATCTATTAAATAATAGACACTGTTAACCATGGGGATTTTTTTTGAATTATTTAAAAAATTTATATAATTTTAAAAATAATAATCATCTGATTCATAGTAGGAATATACGTTACAAACATTCAACATAACGGTTTTAAATTAGTAGTTTGCATTTAAGATAATTTATGAGTCGTCAAAAACAAACCATTTACTTTCAAATAAAATAAAATAAATAAATTTAGACAACTTGCAAAAGACGATTACATCTTCCGTTTCATTTTTTTGACCCCAGTTTTCGGTTTCTTGTTTTAAAAACATAACCAATTTAGACAATTCACCATAGCTGTTACCATGGGATTTTGACCTTTTAAAAACTAGTAAATTTCAGATATACAAAAAATTTGCTTGAAGATGGAACAGCCCATTTTTTTAAATAATTTAAAATTATATTAAATATATATATATTTGGAATCATATTTTATAAATATATATTATATATATATATATATATATATATGTGGTCTAAATGAGAAGATCTGAATAGACTCTGGCTCAAAACAGCCTTCTGTCATAAATATGCTCCATGCCACAAAGAAATAGCAGATCTTTTGATTATTAATTCTGAACCAGGTCGGCAACATCTAGCCACTCCTATTTGTTTCATGTGCATTCACACAATCTTAAGGTAGCCAGTAACTTGTAATAAGATGAATACCCTATCACTGGGCGAGTTCAATTTGTCGGTTGAAGGTTGGTGGGGTTGGAAAGTAGATCATCCAGTCATGGTCTAAAATGGCGAAAAGAATACCTGTTTCACACCTGCTTATATATATATATATATATATATATATATATATATATATATATATATATATTCATACACGTTTCATTAAATAATATAGACAAGTGTTGTCTATTTATTTTATGTAACTAAATTTTCATAACGTCTAATAAGTTTAATAACATTATCGTTGAGCGAAGAAAGAAATTCACAATATTGATCCATATTTTTTAATACAATCTAAGCTTTCGGGTTACATAAGCCATTATCAAAGATGTCAATTACAATATATTATCCAATATACGGACAAGACAGTGATGACAGGCTGTGAATGTTTACATAGATGATCTCTAAGCAACGATAAACACGTGCATATAAGACGCTAGAAGCGAAAAATCGCACCGCATCTCATGACATCACACATGACCACGCAGGAGTGAATTGGAGAATTATGAAAAGATGCTGCCTAAATACACACACAATATATATATATATATATATATATATATATATATATATATATATATATATATATATATATATGTATGTATTAAATCGATAACAGTTTCATGGTGTGTAATTGAATGAAAAAAATCCGACGTTATCAAAAACGTAAGGACTTCTTCAGAATGAATACTTTTTTATTTCCTTATTTAAAACATTTAAAATTATAACGAATCTATATATATATATATATATATATATATATATATATATATATATATATATATATATATATATTAATCTGTTAACTTCTGAATCTTCTACGCTAAAATAACGGTCAGGATCAAACAGTATATCGCATTTCTTAACCGAACTACTGCTATTACATTCTCATATAGGATATTTTAAAACCACAGTGATAAAACGAAAATAAAAACGGTGTAAAAGTGTAATATCGTAGCCTTTGTTGTTCACCTGAATACGTTGGAATATAAAGATTTTAAAATCTAAATTTAAAGTTAAGTCTACCTGCATTTTCAAGCTTTATATTGATGTGTTATTATAACCTACTCTTGTTTGTATTATTTTTTTACCTCCCCTTTCAACGTGATATCGCCGTGAGTTTATCATCGATCAAACAGATCGGCCATAACGCGGGGGGTCAGTGATTTCGAACTTCTTCTTGAAACTGGGACACCATTTCTTTGTACTTCCCCTTACATATAAAGCTGTTAAATATATTCTTTTTTTTTTTTTGCTGATGTTCTGCGAATGATCCGGACGAATAATAATTCCCCGCATTTTTTTTTTTTTTTTTGCTTTTTACTAACTCTGGTGATCCGGTGAAACTTTTGTATAATGTTATTGAAATTTTATTTCAGATTTGACACACCTTTGAGATGGAATGCCAAGCAGGCAAGAATGAGCATATCCAACATCTCTTCTTTTTTATCAAAGTTCTCAAAACTGTCAAAGCCGCTCGAGACATTTGTGCTGTGTGCGGAGATGACTTAATTACCAACAGAATGGCAGAGAAATGGTGTCCCAGTTTCAAGAAGAAGTTCGAAATCACTGACTCCCCGCGTTATGGCCGATCTGTTTGATCGATGATAAACTCACGGCGATATCACGTTGAAAGTTAAACAACTTTGAGCCTTGTCAGTATCTAGATGGGTGACCTCTTGTGAATACCAGGTGCTTGTTTGAACGTACAGGAGGTGTAATGGATAATGGCTAGGGATTGTTAATCGTAGAACCGAATTCCAAGTCTAGTTGTGTTCATTTTATTCACTCATTTACATTTGGGAAAAGTATGAATCCATATCTTCTCCCCGGCTATGGGTTAAAAAGTAAGATTTGTATCACAAAATCATTCTTATTTCAAAAAAAAAAAAAAAATTCTGCAAAGTGTTGAGAAATCGAAAAAATAAAGAACCGAACAATCAATCAGAAATTTTGATGCTAAACAATTGTCCGCGATGATTAAAGAACCATGACAAATCACAAGGGAAATGCCTCAGAAAATGGTATTCTCTTTGGTTATAGTCGCTCATCATCTTCACTCAATGGGTACGGCCCAGAAGCACAGCGCATGCGTGACATACGTTTTGACTGTGAGGAGCAAACTCCATTTTCCTCCATTCCCGTCAATTTATTCGCTGGACACCAGGCTACTCAAGAATACAAAGAAAAAGCTCTGATATGGAGTTCTGCCGTACCCACCATATTCTCATTATTTGGCCTCTGTGGTCGCGTTCTAACAAATTCAGTGGTGCTCCATTCTACAACGATTCATTTCTATTTATGTGCCATGTCCTTGCAGGACGTAGGCGATCATGGCTCTCCACCTCCCTCTATCCCTTACAGTTCTCAACATGTTCCTTCCTTTTGCTTCCTCCCCCAGATCACGTTCTGTCATCCACTTGCTTAAGCCCGCCAGGTATGTCACACGTCGTTTTCCCTCGTCTCTCTTTCCCTCTATTCAACCCGTGAGTATAAGCTTCTCTAGGCCCTCCTTCCTTATTATGTGTCCCAGAAACTTCATCGGCCTCTTCCTGATGTTAAGTATAGACCTCCTCTTTGTTTACATCCTCATCGTTGCTCACACGCCCGGTCCATGATATCTTTAGCATTCTTCTGTAGAACCATATCTCCGTCACCTCGAGTCTCTTCTTCTTCTTTGAGGAAAATCGTCCAACATTCGCTGCTGTAAAATAAGACAGATATCACGTAACATTTCAGTATTCATTTCTTTGTTACCAAAGAAATCCTCCTGTCTCGCAATACTCTGCCCAGCTTTTGGAATGTGTCTACGTATCTCAGAGACGCACTTATCGTCCTCTGTCAAGACACTTTCTGGATATTTAAACTTCCGCGTTTGCTGAATTCTAGTGTTCCCGACCTGCAAATAGAATTTCGGCTCATTATTTTTTTTTTTTACTGATGATCATGCTTTCTGTCTTCTTGTAGTTTATGCTTACTCCCTCTCATTCTCCGTCGTTACCATCTGTAGGAGATTTTGTAATTTCTTTTCCGTGTCTGCTACGAATTTTTCGTGTCTAGTGATTTTTATTGCCGAGACATCGAGCAGTTTGTGCCGACATTGAGCAGGTCGTAAACAATGAAGGGGTAGAGATTGCTGAATTATTCATCAGAGCTATTAATATACAATAAGTAGTAAAATGAATCATAAAAAAAAACGAACGCATTTATGGAACAAAGTTGTATTTACGATTCAATTAATAAAAATCAATATTTAACCCGAAGAAAAGCTTTCGAAAGACGACACGCTTCATATATGATCTTTCACACACACAAACACACACACACACACACACACACACACACACACACACACATATATATATATATATATATATATATATATATATATATATATTATGACAAACGAGTGTGTTAATTGTTAATAATGTTGGTCAATAATCTTAGTTCTTGTAAGAACGACCACGGCTCTTGAAAGCAGCATGTCAAATGCAGTGCTTATTACAGATATGGACCAACAAAGTTATTCTATACATGGCTTGCTCAGTCTTCTCTTGAATATTCCTGTGACGGGAGACACCTGAGCGCTTTCTGTGCTGTTTTTCAGACCCCACCCCCGCTCGCATGTTATTTACAGCGAAGCATATTGTATGTAATTTATAATTTCAAAACTTATCTTCGCATTTGTTGGTGGCTATCCTTACTTGGAACAACGGTGCAAAAAAAAAAAAAAAAAATATATATATATATATATATATATCCCAACTTTACATTATTTACATTGTTCTGGCGGTTATCCTCATCTTTATTGTTTTATTCAGGACGTTTCAACCATTGTACGCCCCGGTCTGATTGGAGTTTCGAACAGAACCCTTTATTTCGTCCACCGAGGTAGATTGTTCTTTTTCTCTACCGAATGTCTCATTTATCCCCCGTTAAACTCAACTTTCCTAGTTTTGTTCGCCACTGTCATAGCCAGGTATTGAACTCACAAGGCTTTGGGTCAAGTCACTGATGTCCTCAAGGACAAATGGCCTAGTGTATAAAAAACGTTGGCTGGATCCAATAACAATCTACCCCGATGGACGAAATAAATGTTTCATCCTGAAATTCCAATCACGTGAAGAAGGCCGGAGCGTGCAACGACCGAAACGTTGTGGATATATAAATAAAGATTAGGACAACAGTTGGAACAATGTAAATAATGTAAATAATTGCAATACCTCTTCTCGAAAATATAGACAGAACCTAAAGAAGACCGGAGCGCGTCGAAACGTTATAAACATGACAATAAAGATGACGACAACAGTCCGGACAATGTAAATAATATAAATAATTGCAATACTTCATCTCAGAAATATCGACAAAATATGAAGAAGGTCGGAGCGCACAACGTCTGAAACGTGGGGAACATAAGAAAAAAAGATTGGAGTACCTCATCTCAGAAATACAGAGACACCCTGAAGAAGGCCGGAGCATACAGCGGCCGAAACGTTGTGAACATGAGAAAAAATATGAGGGCAACAGTCCGAAACATGTAAATAATGTAAATATTTGCAATACTTCATCTCAGAAATGTAGACAGACCCTGAAGAAGGCTGGAGCGTGCAACGGCCGAAACGTTTTGAACAAAAAAAAAAAAAAAAAATAATGACAACAGTCCGAACAATGTAAATAATATAAATAATTGCAATACCTCATCTCAGAAATATAGACAAATCTCGCAACGTTCTTTAACTATATTTCGTAAACGTTTCTAATAGGAATTTCCGAACTCTTATTTATGAACGATTACATTTTTTTTTATTTTTTTTATTATTGTTGTTTATTTCCTACTGAGATAAAATCTTTTAATCTCATATTATTTGGCCGATTACACTTTTGTATTTGTTGTTATTAATGGCTTATCTGAATTAACCCATCAGATTAACATAGAGCCGTCTGTGGCGGCTCGGTCTTCCCTTAACAGGTCAGACAGAGGTCAGCCAGTAAACTTAATTCCAATTCTATCTGATTTTATTTCCTCACTGTTAATAAAATCTCAACGCTGAGTCTCCTAGAATCAGTTTCTTATTTTCTGCTGTAATAATCAAAATATGTCAAAAAAATATAGAGAAGATAATTAGTAAACCTCTTATTTGGATATATTTCGTTGATGAAAAACCGTCACCAGAAAGATTCCTCATGACGAATGGTATTCACGGGAAAAAAATTGAATTTGAACGTTGATTTTATTTAAAACTAAACGTCGTTTCATAGATTAGATTTCACTAATTTCAACACAGATTTTATTTGTTTGTTTTTGTATCCCATATGAATCCAATAGCAGTTTAGCAAAAACAGGTGGCAGGCTGAATATATATATATATATATATATATATATATATATGTGTGTGTGTGTGTGTGTGTGTGTGTGTGTAAAGACAAAAAGAAATCTTTTTCCTTTTGCTTTTATTCCTATTCTCATTTCACAGATATACTCTGACAGAAACTTTAAAATGGGTTTCATGCACACACCAATCTTCAGGTACGAGTGTGTTTTATATATATATATATATATATATATATATATATATATATATATATATATATGCGTATATACACACACATACACACATAGTCTGAGGATTGCGTCTAGCATGAAACAACCTGTCGTCTCTGAGTGTTGACTTCTATGTTATATATATATATATATATATATATATATATATATATATATATGCTTTAGTACACATCATCAGTGATGTTTCTAGCCGAGGTTCATACCCCCTCTCCACGGTGACCCAGCCGATACTGATCGGATATTGACTTGTGTCCATTTCGTCAGCTACAACTATATATATATATATATATATATATATTCCCTATTCACTTCTTTGTTTTTTCTTCCCCTTTTTTTCTTTTTATCTGCCTCTTAAATGACTTTTTCATTATTTGCTGTTTTTCCTCTTTCTTCCTATCTTTTTTTAATTTTCAATTTAGAAAAAAATTAATTAAAATAGACATTACGATTTTCTTTTTTAATAAAATATTTTAGTATTGACAAGCTCCAGTGAATTTCTCTATGAGAGAAATTTCTCAAGGAACGAAATGGCCATATAAATGGGGTACAATTGAGTTTCATTTTTATGTAATTCATATATATATATATATATATATATATATATATATATATATATATATATAAAGAAAGACCGCGATATAGAGAGATAGATAGAGAGAGAGAGAGAGAGAGAGAGAGAGAGAGAGAGAGACAGACAAACAGACAAACAGAAGGGAAACACAAGCAGGCAAAAGAAAAGGATTAGTGAACTTATTCCTGGCAATATATCCAGGATCTTCCTTTAAAACCCACGCAGTAAACTTTTCCAGGACGAGTTAGCAATAGTTTCTCAATTCGACAGTCTTTTCTAATTCAGAATCTATATTTTGGAAAGGGTTAAAGGAATAGAATAAATGTGAAGCGAAGTTTGTTAAACTGTTGGATGAATTTCTGGAATTGCATATAGGTTTCTTGGCGCAGAGTTATTTTCTTAGTTAGGCTGAGAACTTCTCATTACCCCAGTCGCTGTTATTTGAAGCTGTTTTAAACCGTTGAGTGCCTCATGAGAATTTTGGCTCAAGACACTTCAAGCCAATCGCTTTGTAACGATGGGCGAAAGATCATAACTGAAAGGTCAAAGTTTTGGCGAGATTTCAAATGAAGAAGTAAAAAAAAAAAAAATACCCTGACTTTCAAAATCTATGAAAAGAAAATTAAATCTATCTTTCAAATCATATTTTTTTCTTATTTTTTGTTTTTCATTTCTTATGAAAGTGAAGAAAACTTTCATGTCCTACATCGACCCCTGAAATTTATTTTTGTAACATTTGGGGCTTATTTAAGCAAAAAAGTCTTTAAATTGAAATGGGAATATTTTCCTTACTATTTTTAAAACTGATCGATGGAATTTGTTTTACGATTTAGATGTGATGGACTTTTTCCCATTGACATAGACAGCATAACGGAAGGGAAAAAAAAAAAAAAAATCTTATTATATTTCTTTTTCGCGGTATATGCTGTTTGAATATCCGTTTTCTGCTTCCATCTTCTCTTCCACATAATATATATATATATATAATCAGATGATTACAAACAAGATGAAAGTAGAATTAAGAACATTATAAAAAATGCACAACATAAAGAGACAATAGCAAAATTTTTCTATTACAAAAACGTTAAAACCGCCAACCTTATAGGTTAAAATAATAATTTCCCTCTTAGAACAAAATTAAATAGAACAAATTTTATTTACGAATTTAAATGTCCATTAAGCAATTATATTTCTGATCAATCAAAATTCGTAAATAATTATATAGGCCACACTACAACATGTTTGACAAGAAGACTCACATTACATCTTCCTGATCATAGCTCAATTAGGTCTTATTTAAATACTCATGAAAACCTACTGGACCCTATTCATAACATACTTGTTGATAACACAAATATAATAGCAGCGTCTACATGTTAAAAAAAAGTCAAAAAATAATGGAAGCCTTATTAATAAAATAAATTAAACAGGACTCAATAATATCAACTTTGAAAAGGACACAATATGTTGGCATTGTTTTGAAAATGAAAACATTATATAAATATATACATACAACAAACTATTTCTTGTTAACAGTTAATATATTGCAACCTTGAAAATGGCTAATTCTATAGCCGAAAGCTCTCGGGGGACAACAACAATTGGACAGTTTTTATATAATTTATCTACCGAAAAAAGAAAATAAAAAGATCACATGAGAAATTGTATAAAAAAACAAAATCATAGCAACTTGTCTGTCATATTCAATGAAACGCGCATGAAAGAAGGATTGCTGCCTAAATACACAGGTGCACACACACACACACACACACATATATATATATATATATATGTAACATATTTTCATTCACACATGTTTCATTGAATAATATGGACATATTGTATCTACTTATATTTATATTGATTCTTTCCTGTTATTAATCAGTTACTTGATGTTAAGATATCGCATCAATGAAGGCACAGTAGATTTTTTTTAAAGCCAAGTACTTTCCATCTTTTCCAGGGTCATTTTCAGGAGTAAATTACAAAGGTAACTGCGATAAATACTGCATTCTTTAGTGATGGTGATTTATTCTTAAATACGCGCGAAGGGCTCTGTTATAGTTATTTTAAAATTTAAAATTTATCCGTTGTTGATATCGAATCGTTTGTAAAACAAGCGTTTCAAAATAAGAGAGCAGACCGGAAATCGGTAACAATGTAAAAAGCATTAAATGTTATATGTACTTTAATATGATTTTACCTACGTAAAAAAAAAATGCTGAGTGTTGTTTGGTTGATCTTGATAGGGAGGGTATCGAGAAATTGAAGTTATTGTTTACTATTTTCATGGTGTAATACATTAGTGTTGTCAACAAGTATTTTCCTGTATTGCAAAGTTTGGCAGGAATGTGTTTTTAGATGTGGAATAGATCTTGCATCCGACAAATGTAGGTTATATATATATATATATATATATATATATATATATATATATATATATATATATATATAAACACATTATGAATTGGACAAATAATTTAATGATATGTGACCTCATTTGCTTACATTTGGATACGCATCGAGCAGATATGAATGCGAGAGAAAATCATGGAGAATTCGTAGTTTAAAAAAAGTAAAATAGACCTTGCTAACTGAAACGCTACTCTGTGGAAAAATCGGTAAAGCACGTCAGGCGATGTGACAGTTGTGTGTAGGATACAGTTTCGATTCCTGTGGGAGGACGAATATTTTCTATGAAAATTTCTCGGACATTCAAGCCAGTAAATGTCGTTAATACTGTTTATTATGAACAGAACATTGACTTAAATATTTGTATCTATAAAAAGAACCTATAAACAGAAAAAAATGTCTTTATATATATATATATATATATATATATATATATATATATGTGTGTGTGTGTGTGTTATTCCAAGGTCCGCGAAAGGAACATCGCTGATATTCTAGTTGGCGTCTTTCTTTTTAAAATAAAACATTTTTACGCATTATCACTGTTTCTAAATAAGTTGAGATTGATACTAAACGCCAGATGTTATATGTATAGTGCTTCTCTGTCATTGAGATGTTTTCGGTGATAAGATTTATGGAGTGTGATCGTGTTATCAATGAGAACACAGATTCTTGCATATTGAGGCTTACTAAATGCCTTTGTATGGCACTTTGGTCAGGTAAGTGACACGTGAGGCCTCTGCCAAAGGAGGTAGTGGTATGATCAATATAGCGAATTGATTTATGACATGAAACCGTCTGGGCAGTCAAAGTGATACAATATATTGTTCATAGCCAGTTCAGATTTAATAGGTTTATCTTGATTAGTTACGGCGAAGTCGACGATTTTCCACAATACTACTATATAGGCATCATATTTTAAACAATAAACATTAAAAGATGTTAGTAATAGTAAGCATGAACACCGTTAAAGATGGCTAAAGAATTGAGATACGTTTGAGACAATAGTCACTACGGATAAGTTTTAAAAAGAAAAAATGTAAGTAACTGACATCCATTAAACATGGCAAGTGGAACTAGAGCAATCTACCCCAGTGAGCGAAATAAACGGTTCAGTTCGATATTCCAACCACCTGAAGAAGGCCGGAGTTTAGAACGGCCGAAACGTTGTAATAAATTTGGCGACAAAGATGAAGACAATAGTCCGAATAATGTAAATAGTGTAAATAATGTAAGAATTTCTTTGTCTGTCATATTCAACGAATCATGTTTAAAATAAAAATAATCTCCAGCTCAGAGCCAGAGCTAAGTTCGCCAATTTGTTCTTTCAGCAAGATGGAGTATCTCCTCATTATGCTTTGACAGTAAAGACCTGTCTTGGCCAAAACTTTTCAAAACATTACAAAACACGGAAGAAGAGACAGCCTCGAATGGCCACCATGTTCAACTGACCTAATACCAATGGATTTCTTTTTAGGGGGTGTAGTAAAGATCAATGCTTATGAGAGAAATTCCCAAAGAGTAGACGAATTAATAGATTACATCTCAGAAGTATTTATTGAAATTGATGCAGATCTGGATATGTGTCGTGCTGTGTGTCATAGTGTTCTGGAGAGGTTCGAAGAATATTGCAATGTAGAAGGAGGACATTTTGGCGACATAAGAGATTAAACTGTGCAAAAAAGGTGTAAGTGTTAAACAAATGTACATGAAAAGTTTTAAACAAATATGATCGTAACAAATAAATATAAATTTAATAAAATGTTGTTTTGTGTGTGTGTGTGTGTGTGTGTGTTAGGCAAAACTACCTTTAGAGCAGTTTCATTGTTCTGTTTCATTACAAGACTACAGACACACACACAGACACACATATTTTTTTTTTATTTACAACCAAAACATGCAAGAATCGCTACACAATTTCAGTCGTGTTTCAACGCATAACAACGTGTCTCCTCAGTCGATTACAAATTACTGGCGAGTGAACGATTTGGGTTTCAAAAGCAAACTACATCCTCTTTTCTATTTTCTATAAAAGAAATATAAAGCTTGAGGGCCTTACCCTGTTCAAGCAATCGAACTATATATATGGACTCGTCTAAATACATACAGACAAATGCCGAGTATCTTCAGAAGAAAGAGAGAAAAAATAGTGCGTTCGAGATGTAGCCCATCTGGTTACTATTGAGAGCTAAAACTATATAATATATGTTCTAACCTAGAAAAGCTACTGCTAGACAGCATATTACCCCCACTTACAATAGTGTCCAATGTATTTATGAGGATATATATATATATATATATATAGAGAGAGAGAGAGAGAGAGATTGTCATCCACAGACAGACGGTTTCGATGTATCACAGCTCATCAGTGTGGCTAGACGTCCGGTTGCCTCTCGCTAGGATTGAAACCCGTCTGAATTGTCATTCTACCACTAAGCAGTTGGCGCACGGCAGTGATGAATGTGAATTTAAGCGTATTTATTTTTACCGAAGAGTCTTGGATTATATATATATATATATATATATTAGTGTGTGTCTGCATGTGAGTGTGCGTGTGGATGTGTATCTAATACTTTTTTGTTATTTTTAAACACCTTATATCCTGAAAATAAAGAATTTATACAAACACAAGAAAAATTAAGTAACTGCTTAACTTAAACATATATACACACACACACACACACACACACACACACACACACACACACACACACACACATATATATATATATATATATATATATATATATATATATATATATATGAAGATGCATATATGCAGATATCAATCAGTTACGTGCCATGCGTGATACAAGTTTAGACGACCATGTATCTTTCGATATATGACTGACAAGCCAGATTTTTTCTCGCAGTAGTTTGCGATCGAAGGCTATAGAACCCAGCTTGTACTGCTAGTTACCCATAGCTGGGCAGAGAAGAGGATTCATATCTTTCTCAAGGGTATTAGCAGGTAAGTGAATGTAATAGATCTTCGAGCCGCTCCATTATCCTATGCATTATCCTATATATATATATATATATATATATATATATATGTGTGTGTGTGTGTGTGTGTGTGTGTGTATGTGTGTACTTCAAAATCATATATGAATATGTATATTACTTTGTAAATCTAAAGAGCCATGCACAAATAAACTCCCGTACATGGAGTTATACTGCAATTTAAACAGGATTAACTACATCTGTATATAAGGCCTATCTTATTGTCATATCGTATCATATTCTATCATGTTATCATATTATCATATTATTTGTTAAGAATTAGCTGAAAAACATGAAATGCGAATCACTTCATGAACTCAAGAAATCCTTTATCGAGAGCATGCATTTTGCTTTTGAAACCAAATGAATTGTTTACTCCCCAGTAATTTGCAACCGAATGAGGAGACATATTGATGTGCGTTGAAACACAACTGCAATTGTGTAGCGATTCTTATATGTTTTTCTTGTAAATAAAAAAATATTTGTGTGTGCTTGTAAAGACATAGAACATTGAAACTGCTCTAAATTTAGTTTTATATTTGGAATTTTACATGTACAGTTGGACGTCATTTTTCTTCGTAGAATTTATCGGAAGAACGTCCGCATGTCTTTTGTCCTCGGCTTTTTTCTTCCCTCACGAAATGCTGTCAAGAATTACCAAGAAATAACAAAATGCAGAAATTTTTGCGTGTCAGAGTAAAATTATTCTCAATATAATCAAACCCTTAAACAATGTATAAAATATCTCAAAAATCGACCCGGCTGGAATTCGAAATTCAAAAATGATTTTCATTAGGAATTTTTCGCCAATTTCTATCTTTTTTTTTCTTCTCTCTTTTCATTTCAAACATTTAATGATAATGGTAGTACAAGGGCCCCTAAAGTCTAACAAATTTGAAACTAGTTATTTCATTACACTGGAGTAAAGAGAAGACCCGGAGGCGAGATTATGTCTGCAAATTCGATTACCTCTCCCGCTTTCCACATGGTAATTTTTACAGTTTTCTTATGTTACGATATTTCATTATTGTTTGGAGATGTTTTGACTACCAAAGATTTTCACCGGGTTTTATTAAATTTGCGTGTTACAAGATATTTTTGATGAATAAGTAAAAGCCATGTGAAAAACCGTGAAACTGTGTACTGATGTCAGAATTATTTACAGTTTTGAGAGATAAATACTTTCATATATATATATATATATATATATATATATATATATATAGATAGATAGATAGATAGATAGAAAAAGACTTGCATAGCATAGACAGAAAATATAGGTATTCAGAGAAAATTCTCTTAGAATAAAACAGAGGCAGATCCGAACAGACGAACGTAAATAGAGGGAGAAATATATTGGAAAGTATTCAGACTGATATCGCAATTTGTACAATTCTAAACTTTCGGTAAGTATCAAAATCCCCCTTTTATAATCTATCTTTCTAGAAACGAGATAGACCAAGGGATTAATGGATTTATTACAGTTAAGAAGAGAGTAAATATATATCAAGTCTATTATGAAGAAAACTACTTTTCGTCTTTTCCTTTTCTTCGTATTCTCTTTTCAACAATGCCGAACTCTTGTTACTTGAAACCCAAGAAAGCATTGATAGTATTAGTATTCTCCTATCTACTAAATCCCTTCAGGACGTCGATGATCATGGCTTTCCACAATTCCCTGTGCTTTGTAGCTCTTAAATTTTGTCTTTAATTATTCCTATAAGTATTTCCTAACGCCTATTTTCTCATAATGTGCACTAGAAATTTCAACTGTCTTTTCTGATGTTATGTATAAATATCCTTTTCATTTGCATTTTCTCTAAAGCTGAAAATGATTATGACATACATTCAGAGTTGAATTTCCGCGTAAGGAAAGGTAATTATGGTAAAGCACGAATTATTAGTAACTTGAATTTTTATTTACTAGAATTATTTTGCAACACGCCGACGCGTGTAGAAATCTTCACAGTATTTTGTATTGTTGAAATTATCGCTAACCATTTTTCTCAAGATTTACAAACTCTACGTTTACTTCAATTTCACAAACCAATCGATGGAATTTGAATAAGCTGATTTGTTTGGAAAAAAACTAATCTGGCAAAAAATTCGCGGTTTGAATAATTTCTTTAATTTAATTTTATAGGACTTCACTGTAAACAATATTTTTTTTAAGAAAATTTCTTTTCAAAAAATTCTTATTATTTCTTACTCGTAAGCATGCAACATACAACTGGCCATTCTTAAATATTACATTATGGAGCCAAATTATGAAGCGATAGACTTGTGACTTTATAGTTCTCACAAACGCAGATCGAACTTAAAGATGGATTCTTGTATATAAAAACTTTGTTGAATTTTTATTAAATACGTATTTATAATTTTAATCATTAAATTGTTTTTTTTTAATATTGGGAAAATTTTGTATTAAATAATAAAACTTTTAATTCTTCAAAAAGATTCATGAAAACTTATTGTACTAAGCTACACATTCTAGTAAAACCAATTGTACTTTGAACAACCTTACCTGTTTGTACTTCTCCCTAAAATTTGGTTTCGATCAGTAAATGTATGGCTAGATTAAAAGGTGTGGCGGATGGACGGCCTAACGAAAGTCACAGAACTTTATAGATTTTTATTTAGAGAAGAGTTGTCTATAATTATTAATGTTCCGTTTTAATTTCGCTTGTCCGTCTTGACTATGACGATAAACTACGTCCGGCAGCAAGGTCTCTCATTAGTAGATTGGTGATTTTGACGAGCCACCTTCTAATTGCTGTTGATCCCAGGTCAACTCTGACACGGGGTGATAACACCTGTTAGGGTCCCATCAATAGGCAAATAGTGAAACCACAGACAAAACACTATGAAAGTATAACAATATATTTTTCAATATAAAATATTTCTTTAACAATATTTAACAATATTTAACAATATATTTAACAATATTTAACAATATATTTTTCAATATAAAATATTTCTTTAACAATATTTAACAATATATTTAACAATATTTAACAATATATTTTTCAATATATTTCAATATATTTTTCAATACATTCAATATATTTTTATTGTAAAAAATAACTACGCCACCCATTTATATTAAAATTAGCAAAAATACATTTTTTAATGCAACATGACCAGTAATACATTTTATCTGTAGTTAAAGGCATACATTTGAGTACAAAATATATTTGAAGCAATAAAATTGTTCAAACTATATACATTTCGGTATTAGATAACCTATAGAGGTTGATATGTCACAAAATAAAATCAACCAAACAAACAGGAAATAACTTTAATCATATTAAGCCATATAATATCCAACAATTTCTTAAGTCAAACTGCAACAAAAATATAACTTTAACAAAAATACACCATTTTAACACATATCACCGCTTCAAGTAATTATGTCTACACAAACATGTATATGCGCAAAATCTGAGTATCATCTACCATGTATTCAGTTGCGTAAGCAGAATAACAAGAAAATTTAATTTAGGCATTAAATGAACCCATAAGGATGTGATATGCCGTTAATCAAATCAATAAACCAATAAAATTCGCTTGTTTCTCTTCTCTATGGTCGTTTTTTACCTTAGAAAATGCTTATGTTAGGTCATTCTACGAGGGTGAAGGTGCCATGTAACACAGTACTACCTGTCGCATCTTCAGGTCATCAGCAATTAAACCGATTCTCTTACGAGATATTTTTTTTTTAGCAAGAAGGATTGTTAAACATCCAACAGGATTAAACAAGACCTGTTAAAGCGTGAATTAATCTGATTCCAGAGTCAAAGATTATCAAACACAATGGGATAGAATGGGTTCCATAACTATATATGTAGCTATCGCAGTGATAAAACGACATCGCTGGATGGTGAGCCTCCTTGACTGAATTCAACGGCCAGCGCGAAGGATTACCACTAAGGAATCAACGGAATTATACGTAACCAAAGCGAAACTTGTAGGTGGAAGACATCAGTTATAGTTTGATTTGGATAGGGATGGGCTCCGATAGGTTTACTTGCCCAAGACACGCTACATATGAAGGAATACAAAATGCGAGACCGAAATTCAAAGGCGCACTGGAATAGTAGAAAATGCATTCCAAAAAACTAAGAAAAGTAAGAGACGTCAGGCTCGTTTATTGTTTGGTTTGGTTCAGACTACACCTGGTATTTAGTAAATGTTTATCCCTTATGTCCTGTTTAGGATTGTTTTCTAAAGCCCTTTCCTTGAGTGGCTATTGGGCCTTCTACAGGAGGAATATTATGGAATGTATAAAGAAAAGCGAAGATTTCGTAAGAAAGAAAGAAAAACGCGCAGGGCTGCTATGAAGTATCAATCCTTCTATATGGCAGTCACTGTTGGACTTGATAGATAGATAGATAGATAGATAGATAGATAGATAGATAGATAGATAGATAGATAGATAGATTTGAAGAACCCAAGATAGATAGATAGATAGATAGATAGATAGATAGATAGATTTGAAGAACCCAAGATAGATAGATAGATAGATAGATTTTGAAGAAACCCAGATAGATAGATAGATAGATAGATAGATAGATTTTTTGAAGAAATAGATAGATAGAGATAGATAGATAGATAGATTTTGAAGAACCCAGAAGATAGATGAGATAGATAGATAGATGGATAGATGATGAAGATAGATAGATAGATAGATGAAGAATGGATGGATAGATAGATATTTGAAGAACCAAGATAGATAGATAGATAGATAGATAGATAGATAGATGGATAGATTGAAGAACCCCAGGATAGATAGATGGAATGATTTGAAAACCCAAGAAGATGGAGATGATTTTTAGATAGATAGATAGATAGATAGATGGATAGATAGATAGATGGATTTTTGAAGAACCCCAGATAGATAGATAGATAGATAGATTGATAGATAGATAGATAGATAGATGGATTTTGAAGAATGGATAGATAGATGGATGGATTTGAAGAACTGATGGATGGAGATAGATAGATAGATAGATAGATAGATAGATAGATAGATTTGAAGAACCCCAGATAGATAGATAGATAGATAGATAGATAGATAGATAGATAGATAGATAGATTTGAAGAACCCAAGATAGATAGATAGATAGATAGATAGATAGATAGATAGATAGATAGATTTTGAAGAACCCCAGATAGATAGATAGATAGATAGATTTGAAGAACCCAAGATAGATAGATAGATAGATAGATAGATAGATAGATTTTGAAGAACCCAAGATAGATAGATAGATAGATAGATAGATAGATAGATAGGTAGATAGATAGATAGATAGATAGATTTGAAGAACCACAGATAGATAGATAGATAGATAGATAGATAGATAGATAGATAGAGATTTTTGAAGAACCAAGATAGATAGATAGATAGATAGATGAAGATAGATAGATAGATAGATGATAGAGATAGATAGAGATAGATAGATAGATAGATAGATGGATTTGAAGAACCACAGATAGATAGATAGATAGATAGATAGATAGATTTGAAAAACCACAGATAGATAGATAGATAGATAGATAGATAGATAGATAGATAGATAGATAGATACGCAAAAGTTCTGCATGATTTCATAATTCTTTACAGCATTTCCTGAGTGAAGATAAACGCCAAGGCCAAAAGACATGCAGATGTTCTTCCGATAAAGAAAAGGGGAAGGGAAGACTGGAGGGGACGTTCATATGGTTCTACATAAGGATGCTGGGAATACTATGGACCGTGCATGCAAGCAACGATGAAGTTTTAAGGTAAATGGAAACAAAAACGACACTTATAATTGAGACCATAAAGAAACAATTGAAATTGCTGGAAGTCATAAAGTAGAAAAATAACTTGAATTTCTGTCTCGCCGGACATACGGAAGCCAAGAGACATAGTGAAAAAAACAAAAAAAAAAAAAACTACTTAATAAGTTTTGGTGAATGGATGGCAGAAAGAAAACAAAGTGGGTTGGTAAAGGGAAGAGAAGCTATTTAGAGAAAAAATGACAGAAGAGCTATGATCGCTCGTATCTTAAAGATGTAAGACACATAGGGGAGATAATTTATTAGTTTCTATAAGCGTTTGCTAATGACTGTGTTATTACGACTGTTAATACGTCTCGTGTACGCCATTGGGTGTACAATAAAGTGAGTTTAAATGATTAGACTTGATCTTTTACCAACAGTAAACATCTTACGACAGACTGTAGAAAAGTATTATTGCGTATCATATATATATATATATATATATATATATATATAGTGTGTGTGTGTGTGTTTGGCTAAAGAATTTAGATATAATATGTCTGTTTATTTTTGTTTTAATCCTTTCGAGTCCACGAATCAATTTCTTGGTAGCTATAGAATATTGATTAAGAAAAATATCAAAATTTCATTCAAATAATTTTTATTTTCCCATGCTCTTTCAGTCTCATCTGAGGCAATCTTCAATGGCTTAAAATGTTTGTGTATATTTACACCTATTTCTATAAATTTAAAACATTTTTAATGTTAGCTTTACTGCGTTTTTTTTTTTTAAATTTCTATATCAATTTCAAATTCACGAGATTTTTCTTTTTCCATGCAAGGGAGGTAACTTTAGTATTTCTCTATTATCATTATTATTATATATATATATATATATATATATATATATATATATATATATATATATAACTTTGCGGCTATAAACATCTAAGAAATTTATTGCTATACTCAGAATTGAGATTATTTGGGTTAATTCTCTAATATAAAGGCTTCTAGGATTTAAAGCGTTTGCTTATTATTATTGTGTTGTAACAGAGATGTATCAATGTAAGCTGTGAGTGTTCCTTTAAATGATTTAAGATTGAACAATAGTCATCAAAGTGAAATGTAAGACTTCTCTTCAACATCGTCGTTGTAAGACCAACATACGTATTAACATTTTAATCAAGGATGTAATCTCCTAAAGGACGTCTCAATTGATATCCAATATTGGCCTTTTGTAACTTGCTAGTTGAGGGAGAAAAATTTTTTGGGAAATAGATTGGTTGTATTAAATTTAGTTTAGTATAAAACCGACCTCACTTTTTAAATTGTATCAGTGAGGGATACGTAGGAGACACGGTGGTGCAATGGATAGCGGTTCAGATTGAAAAATCGGAGAGCCGAGTTCGAATTCCAATCGAATCCATTACATTCACTTACGTGCTAATACCCTTTGGAAAGGTATGAATCCTCTTCTTCCTCTTCTGAAGCTTGTCACAGAGAGCCGAGTTCGAATTCCAATCGAATTCATTACATTCACTTACGTGCTAATACCCTTTGGAAAGGTGTGAATCCTCTTCTGCTCCTTCCACAGCTATGGGTAAATAGGCAGGGTTCTAGAGCCTTGGATGGTAAATGGTCTACCGCAGAAAGAACTGCGGGAAATACAGAAGTATATGTGTGTGTGTCTCTCTCTTTGTGTCTGTAATTCATTTAACTTAATACCACCTTTCACAATTCAATCTGTAGTACGTACTGCTAGGGATGAAAATACAGTTGAATTAAATGATGAAAAAAACAATATTGCTTTCTGTGTTAAAATTCGAGACAAATAGCTAGCTAGCTAGACACATTTGTATATATGGTCAAGCACAGGTAGATAGATCTGAACGTACTGAGATTTACATACATAAATACAGAAAGTTAGATGTGTATATATGAATATCAAATAGAGATATAGACAGATAGAATGGAACTGAATGAACAATGAACACACTAAAATAGATAAGAACAGACTGAGTCATACTCATTATATATATATATATATATATATATATATATATATATATACTTACGTATATACATACCTACATACAGATATATGGACAAAATCGTATATATATATATATATATATATATATATATATATATATATATATATATGAAAAAATATAGTCTTAAGGTGTACTATATTATGGGAAAAGTGCTCAATATCAGAGATAGCGTGTGTAAATATATAAGTGATCATTTAAGTCAACACTCAGAGGCGACAGTCTGTTTCATGCTAGATGCACTCGTCAGGCCTGATGATTGCTTCTAGCATGAAACAGCCTGTCGCCTCTAAGTGTTGACTTCTATATTCACTATATATATATATATATATATATATATATATATATATATATATATATATATATATATATGTATATAGGTAGAATTGAACTGAATTTAACATATTAGATATGAACGGATTGAGGCCTAAACACATATATACATTCATGCATACATACAAACATACATACATAAATACACACACACACACACACACACACACACACACACACATATATATATATATATATATATATATATATATATATATATAGATAGATAGATAGATAGATAGATAGAAAATATCTATCGAGTTAGTTTTCCTGTGCTATGTAATTCTTGAATTCAGCTGATACGTAAATTATGTCGATAGACACGAAGACAAAATAGAGTGAGCTTTTACATAACAGTCTCTTTCAATTACTTAGAATACTTGTACCTATTTTATTTTATTTATTTATTTTTGTCTTAGGTTTAGGGTTGTCATTTAAAGTTGTGAAGATGCCGTGTGTTGACGAAGAAAAGCTACAAGTGTTGAATTGTTTGAGAAATTGCACAAGCAAAATAATGGTATAACCTGAGATTGATTATTTATTCCATCGGGGCAGTAGGTTTGTCTTGACAATGTTCAGCGTTTGTTCCTGAAAATTAAATAGCAAATTCAAAGAAAGTCCTCGTGATAATCTCTGTAAAATATAAATAAATGTTTTCAGGCAAAGTAAAAAACGCCATCTGCTCTCGAAAATTACCGCCAATCAGTTGTTAACTGGAGAAAGAAAAGGCTTGTAAATTTTACCACCTCCAAAACGAACCTGGTATAATTTCGCCGTCAAAGAGATCATTCTTTGCTTTGCAAAGTTGTGGCTGATTCTAACTTTCATGAAAATAAGTCATTGTGCTTGCATGGTCCCACGAATTCTAATGATAGGTGGACTTATTATATTGAATAAACTGTGAAGTCTGCAGCTAGAAAAGTTAGTTCCCTGTGTCGGGTTGGACAATTTCTCTCGTCAGAATACATCTCACACAGTGATAAATCTAAAATTCGTTCGTAAATTGAATGTTTCTGTTAGATCTGGACAGCTGCTCCTGCTATATATCTTGACATTTTCGACAAAATCCAAAGAAGTGTCGGTAATGTAATATGTACTGACCTCGCATCTCGACTTCAGTCACTTTACCACCGGTGTGACTTGGCTCCCTTCCGTCTTTTCTATAAATATTTTCATTGCATTTTCATTTATATTCTATAAATATTTTCATTGCTCTCATGAACTTTTTCACTGCTTGACCGCAAGAATTTAAACGTTCGACTAATATGACAAGAAGAGCTCGTCATTTTACTTTGCCACCTAAAATCTTCAAACATTTAACTGCAACGTCAATCGTCATCTTCTGACACCCTGACAAGAGATCTTCTTTTGTTCTTTCTCCTCACTAAAGCTTATTATTCCCTTTTACTCGTAGTAACTCCTTGTGTCTTAGTGGTATTGTCACCTTGTTTGGGGTGAAATGATTGCAAATACTTTGTTGGTGAGTTAAAGCGTGAGTGATGTGTCTTGTATATGTGAGTCTGCTCAGGGGCAATAAGTTTCGCGTGCTACCTCGATACCGACAAGGTGAGAAAGAGGGCCACTCTTTTGGGAATCACGCGTAACCTGATTCCAGGTTGTTAACGCATGCCCAACAGCGGAAAAAGGATTGCTTCCGTTGATAGGATTTTCAACAATCGCTGGTAATGTCTAAAATCCACATGAGAGCTTGCCTTAAAGCACATCATTTAATCAGTTAATTTCGCTTTCCAATTGTCACGCTAAGGAATTTAATTCTCATTGAGGTCCCCAATCATATCACTGTTTGTCAGACGAAGACAAGCTTAGGAAATATCGAAGAGTCTTTCGTGTGTCTTACAATTTTAAGTATTTGTCACAGGTGCTAGAGATAAGAGTTTGAGACAAGATAAAAAAAAAATAACTTTGTAAGATGCGTTTATCGGAAATCAGTCACAATTTTACATTCTCTCTCTCTCTCTCTCTCTCTCTATATATATATATATATATATATATATATATATATATATATATATATATATATATTTTTTTTCAATAATGCCATTCGGAAAGCCTGAAGGCATCAATCTTTCCCGCCTGTTAGGGGGTTACATATCAGAGTAGATTGGTCGCTCTCGCCTCAGGCAGCAGACACTCGAACAGAAGGAATGTTCTGAATAGAGAATTGTTGAGAAAACAGCGTGAGACCAGCCCCGCTATATTTTCGAAGTAGTCATAGCAATAAACAGAAAATAAAAAACGGAAAACATGGAGGGCCATCATCGCGTATGTCCTGAAAGGATACGTCATTTTTCAATTAAATTTCACAAAAATATTAATTATATTTCTTATTGGTTTGTAACCTTTGCATCTAAATACCCGTGCCATAATCTCTCTCTCTCTCTCTCTCTCTCTCTCTCTCTCTCTCTATATATATATATATATATATATATATATATATATATATATATATATATATTGAGGATCTCAAGGCGATGTAATGGTTGTAAAGTTTATCTCGCTAGAACAATTAGGACTGAGTAGTGAGTTCAATTCTCACTGGGTGTCCCATACTTTCGGCCTTGTGCCACAACTAAGCTGCGCTTAGAAAATCGTTATATATATATATATATATATATATATATATATGTGTGTGTGTGTGTGTGTGTGTATATATGTGTGTGTGTATATATGTGTGTGTGTATATATGTGTGTGTGTGTGTGTGTGTGTGTGTGTGTATGATGAGTGTTTCATTAAAAACAACAGATAAGTTACTGTGATTAAGCGTTTTTCTTGAGTTCGAAAAAGTATTTTCTTTCTTGGACACAGCGTGTTGAGAAACTGTTCAAATATCCTATAATTTCGATCGCTTTCAGCTATAATCCTGGCCATTATCAAGGATGATTTTATTTTTTAAATTTAATTGTGTATGTGTGCATTGGTTGCATGTTTTTTTGTATTATAGACATGTTTTATTTTCCGAACCCAACATATTGTGGCTGTGTTATTATTATGAAGTGTTGGATTTTTCTTTTTTAATGCGCACACCCAATTAAATTGAAAAAATAAAATCATACTTGATAATGGCTAAAAGTATAGCCGAAAGCGCTCGGAATTACTAAACATTTGGACAGTTTCTACACACTATGTGTCCAAAAAGAAAATACTTTTTTGAACACAAGAAAAATTCAATAAAAAGTTTAATGGCAGTACCTTATCTATTGCTTTTAACGAAAGATCGATAAATGGAGGGTTGCTGCCTAAATACAGTATACATATGTGTGCGTATATATATATATATATATATATATATATATATATATATATATATATATATATATATACGTGTGTGAAAAGTGTATATAAATATAAATAAATATATATATATATATGTGAAAAGTGTATATAAATATAAATAAATATATATATATATATATATATATATATATATATATATATATATATATATATATATATATATAATTATTTATATATTATATGCGGTCTTATTAGAAAGCGCTCAATATCAGAGGTAGAGCTAATATATTTGGTTGGATTGATGTAAGTTTGTGACCCTGGGTTTCACGCTTTAGCGGTCGTCAGACAAACGATCGCTAAAGCGTGAAACCCAGGGTCACAAACTCACATCAATCAACCATATATATATATATATATATATATATAATTATTAACCTTCGGCATTGCGTCAAATAAATTGATAGGAAAGTACCCATCAATATTTGAAAGAGCACTAAGAATTACTGGATTTGAGGAGTCTCTTTTCCTCAAAAATCTTAAGGCCACATCACCTTTAAACACGTTAGCGTACGATCACCGAGTTTAAGCAAAATCGAAACTGGTCACTCCCGAGATGGGTGACCTCTTGGGAATAGCAGGTGCTGTAAGCTTGAATGTGCGAGTAGTGTAATGTATAATGGCTTGGAATTTTTACTCAGAGTCGAGTTCTAATTCCTGTTAGTTTTTTTATAATCACTTACGCGCTAATATGATTTGATAACATATGAAGCCACTCTTCTCCTACCAGCTATGTATTAATTAGTAAGACGTATATACGAAATCATTATTATTTCACAAAATTCTTACCATGTAAGAATATTTTCTGCTCTTAAATAACCTGCAAAGCGTTGATAAACCGTAGAAAATGAATCAGTTAGTCAATATTTCTCTGTCTGCTCAGATAATAAATCCCGAGTTTTTCCATACAAGGAAATGCCTTATATTAACATTACCATCTCTCTCTCTCTCTCTCTCTCTCTCTCTCTATCTATCTATCTATCTATCTATCTATCTATCTATCTCTCTCGTCTTTCCATATATATTCATCTATCTTCATCACTTCATATCTATCTATCTATCTATCTATCTATCTATCTATCTATCCTTTTTCCATATATATTCATCTATCTTCATCACTACATATCTATCTATCTATCTATCTATCTATCTATCGTCTTTCCATATATATTCATCTATCTTCATCAATTCATATCTATCTATCTATCTATCTATCTATCTATCTATAGTCTTTCCATATATATTCATCTATCTTCATCACTTCATATCTATCTATCTATCTCTCTCGTCTTTCCATATATATTCATCTATCTTCATCACTTCATATCTATCTATCTATCTATCTATCTATCTATCTATCTATCGTCTTTCCATATATATTCATCTATCTTCATCACTTCATATCTATCTATCTATCTATCTATCTATCTATCTATCTATCTATCCTTTTTCCATATATATTCATCTATCTTCATCACTCCATATCTATCTATCTATCTATCTATCTATCTATCTATCTATCTATCTATCTATCTATCTATCTCTCTATCGTCTTTCCATATATATTCATCTATCTTCATCAATTCATATCTATCTATCTATCTATCTATCTATCTATCTATCTATCTATCTATCTATCTATCTATCTATAGTCTTTCCATATATATTCATCTATCTTCATCACTTCATATCTATCTATCTATCTATCTATCTATCTATCTATCTATCTATCTATCTATCTATCTTTCCATATATATTCATCTATCTTCATCACTTCATATCTATCTATCTATCTATCTATCTATCTATCTATCTATCTATCTATCTATCTATCTATCTATCTATCGTCTTTCCATATATATTCATCTATCTTCATCACTTCATATCTATCTATCTATCTATCTATCTATCTATCTATCTATCTATCTATCGTCTTTCCATATATATTCATCTATCTTCATCACTTCATATCTATCTATCTATCTATCTATCTATCTATCTATCTATCTATCTTCATCTATCTTCCTCACTTCATATCTATCTATCTATCTATCTATCTATCTATCTATCTATCTATCTATCTATCGTCTTTCCATATATATTCATCTATCGTCATCATATTCATCTATCTATCTATCTATCTATCTATCTATCTATCTATCTATCTATCTATCGTCTTTCCATATATATTCATCTATCTTCATCAATTCATATCTATCTATCTATCTATCTATCTATCTATCTATCTATCTATCTATAGTCTTTCCATATATATTCATCTATCTTCATCACTTCATATCTATCTATCTATCTATCTATCTATCTATCTATTTTCATAATTTTCTATATCTTTGCTTGTACCTATCTTTTAATCTCTTTGTTGTTGATTTTAAACTGTGTGTGTATGTCAACCTGTCCGTATCTATCAACATATCTGTTCTGTTTGTATTCATTGCCGTTTCAATATATTCAATTATAACCCGATTCTTTTCGAGATGGCAATGTCTGAATATAAGTGGATGTTCACAACAAACCTAGTCATACGTAGTCGAATACGGAGAGAAAGATAGAAGCAACTTCTATTTAATACATGACGAATAGCCTGTAATATTAGCAATAAAAAGCTCTTTGTCACAAACAAGTAAACGACAATCAAATTATCTCCCCTTGTTTCTGACCCGTCTTTGAAGTCGTTGCCCACTCTTTTACATATATTGACAAGACTACCATCAGTTAATGTGGAACATCAAATGGAACCAACTATTTCTTGGTAATATCGACTGGATTTATTATCTAGGTATCGCAAGTACTTTTATGCTTAGTTATTTACTTATTTTTTTAGTTCTGTCTGACACAAGGTCACATATAGAAGGATTATTTGACTATTGGTTAATTGATAGATCTTTCTATCTATCTCTGTATTGTAATATATATATATCTATATATATATATATATATATATATATATATATATATTACATTAGGAACATACTAGTAGAAAACACAAATATATTAACTGCATCCACATGCAAAATAAGACTAAAAATAATGGAAGCTCTAATAATAAAAAAGAAAAAGCCAACTCTTAACAATATTAACTATGAACAGAGCCACAATGTGCTAACCGTATTCAGAAATTGAAAACATCACTATCACACACTAAGACATACACAGAACGCACACACTCAACTAAGCTGATAATCGAATCATCCTTGATAATGGCTAAAGGTATAGCCGAAAGCGCTCGGAAATATAAAACATTCGGACAGTTCTTACACACTCTTTGACCGGAAAAGAAAGCTCTTGTCAGAACACAAGAAAAATTAAATAAAAAGCTCAACCGTAGTACCTTGTCTGTTGTTTTTAATGAAACATGCATAAAGGAATGTTTGCTGCCTAAATATACAACACACACACACACACACACACACACACACACACACACACATATATATATATATATATATATATATATATATATATATATATATATATGTCTGTAAGTATGCATATATGTAGAAAAGAATCAATGAAAACATGTACGCGAGTATGTAAGAATGTATGTCCCAGTCCCTTCATTCCGTTTCTAGGGACTGGGACATACATTTTCTAGCTAGCTAGTTTTCTAGCTAGCTAGCTAGGATGGGGGCCTATATTTGCCCTGGAGAATCTGTACTCGAAAATCTGCAACGTTTACGAGAAGGAAAATGCACGGAACTGGCATGAACACCACGAAGACATAGGACCTGTAACAATTTTATAGTAGTTTACAATACACAAAGAGAAAATAATTAAATCTAATCGCCTAGACATGAAGGACCACAAATTCAAAATTCAGACTGTAATGTAACTTTGAAGATCTTACAAGATCTATCAAATTACAAGGATCTTGATTTAGAAATCTAGAAATGTGGCATGTGAAGACATCAGTAATTCAAGTTTTGGTTGGAGCCCTCGGTTTGATTATATAAACTCACTGAAGGGAACCCTAGTTGCCCATGCCTTAAAGAAATACAAAATATAATATATATATATATATATATATATATATATATATATATATATATATATATATATATATATATCACAGTTCATAAAGGGCTTTATCAATGTAAGATGTATGTGATATTGGGTAGTTTTATTTTTATATTTTTATACAAAAATTTTCAGATTTCAGATCTCTGGTTGGGACCCGGAAGGAAAGGATACTACTACTACTACTACTACTACTACTACTACTACTAATAATAATAATAATAATAATAATAACTGGTATGAACACCACACAGACACGGTTACGGAGATAGGACCTGTTACAATTCTATGGGACTACACACTGACAGAACAATCAAGGCCAACCGCTCAGATATTGTTATTAAAGACCACAAACAAAAACGGTGCCTCCTTATTGATATGGCAGTCTCTGCTGACTGCAATGTATCTTTGAAGATATTCAAAAAGTTGTCAAAATACAAGGACCTTGAAATAGAAATCTCGAAAATGTGGCATATAGGAACATCAACAATCCCTGTTGTAGTTGGAGCCCTAGGACTGGTTGGAAAAGATTGCAGTAGACTAATTGAAGGGATTCCTGGAACTCCATGCCTCAAGGAGATACAAAAAATTGTTCTGACAAGTACAGACCACACATTACGAAGGGCTTTGTCTATGTAATTTAATTTTTTTTTTTTGTCAGTAGAAAGTGTCATGACGCCATTTCTAACCTTAGGTCCCTGGTAAATGTGTAAACGCCAGAAATCAAAGAAAATAAAAATAATAATAATTATAATTAGATTTAACCCGTGAAAATTTCATCTATTTTTTATGAATTTTAATTCTTAAGTTAATGATTGAATAAGCTCATAGCGAGTTCTACGACGATAAAATATCCGTAGAAATTCCTCTATCGCATTTTTAACTATTTGAGCTTAACAACCTGAACAAAACTTTGCAATAACAATCATAAATAGAAATGCTGGTTGTCATTGTAGGAACTAACTACAAATGAAAAGATTTGAAATTGACAAATTTTCCCATTTCACTTAAACAGACTTTAAACACTTTCATCTTTTTTCTTTTATTCATTCTTTCATTTTCTCATTGAAACCAAGTAGTGTCTTTCCATTCTATCCCGCATCAAAACGTCCATTATTTATAAGGTATTTGCAGGGAATGTGAAACAGTTCTATCTATCTATCTATCTATCTATCTATCTATCTATCTATCTATCTATCTATCTATCTATCTATCAGTCTGTTCATATCAAACTATGTATCAGTCTGTTCCTATCTATCTATCTATCTATCTATCTATCTATCTATCTATCTATCTATCCTTCCATCCATCCATCCATCCATCCATCCATCCATCCTTCCTTCCTTCATTCATTCCTTGCTTCCCTTTTCTCAATGAAATGGTGTAGTGTTCTTTCCCACTAAACAGACGATGATCACGATATCTATCATGATATCTATCTATCTTCAGTCTGTTCATATCTATCTATCTATCTATCTATCTATCTATCTATCTATCTATCTATCTATCTATCTGTTCATATCAAACTATGTATCAGTCTGTTCATATCTATCTATCTATCTATCCATCTATCTATCTATCTATCTATCTATCAGTCTGTTCATATCAAACTATGTATCTGTGACGTCCTTGTCGCAGCGCCAGCTGTGACGTCCTTGGTCGCGGCGTCAGCTGCGACGTCCCTAAACACAGCCTTCGCTCGCTCCTCGCTGCTCCGTTCGGGTGTCGCCGCTCCAAACGTGACGTCCGCCTGTCGCGTCAGTCGTGTTGTCTCGTCCTGTGACGACCAACTGGCTTGGTATCGGTCGCGGCACCCAAATGCGACGTTCTAACGTCCCATCCGACGTGGTGATTCGGATGGGAATCTGGTTAGATTCGATATCAGCCTCGTCGTTCCCAACTCGCTTCCAACGCCTGGTTACCAAAGTAACTGCATTGATCTCCAGTCTGCCTACCCACGTTGTGAATTGATCTTAGGCAGACAAGATCAATCAGTAGTTGGGGCCGTAATGCAAATCGGGTTCAAACGGGGGTGACACCGCACAAATATGCATAAAATAAAATAAAAGGATAACTCAAAAATTCAAGGTATCAAAAAAAGGCTAACAAACTTTATGTCTAGTTGTTGGATACATAGGACTGCGTCTATTTCCCGACCCGTTCTATGGATTGTGACACGTTGTTTTCCGTTAGGCAAGTTTTAACGCTTCAAGTTGTTTGCTCTTTAAGAAATTGGTTTTTCGGCGTGTCTTCGGGCGAAAGTCGAAAAAAACTTATTTTGGTGGTCTGGATCTAAGTCGGTCTTCAAATTAATTGTTCTTGGATTGAAGAGGAGTCCGGAATTTGCGTGAATCTTTCAAGTCAGCTATCTGCGAGGTGGAACCAACTTCCACTGCGAACTTCAAACTCTCTGCTGGAACTGGAACTGAAACTCTAACTGATTTCTGCTCGCTGCGGTCTTGCTTATATGGACGCCGACCAAAACCGGGGTGGATTTGTCGGCGCCGGGGGGTCCTCGATAATTCTAAATACATATCCACCTCTTTTATTTCTGGTTAGGAATTTTCCACTTTTTTTCCATTTTTGGGAGCCTTCTCTTACTTCCACCTCCTCATCATACTTCAGAGGGGCGTGAACTGCCCTCCCCACTTCTTTGTAGCAACCTCTCATACCCATCCTCTAAATGGGCGGTGACAGCCTCCTCCGTGCGTCACGTGATCACCACTCAACCAATGATGTCTAGTCGGGCGTGTACGATCCCGCGGCTTTGTTTCAGGAAAAAAAATATCTTGCTTAACAAAAAAAAAAAAAAAACCTTTTTCTTTTCCTTTTCTTTCTTTTAATCGCAGTTATCATTTTCTCTAGCCGCAAACACGATCGATGGTGGTCATAATTCTTGTTCTCACCTGGGCTTCGTCAGTCATCTTATCGCTAATTATCAGAATGGGTGGTCTTTTTAACACGGCCAGACCGTCGCCTCGAAAAGAAACATTTCTAGGTTCCCATTCATTTTTTCGGTACATATTTCTGATAACATAGTTTTATCATCGCAGGCTAAAGATGTTCTGTCGAAAGAAAACGGCCAGTGGCCACCTCGTGTGCGGCTTTTGACACAATTAATTTTTCATATCTATCCAAAGCCCTGTAGTCCACCTGTTTTTCGTCACTTATCAAAATAACATTTTCATTTGGATTTTTCTTTGGCTAGTCGGTCTTTGGTTTGCTAATCAGATGCCTTCCCGCATTAGCGGTTTGTTTATGTAACCCGATAAAACAGCCCGTCGCCAGAACACACCCGATTCCTTTATCCACTCAGAATTTCCCTGCCTCTGTAATGACACTCTTCGCCATTTGTTACTTATCAAAATCCATTGTCTCTTAGCCGTGTGTGTTCTGCTTATCATCCACGCTTTGGGTCTTCGCCTCTCTTTTCCTTTCTTTTCTTTTTTTTTCTTTTCTTTTCTTTTTTGCCTTGGTAAATGGTGCCACATATCAGTCTGTTCTATCTATCTATCTATCTATCTATCTATCTATCAGTCTGTTTATATCAAACTATGTATCAGTCTGCTCATATCTATCTATCTATCTATCTATCTATCTATCTATCTATCTATCTATCTATCTATCTGTTCATATCAAACTATGTATCAGTCTGTTCCTATCTATCTATCTATCTATCTATCTATCTATCTATCTATCTATCTATCTATCAGTCTGTTCATATCAAACTATGTATCAGTTTGTTCATATCTATCTATCTATCTATCTATCTATCTATCTATCTATCTATCTGCTCATTATCTATCTATCTATGTATCTTCGTTCATTCGTTCCTTCGATCCATCCTTCCTTCCTTCGATCATTCATTCATTGCTTCCCTTTTCTCAATGAAATGGTGTAGTGTTATTTCCCACTAAACAGGCGATGATCACGATATCTATCATGATATCTATCTATCTTCAGTCTGTTCATATCTATCTATCTATCTATCTATCTATCTATCAGTCTGTTCATATCAAACTATGTATCAGTCTGTTCATATCTATCTATCTATCTATCTATCTGCTTATATCAAACTATGTATCAGTCTGTTCATATCTATCTATCTATCTATCTATCTATCTATCTATCTATCTATCTATCAGTCTGTTCATATCAAACTATGTATCAGTCTGTTCATATCTATCTATCTATCTATCTATCTATCTATCTATCTATCTGTTCATACGAAACTATGTATCAGTCTGTTCATATCTATCTATCTATCTATCTATCTATCTATCTATCTATCTATCTATCTATCTATCTGTTCATACGAAACTATGTATCAGTCTGTTCATATCTATCTATCTATCTATCTATCTATCTATCTATCTGTTCATACGAAACTATGTATCAGTCTGTTCATATCTATCTATCTATCTATCTATCTATCTATCTATCCTTCCATCCATCCATCCATCCATCCATCCTTCCTTCCTTCATTCATTCCTTGCTTCCCTTTTCTCAATGAAATGGTGTAGTGTTCTTTCCCACTAAACAGACGATGATCACGATATCTATCATGATATCTATCTATCTTCAGTCTGTTCATATCTATCTATCTATCTATCTATCTATCTATCTATCTATCTATCTTCGTTCGTTCGTTCGTTCGTTCCTTCTTGCCTTCCATCCTTCCTTCCTTAATTCATTCATTCCTTGCTTACTTTTTCTCACTGAAATGCTGTAGTGTTCTTTCCCACTAACCAGGCGATGATCACGGAATAGTCCATATTTTATGAGGGTATTGGAAGGACATGTCAAACACTTCTATCTTCCCTTCCTTCTTTGCTTGTTTGCTTCCTTCTTTCGTTCGTTCTTTCATTTACTCACTGAAATGAAGTAGTGTTCTTTCCTCCTCTTTCCATATATCTCTTTTATTTATGAGATATTGGCAGGACATAACGGCCGTGCGAACTAACGAATGAAGGCACAAACACAATTACAATAGGATAAAAAAATGTAATGAATTAATTACTGCATATATTTCCCTGAAGATTTTCACTCTTTTTCTCTAATCTACCTTGTTGGCCAATGATAATTTATAGATGGCGGATTTAAATTTTATATACCCCGCTCTCTGAAAATGCTATGCGTTAACTGGTTGAATACTTCCGGCATGTTTAGCAGCGGTTAATTAAGCCAAAGAGGGAAAGAAATTTATCAGTTATCAAATCCACATAAGGTTCCCAAAATTTTAGTCTATAGTTTAGTTAGTAACAAAATTAACCTCTTTTGCGTCTAACTAAAATACTTTTTATAAAAAAGAGAAAATAGTTTTCATATCGAATATAGAATTATCTGTTATGTTTTTGTTACATTTTTGTTTCTTTTTTTCTTCAATTTTTTTTCATTCTTACCAAATCATGCAAAAAACAAAACAAACGAAAAAAAAGAAAAATGGCAACTAGAAAATGACTTCTGTTTAAAGTTTATTTCCGGTTTCCCCTCCTCGACACTAATCCGAAGATATACTTTTGAGATTTTCTTATCGACCTGAAGTATAGCAAAGGAAAAAAAAATGGCTGAGCCATAGATGGAATTCTGAAGCAAAAAATTTTGATAAGGAATATTCAAACGATAGTATAAGAAATTTTGAGAAAAGAAAAAACGCTCACCAAATTATCTTGACAACTATGTGTTTCTTTTTGAAAAAAAATCAGCAATATTATAATACATAGCTTCATGAAAACCTAATTAGCGAACTGTATTCGAATTACAAGAATCCCTCGATTAATGCGTCTAATGTCTACATTAAAAGATACGTACTCATCAAAAATGCATTAATCGAATATAACTCACCCTAAATGATGTAATTTGTACAGCGAAGTTTAGTTTCATTATTTACATTATTCGAACTATTGTCCTCATCTTTGTCGCCATATTTATCACAACGTTTCGGCCGTTGTACGCCCCGGTTTTCTTCAGTTCGACATTCCAACCATCTGAAGAAGGCCGGAGAGTACAACGGCCGAAACGTTGTGATAAATATGGCAACAAAGATGAGGACAATAGTCCGAATAATGTAAATAATGTACATAATACGTCATCTCAGAAATATAGACAGACTCTGAAGTTTAGTTTCATTTATAATTAATTTCTAATTTGCGTACTTCTCAATTAAAATATCGGTACATATAAGAAGTTACAATAAAAACGCTCTGAATTAATGTTTATTAATCTGATTGTTTATGAAAAAACTTATTTCGAGTGGTTTGCCACATGGTATTCTCTGTTCTTCATATATTTGGCCGTACTGAGAAATTGTCCTTTCAAATTTTCCAAACATATTATCATTGGTATTTTAACTTTCCATACTAAATAGATACATCTTTCAAATTTCGATAATTTTTTTTAATAAATATCAACTTCTGTATCTAATTAAATCTTCCATTTTTAACAAATAAAACCTCAGAAATTTCCTTTTAAGACCTTCAAAATAAACATGAAAAAAAGATCAAAATATTCAAAAAAGTTTTAATAGAGACAAATATTCAAATATATATTTTTATTATCAGCTTATATTATAAAAAATATCTATTTATAACTGTCCATTTCTTTTTAACACTACTGTAATTACTTAGGTAATGTAATACATGACAAAATAGTTACCATTTTTTAAATTTTGGAACTTTTTAGATTAATCGATAACTATAAAAAATCAATTTTTAATTACTATGTCTAATCTGGACAATGTTTTACCCCAATAATCGAGTATTATTTATGCACTAATCGAATTTTGGTATATAACAAGTTTACTGCACTAATCGAAAACGCATAAACGGAATGCGCAATAATCGAGGGATACCTGTATTTATTTATACTGATGAGCCGGAAGTCATTAGAAAGTATTTTATAAAGGAAATGGTAGGTATGGCTACATTACTCTCGTAATGCTCATGTTAATATTAGCCATTTCGTCTTTCACTGGCTGAGCAGGCAGTACTACTTTCAGTTGAAATTTATGAAAGCTTTCTCTTAAAAAGATTTTTCAGGAAAATACGTTTCGTGATAGAGTTTTTTTCTCAAGAGTATCTGTTACAATATTAATGAATGCTTCCTTTCAAACTTTTATTTGAAATACTGTGGAATTTCAACACCTTGATGTCATGAAAATGCCATGATCTATACCAACTTATTCTCCAAGACCTAGTGGGTTAGTGTGAACACGAGATAGGGTTCATTGGAATTCGAACAGGTGATGATAACTGTGGCCAGAGGGTTGTTTGGGACATTTGATATCCGTCGATCTTACGGTGTTTGATGTGTACGAGAAATATCTAATCAAAGGCATGATCGCTTACCGTGGACAGCGCAGGGACTGACCTCGAGTCATTAATGATCGTGACTAGAGGTAGCTGGCTCAGATTGTCTGAGTTAACAGACAAGCAACACTGGCTCAAATAATATCCAGATCCAACAGAGGGAGGTAGCAGGTCATTTCAACGTTCTTTTACTTCTGTTAAATACAGGAACATGAGCACAACAAGGTACCTCGGGGCTCGTAGTGTCGCTAATTGGACTCTGCAGGACTGGTAAGTCTGATGAGTCAAATTTACAGTTTGTTGTGGGGGATGGAAACGTTTTGCCGTTTTCCATGTATTTATGAATCTTAGTTGTCAATATGGTATTCTGCAGTTTGATAATTATGTGGGTTATATTCACGTGAGGTATATTTGGTCCGATTATATATGTCATTAAAAATGACTCCTATGTTGCGCTTCTTGGATGTCACCATCATTGTCTCCACGAATCCCGCCCCCAATTATTTGTTATTCCAGCATGATAATGCAATGCGTTATCAAGCCCAAGTTTCACAGTGTTGTTTCAGGTGCATTTGGGGTTCTTCCATCCACTGCTGTGACCACCGCGTTCACCCGGCATTACACCAAGCATGCGTTCCATCAGCGTGGGGGAGTGGCGTATTTGCCCGCATGTTACTGAACCCAAAATTATCAGGGATTTGTGGACAAGTATCGAGATGGCAAAGCACGACATCTCTCAACAAGGCACTGTATTTCGTAGGGTAACATGAGTCCTATATGATATTATGTCGTAGCTTTTGTCAAATCAGAGTAAGGCTTACGCCCATATTAGCTTGAAACACCGATCCCGCACAATCACCTGAAGTTAAACCACGTTGAGACTGGTCAGTACCTGGATGAGTGACGGGTTGGGAATGCCATGTTCTGTGAGCTTTGATGTGCGGGTGGCGCAATGGATAATGGCTCGGAATTGTTAATCGGATTGCCGAGTTCCAATTTCAGTTGATTTCGTCATATTCACATGCGCACAAATACCTTTGGGAAAGACTATGACTTCACATCTTCTCTCTCCCATCTATGGGTTAATTAGTAAGACTTGTATCACTAAATCGTTATCTCCAAAAATAACAAAAAAAAAAAATCAATTCTTACTATCTAAAAATATTTTCTGATTATAAATAATTTACAATGGTTGATAAGCCGTAAAAACAAATCAATGAATCAACGTCAGAATATTTTCAGTTTATTGAATTGTCATCCATCTTCACGCATCTCGTCGCTATCATGCAACGATTTCTATCGGATGTATTAGAATTTCTCAACCTAGCACTGCTAATTTTTCCTTGTGTCATAACATAGCCAATGTAAGTTATTCCTGGGATCCCAATTCGTCTTGTGCTATTGCTGAGTGTCTCAAGTTCTTGTTCTTCTCACCTGCACAGTGCATTTCATGTTGGTGTAAGATTGTAGAAATATCAAGAATAGGTCTGTGATTTAGTTGGATGTTCTCTCCGAGAGAAATTATGTATAGCTCTTAACATCCGAGTGTAGCTTCCATCAAGCTAAGACTCAAGGGTTTTAGCAAGTATCCAAGTCGTGGCACCATACATTAATAATGACTTCATAGTGGCGCGAACGAAGCTCGGTTTTGAGGTTGTCTGGTAGATTAGATTTCTAGATTACATTTATTTGATTCAATACGGTCCCAGGCTTTAGCTATGCGAATTTTCGCATCCTTTACAGGAAATAGGCTCTACTAATTAACTTTCATTGATTGAAAGTAGGGTAAATAATCTTCGATACTTCGACAATATTCATTATCACGGGATTCTCGAACAATTTTTTAAAAAATTGTCATGTTGTCAAATTAATATTCTAAAGTTATATTCGTAGGGTCTGATAGAAATATGAGACGTAATTCTTCATACATAAAAATAAAATGACTTGTTTATTGACTTCTAGAATCCTCCACGTTAACGTTAGCCGAATCAAGGATATGGGTCTTAAGGTATTTCTTTGATTGTTCAAGCTGTTTCTTGCTAGGATATAAAAGGTTCTGCCTCCTCTTCGTAGCTTGGACATTTATAAAACTCCCTGTTATCCATTGTCATGTATATTCAAATCCTAATTTCAGCTTTGAGGCATAGTTCTGTACTTAAATTTGAAATCACATTCAAGAAACCCCCAAATCTTCTAGATCAGGAGTCGGCAAAATTTTGCTGATTATGTGCTGACTTAGGGTTTTAAAATCATTCAGTGTGCCAACAGCATACGTATTTTTATACAAGTCAAGGTCAATATACCTGTTCTACAATATATCTCTATCTATAAAAGGCAGGATGTGTGTGTGTGTGTGTGTGTGTGTGTGTGTGTGTGTGTGTGTGTGTGTGTGTGTGTGTGTGTGACGAATGCACGGCCGAAATTTTCGACGGATTTGCACCAAAATTTACATGCACACGCTCCAAGTTAGCCGGAAGGCCGACGTTGCATTTGCCAACTCCCATCGATAGTGGAAATAATCGATATTTTCATGCTTCTACGACATTGCGGCCATTTTCTATTGACCAGAGTGAGAGCCTATAGCTGGCTGCCACGAATAGGCAGGAAGATTCTATTGGCCAGCGTGAGAGCCAACATCTGACTTACACGAATGTTAACTAGCATGCTAGCATGCAAAACAAATCGATAGATGTAGTCATCACAAGTGGGAAAAATTTAAATCTGCATGGCACTTTACTCCAATTGGCTCATTCGCTTGCTTAAACTCAACGTTGATTCTGATTCCGCAGAACTGG
The DNA here is from genome assembly GCA_903632075.3 of Acanthosepion pharaonis. Taxonomy (NCBI): domain Eukaryota; kingdom Metazoa; phylum Mollusca; class Cephalopoda; order Sepiida; family Sepiidae; genus Acanthosepion; species Acanthosepion pharaonis. The sequence continues at coordinate 1,115,625 of CAHIKZ030000326.1, forward strand.
GTTGAGTGTGAAAAAGGATTTGTTGTTAACATTCTTTTTTCGTTTGGTTTTTCCAGTTACGAATCCTTTTTTAAAGCTGATCGTTTTGTGTTCATTTTGTTTAGTTCTTTTTTCGTAACAGATTTAATGTTTAGTATAGAGCTTAGGAAAAAATTCGCAGTGTGAGATATGCAAGAAGTAAGGCATGTAGCAACATCAGCACGGCAAAGGGCACTTCTTTAAAGGCAAGGAAGGGCAAAAATATTTTAAGTCAAGTGATAGCGATTGCTGTATGAGTCGTACGATTTTTGACTCAAGCACGGGCAACACCGGGCCATGCTGCTAGTTTTCTATATAAATATGTAATAATATGTAAACCAAAATTTAATAGAATAAATTAGAATTAATAGAAATAAACTGTTTTTAAAAGTTTTTTTTAAATTTTTATTATTAATGGGAGTCCAACGATTGTGCAGTTTTGAAACAGCTAAATATCTTCTTTGCGTTGTAGTAGTTATTGGTACGGACTTCGTAATGTTATATGCGACTGCATGCCATTGGAAATTGCGTGGCCTGCCACGTGTAGCACGCGTGCCGTAAGTTGCCGCTCTCTGTCTTAGATAGTATGTTCTGAGTTGACACTAAGTATCAAAGGTGAGAAAATTGGTGTCACCAAAGTGATACTGATGGAGGTTAAATGTTTTTCAGAGTTTTAGTACTTTTGAATCACAAAGTATCAATGTCAAGAATTACGTCGCAACATTCTTTCAGGTGGACTTAGGAGTGTCTACAAGAAGGTGTTGAACTGTCGGACCTGGAAGCTCTTCCAAAAATAATTTTGATTTGTACATTTGGAGTGATTTTGGCGAATCAGACACAACAGAGAACATTTCAAAACGACACCTTGATATTTCCTCCGTCGATTGAAGTCTTGTTCATTGAGCGTGGACGGGGCAGGCCATAAATCTCCAAAGTTTATATACCGTTGGTGGGAAAGAAAAAAATAGGACAGAAAGAGTATTATTATTTTCACTCTCGGTATTATTTCATTGGAGCACAACGGAGTAACCTGTCCGTGAACAATAAAACCATCTTCCGTAACTCGAAACCCCATGCATAAATACTCACATCCTCCGATATTTATTTGTGGTCCTTCCATGAAGGTACCGGGAGCGTAACGGTTAACCGTGCCAAAAATAGAATCGGCAAGTCGAGTTCAAATCAGCCGAAGATCTTTTGGTCTCATCTCTTTGCTGTTCCTGGGAAAGCCATAAATTCATTTTTGCTTCAACCCACTCCCAGCTGTGTGTAGACTAGTAACGCAGACTGTGCTCTTATCTTTTGTAGGGCAAACCATCTAAGAAAAGTATAACTGAATTAAACACACACACAGACACAGCCACACACACACACACATATATACATATATATATATATTATGGAGAATGCCAAGTGAGAGCATTGTTATCGTTTCTGAACACGGAACTATCCATAGTTGATGTAAAAAGACAGCTGTGGAGATACATGATCACCTACGGGCTAAAGGCGCATTGCATTCTTTTAATTATCAATTAAAATAATGATTTCCCCATTATAAACATCGGAACTTATTGGCCTACCCACTCCTAATTCAATTTACCGATTCTCATGTCGGGTTGGGGAAGATAAAAGTATTTTTATACAATAATGTCCACACTGTACAAGGCTCGAGAGCCCCTCACTATAGAGAGTTAGAAAGTAAGAGGTATAGTTTATATGGATATGTAGGGAAGATAACGGTTAATCCTAGACTTCAACAGGTTAAGATTGTAGTGATTGGGGATATACCTTCTTGGGAGCCGGTTCCAAAGAGCAGTGGAACTTACATTTCACCAATGAAATAATAAGGGAACGAGGGTAGTTCGCTATAATATGCGTCGCATGGCAGGTGTTTAAGCGTCAGGGTTAGAAATGGTGGACCTAAGAATTGTTGTTCGACTTTCCAGGCAAATAGCAATAAAACAGCGTGTGAGGTATCGAGTGTAAGAAAGAGGTTGCTGAGTGGAAAATATTTCGACACCCACGGGGACGCAGAGACGCTTTTGGATTTCATCGACACTAAAAAGCGAAGACTGAACAGCTTCTGCCCATATATGGTAAAGGTACTCCATTTTCGACCTGATCTGCCATTTGTAATGGTAGAGGGATTTGAAAATCAAGGTTTAATTCTCGATAATAGCGTGTAGATGTTTATTTAATATAACGTATCTATTCCCAAATGAGTATAGGTTGGCCATAACCAATATCGCCAGGAGAAATTCAGTTTAATCAATAATTCGAGATGAATTTGTTCGAGTGTAATTTCAGTTTCACCAGATTACCGTACGGACCTATTGTGAGGCTAAATGTCGTTGCTGCGGTAAATCTGAAGAAAGTTTTGTTAAAACGTAAGAAAGGGTTATGTGCTGAGAGACACTGAAACGAAAACCGAAAACCCCTGGAAGAATTGAGGATTTAATTCACATATTAAACGACTTGCATTGAATGTCGAGCAGTTTGAACAATAGAAAAGTGACCCAGACTTAGTGGGCATTGATGATTGACAATGTGTTCTACGCTGAAAATGCAAACTGAAAATGCAAGCTGAAAATGCAAGCTGAAAATGCAAGCTGTAAAGCGAAAATTTCATTTTTCGTAAACAATGAATTTGGAGTTGATTCTCCAGGTCGAAAGATGAGTTGAAATACCAGGAAAGGGTGGGTAAGCCACCCACACTCACTGAGGAGATTTACTGAGAGGTAATAATATGTGAGAGTAGAAGAAGGGAATTCCCCAGAATTATCGAATTCTCTTCCTTCGCCACTCGCAGAAGAGAGGCAGAAGAGACGAAAACGGAGGCATGAGAGAAACTTCAGAGAGTTCGTCCCAGCCCCACACGCAGGACACTGCACGTGATTATCTGCTGACGGCAGCCTCTGATTTCAGGCGTGTGCCAAACTTTAACAAAGCAGCAAGTTAAACTCTGCCAAGTCACAACGATAATATCACTTCCGATTTAGACGCGGGTTGGGATGATAATTAATTGCGTGCGAACTCTGATATAAGCCAATTATTATACGGAGGACTGATATAAAAGCAGTATTTACTTTTGTTCAATTTATTTGAGCGTTATTTTTTTCCTGTACGTCTTAGATCTGCTTGGACCAGCCCGACACAAAGATACCTGCAACGATTCGCCTACTTATGATCAAACTTAAATCACAACATGAGATTGGGCAAGATCGAAACTATCTTCATCGATCAGCCGCGGTGTTGGAAGTCTTGTTCGACCAGGGAGTGTGTTGCACTATTACACTATCACGACAGTTTGGTGACACTAGCTGCCGCATCAGCTGTTGTTCCCTTTCAAACCTTGCTAAGGCATTATACTTTTGTGCATGCTCATTATGACATCCTGATGCTTAGATCCATTTATGGCTCCAGTAATTACAGGAAATTTTTTTCGCGATGTGAAGCACAATCTTGATATATCCTCCAAAAGATCATTTACACATTGGGACTTATGATGGCCCCATTACAGCTGCTATGGCTTTGTCTCCTGATCATTGTGCCTAACACAATACGTCTTGCAGAAACCAGCTGATGAGGAAGACAGAGAAACTTATGAGACGCATCAACCATGCAAGTAGAAACATGGACCTTTAGAATTCCAGAGAAAATTCTTTGAGACATTGTTTTTTTTTCTGTAAGCTACTCATACTCATTACAGCCCTACTGAAATCATGTCATTGAAGGTTTTGATTGAAAACAAAGGTAATATAAACAGATTGTTGAGAATACGAAATGTAAGAATAACACATCTTGATATCTGATATGTTATTAAAAAGGAATTCTTATGCAGAAATTCTTTTAAATTTCTGTTTTAAAACAGATATTTAAATCTAGCTGATATATTACATAGGATGTTATCAGTTAATCTTCCAAGACCATTCCTAGTACAATGAGTTTGATCATATATTAAGGAATCTGTTAATGAGAAACTGTGTCAATTTGGTTTAGTTTATTTTGTTTTACGACATATGTACCTCAATAGATTATTTAGTGTTGACAAGATTTTTAGAATAGGTTGTATGAATAGAATATGCATTATTTTTAAGAAATCCCTTTGAAGATCAGCTTTCATTGAGGTATTTTTGTAAAGAGGGTTTTTCCGAGAGTTAAATGCATTGCTGGTATTTTTTCTCTTCAAAAATGTGTTGTTGATAGTTATTTTTTTTTCAAAAATGTATTTCTAGTCATATTTTTTTCAAATAAGTGTTATGGTCCGGTTCCTTGTACCACGGTGATAGTCCAAGGTAGAACCAATAAAGAAGAACTCGAACACAGGTATGGAATAACACAGATATATTACAAACAAGAATATATACAGAGAAGTAGAAGTGTTAGTATGCACAATCAGGTTTAGTAGAAAGAACAATGTAGTCTCGACCAGTATCAATATTCCAATGTCTTGCAGTCATTGTCTGAATGGGACTCTGTTTCGGACTGCCTCTGACTCGACTTGAACTACTGACTCAACTGACGATATTCAGTCACCCCCCCACGAGGGCGTCATGTGGCACAAGGTCTTTTTAACGTGGGATCACCGAGCCCGTGGGCTCGGCCAAAAATATGCCCATTGAACCTGTATAAACGGGTTCAGGGTCGGTTTACCTCCCCGAAAGAGAATCCGCCCTTCGGCGTAGCCTCGTTCGGGTTCCTCCCCGCCCGAAGGCAGAGAGTTCAACCGAACAGCCGGTCGATACTGACTCAACTGACGATATTCAGTCACCAAACCCCTACGAAGGGCGTCATGTGGCACAAGGCCTTTTTAACGTGGAATCTCCGAGCCCGTGGGCCCGGCCAAAAATATGCCTATTGAATCCGTATAAACGGGTTCAGGGTCGGTTTACCTCCCCGAAAGTGAATCCTCCCTTCGGCGTAGCCTCCTTCGGGTTCCTCACTGCCCGAAGGCAGAGAGTTCAAACGATCAGCAGGTCGACTGACACAACTGACTTCTTGCCTACTCCTGAGGCGCAGTATTTATTAAGTATGGCATAGTCTATTATTATTATTATTATAACAATAACAATATAAGTATCGCTGGTATTTTTACTATAAAAATATTTTTATATTTTCAAAGTGATGGACCCCAGTTAAGGGGTTCACTATTTGCTCATTGCTGGGAATCTAACAGTTGCTACTACTCCGGGTCAGGGTGGACCTGAGAACAACAGCAATTAAGAGTTGTTTCCAGACATTTTAGTATATAAATTATCAAAAATAAATAAATTAGGTCTTCAATAAATGACCCATTCTTATGGGTGTGGACCCGCTTAAGGAAAGAGATTACAGGCTGGCCATCACTAAATGCAGGTGACGGCTAATACAGGATAAGTAAGACTTACATTCAAATACACTTATTCCAACAATTATCCATTCCATCTTAACGCTAATGTTCCCTGCCAACAAGTACATCTTTCTTAATAAAGGAAAAAGAAAAATCTAAAGAAAAATCAAGTTCTATCGTATCTTTTATGGTGAACGTATTTGATTTGCGCTTCACGCCGTGAGAGACACTTCCTGTATACACTGGAGTCATGACGGGAGTAAAGATCAGGTTATAATAAAAATAAACCAAGAAGACAGTAATGCCACTAAAACACAACAGGTAACAGAGTGTGGAAGAATTATTTGTTCTGAGTGTATCAAAGGCATATTCATTTGGTCACTCAGTTGTTTCTCACTCGACGTTCTTTAGTTCGATGAAGATCCAAAAAAGAAGAATTTCTTGAGCTATACTTACTTACCCTCCTCTCCACAAAGGTGTTTTACAGACCGTGGGTGGACCACGCCGATATCTTTGTGTGCAAAGAAGTGAGATTTCATTTAAAAGTTGTGTACTAGGCGACAGGAAGAGAAGAAAAAGAACCGGGAAAACTGTGTTGTTGATATCGACTTTTTTTTTATGACACTTAATTTTCTTTTAGCAGAAGAAAAAATATCTGCATTTTGTACTAATTAACACCACATTTCCACAATATTGACTAATTCCTTTTTATTTTTAGTCGAGCCTTCAATTTATGTTCTACTTTATGGTTAGTAGCTTCAGTAAATTGTTTCCTACTATTGTTTTCGTATATTTTATATTTTGGGGCTTGTTTTTAGACATGTCTTTTTTTCTACACCTCATATTCTGCAATGCTCATACGATATTGCCATTTAAATTCTGTGTTGTTAAGTGTATCAACTATCCGTGCTATAAATTCTGCCTCTACGCCAGGTACATCTTTAGTTCCAAAGACATTCTCTGTTATGCAATATCAGTCCTCCTATGCTGAAAAAGTCCTCACAGACGAAGAGAAGTTGTACTAACAGAGATATAGTTCTACAGAAAGATGCTTAGAAAACCAGGAATGGAGCTTGCAAGCAGCGAGGAAGTGTTAAGGAAAATTTAAACAAAATGGAAACTCATATGCACAATAAGAAGGAAACAGCTGATACATAATGAGGAATGGGATAGCAACCACATGTCGTTTGGAGGCAAGAGAGACAGGGGAAGAGGGCGTGACCTAATGAACGAGTATGTGTAAATTGATGAGAGAATGAGAGGTTTAGAAAAAAGACACATATTGCTACGAAATGCAAAGTAAAGGAAGTTCTAGTGAGCCATTTTCGCCCATCTAAATGAAAATACAGTGTAACCCGGATATAAAAGACCCGGATATAAGAGAAACCCGGATATAAGAGAGATTTTCTCTGGTCTCAAATTAAAGCCTGTGTTAATGTATATAAAATAGACCAAACCCGGATATAAGAGACTTCTTTTCCGGTCCCGACAACTCTCTTATATCCGGGTTACACTGTAATAATAAATGAGGCACCATTTTAATATTATAGTCATTTCAACGACATTGTTTGTGGTGAATAAAACACGTATTTACATGCAAAATGTTATAAATGCTCTAAAAGACATTTTTAGATCTTTTTCTGCATGAATGGTCGAAACGTTACTAGGTATTTATCAGGGTGCCCACGTTGCAACCGTATACGATACAAAGTTAGTTTAAAGTGAGTTTACTGGTGATAGCATTGAAAAATTGCCCAAGGCCCTCTCGGCGCTTTCATATTTTGGGCTCCCTTCCGAAGGAGAAGTACTGCCTGAAGCGAATGAAACCCTGGGGCTGAGCTAATATTAGTTTCAACTTTCTGAACAAGATAATGCCCGAAACTTTAGTTTTCAGAACTAGAAAGTATCTACAAGTTTTACCCTCGAAATGGCAAGACATCGCGTGACCATCAAGGTGAATAATTTAACTCCCTGCAAGTTGAGATACTTACTTCTTACTTAAAGTCCTACTGTGTTAACAACTTACGACAAACTATATAATCTAATAAAATAATTATTGTGTTTATTATTGTTGTAGAGTAGTTTTCACAGTGGAGGCTTGTATTTCACTAAGTCGGTCCTAAATTAGGTTCGACGTACAAAACGTTAGGAACTTGAAATAATAGTTAATGTCGCAGCAATCTAGTTGTGGTGGTTGATACATTAATGTCCGACATCGACTGACTCACACAACTCACTGAGCTTCACTGGCGACTGCTACTACTACTACTACTACTTATCTGTGGGAGAATCTATTTACAATAGAAATAGGTACGTTCCGGTATAACAATTATAAAATAATAAACAAAAATGCGCCTGAGCAAGCCGACCTAGTAGACAGGTATCCCCGACTATCTATAGACATGCACGCAATATCAGCAGTTCTCTATAGCAGTAAATGCTGGACAATTTCCTCGCAGAAATATACTTAAAGCAACAGAAATGTGGTTCTACAGAGAGATACTGAAAATACTAGTGGCCGAACATGTGAACAAAGTTCTAGAGATAATGGCAACAAAAAGGACACTTTTTCTTAACATCAATAGAGAGTCGCAATTTCTAGGGTACATAATTAGGGAAGCGGACTTGGAAAATGTGATGCACCCAGGACCGATTGGAAGTAAAAGAGACAGAGGAAATCAACTCAAAATCTACCTGGTCAGCTTGAGTGAATAGATGACGGAGTAGAGTTTCGGAGAGATGGCAAAACGGCACAAGATGTTAAGAGCTACAAAGGACAGGAACTTGTAGAAAGCCATGATCTTCAACGTCCTGCAAGGACAGGGCACATCGAAAGACAAAGTAGACAAAAAGCAAAGTTGTTTTCATAGGAGAATATCACCATATAGCACTCAGAAAAGTGCTACAGATAATTTAGTGATTTTCCTTTCTCTAAATTGAGATTATCAGCGAAGAAAAAAAAAGAAAAAAAGACTGACAAAAATACAAGACATCGTATTGGATATTTTTCATCTTGTATTATTGCAAAATTTGTCCCTTTTCTCTCTATTTTTGTCCCTCTTTATCTTTTATCCTTGATGAATCTCCAATCTTCATCTTATCAATTTTATATAAATCTACATTTTCTATCCTTTGTGTTTTGTGCCTTCTCCATCATCTATTGGACATCTTTTCTCCGCTTGCATATCTAATACTTATTTCCTTACATTTTACTTTTAATTTTCCATTACTTTCTCCATCTTTTCTTTTCATTCTCTGTGGCATACTTCATTTTATGTCGCTTATAATACACTATACGATTCGCTTCCTTGGGTTTTCATCATAGCGTCCCTTGTGTTAATATATACACACCCGTGTTTATCACCGCCGCCATCTTCCATTTTGTCAATGTTGATTATTATTCCTATTTTCCTAAGTGTTCATCTCTTTCAATTCATTATTTCGTTGCTAATTTTTTGTACTGTTTTTCTTTTACTTTTTTTTTTTGACTATTTATTATTCTTCCTTACAGGTGTTTTCGTCTATTTTTTTCATCTGATTTTTTATTTGATACTTGCTTTCATGTTTCGAATTTTCTTTTTTCTTAGGTTCTTCAGCTTCTTTTCTTCTTTTTCTATTCGTGTCAGTCTCAGCTTATTTTTTCCCTTTTTTCTCGTTTTTTTTTTCTCTTTCTCCTGATTTATTTTCTTGTACCAGTTTATTCTCCTTTGATCTTTTCCCTCAGTTTCCACTTCGTCCTCTGCTATTTTCTTCTTAAACCTTGCCTTTTTTTCTTATTATCAGTTGTTTCGTTTTCTTCTTTTTCATCGGTTACCTTGTTCTTGGCCATGTCCTTTGATGTCGACATTGTTATCTCTTTGATATTCTTTCTTTCTTTCTTTCTTTCTTTCTTTCTTTCTTTCTTTCTGTCCGTTTTACTTTCTTTCTTTATATAAACCATTAAGCTTTCCTTTTTTCCTTCTTTCTTTCTTTCTTTCTTTCTTTCTTCCTTTCTTTACGTACTCATTTCCTTTCTTTGTTTCTTTGTTTCTTTCTTTCTGCCGTTTTACTTTCTTTCTTTATATAAACCATTAAGCTTTCCTTTTTTTTTCTTTCTTGCTTTCTTTCTTTCTTACTTTATTGCATTTCTTTTTTTCTTTCTTTCTTTATGGCTTTTCTTTCTTTCTTTCTTTCTTTCTTTCTTTATGGCTTTTCTTTCTTTCTTTCTTTCTTTTGTGACTCATTTAGATTTCATAACCTGCGGTGCAGATGCTCTCTGATTAGTTTTTAATCACACGCCGTATATATACAGATGTTCACTGTCATATATATATATATATATATATATATATATATATATATGTGTGTGTGTGTGTGTGTGTGTGTGTTTGTGTGTGTGTTTGTGTGTGTGTATGTGGGGGGGCGAGAGGGAGAGAGTGGGTGCATGTGCTTGAAGAGATAAGGAAGAATAAAAAGAGAGAAAACAAGGTAGCTAGCTGGAGAGAAAGAGAAAGACTCATAGAAAAAGATGGTTTTGGGTGTGGCACAATGTCGCATTTATTACTGTACTCTAACCAAATTACCTTGATTACTGAGCAGATCCCACCCCACCGTTTCCATAGTAAATACCTTTGTGTACAAACAACCGCGACAACCGTCAGCGAAATTCAAGATTGGCTGTTTTCCACAACCGCTGGCTTTCTTTTTTCTATTTTTTTTTTCATCTCGTAATTTTTCACTATTGATAATTACCTCTATCGCCGAAACAGGCTGATATTTTTTCTCTTAGCATGTGACCTCTGTTTCAGGTAAGCAGGTTGACGGCGAAACACGATCAAAACTAACGAAGTCTTTTAAACTCTCAGTTTCTTAATGCACTCAGATTTCAAACCAAAAAAAAAATTATATGTACTCTTTGTAATATCTGTCTATATGTCTGAGATGAGGTATTTCAACTAATTACACTATTTACATCGTTCGGACTGTTGCCCTCATCTTTTTGGTCATACTAGACTGTTCAGGTTATAAAATATTGAAGTTAATTTCAACATTAAAAAACATTTCTGAGGTGAGGTATTATGTACATTATTCGGACTATTGTTCTCATCTTTGTCGCTATATTTATTACAATGTTTCGGCTGTTGTACGCTCCGGACTTCTTCAGGTGGTTGGAATGTCGAACACAGGCCAAAATCGACCCTGAGACCTTAGAAAGCGTTGCTGTAAATCGTCCTTCCTAGCGTAGGACTATCCTAGTGCGGGGTTGAGGATGCCTTTGGAGTACAACCATCAATATGAAGAGGATTTGCGACGTTCTGCCAGCAGGTCCGGACTTGCCCAGTCGCGTCCACCATCTACACATTTCTGTGAATCCTTGCTCGCGACTCTTCAGGAGTAGGCCGGGCCTTCACAGCCATCCCCAGAGGGTAGAAAGTGAAGAAGGAAGAGGAAGACGATCCCGATGATCGGGTGCGAGCGGGTGCTGACGACAGACGATTAGTAGTAGAACAGTGGAATATATATGAAAATCTTTTTCTCCTTAGCAAAATAAGAAACAGAAAAGTAGCAGATAATTTGGCTAGTCTAATTCTAAACCTAAACACTTCCATGACATTTTGAAGGCTAGTGAGACGGAAGAAAGCAGAGAATAACCTACTAGGCGGGCGGTTGGAAGAACATGGACTAGGAAACTGTGGTAGAGTAGTTTTCACAGTGGAGGCTTGTATTTCAATAAGTCGTCCTAAATTAGGTTCGACGCACAAAACGTTAGGAACTTGAAATAAGAGTTAATGACGCAGCAATCTAGTTGTGATGGTTGATACTCCAATGTCCGACATCGACTGACTCGCTCAACAACACTGAGCCCCACTGGCCACTGCTACTACTACTTATCTGTGGGAGAGTCTATTACAATAGAATAGGTATTATGGTATAACAGAAACATAGCAAAATGACAAACACTTCTAAGAGCTACAAAGAGTAAGAAGTTCTGTTGAGCCATGATCTCCCACGTCCTGAAGAGAGACGGCATATAGAAAAGGTAGAATTATATACCAAAAGTAGACTCCAAAATATACCTTAACCATTCAGCGACAGCAATTCCCTTCATTCCTTATTTCCAATGATAGCCTCTCTTTGATTCTCGGCCAAGTTTTAATTTCTGATGAGAAAGAGAAACATGCCATAAACAAATAAAGATTATAGCTAAGGACGCGTCACCCGTTACTTCAGTCTCTTGGTAGCAAAGTATAATCAGAAAGAAAACAGAAAATTAGTAGCAAAACAGGAAATTATATATCAATCTGTTTTTTTTTTGTGCCCGGTAAATAATAGTCAAATCAAAATATCAAAAAATGTCATAAACATATTTGAATGAACGCTTACTACTTAAAGAATTTTAAATTATTTAATATAAAACACCATGTGTCCTCTGTAGCAATTTGTTTGTAGAACACGATCTAAATTATCGAAATAGATTACTTCAAATAATACAATTATTTCAATTCGACACATTTTTTGACGAGTTTCATAAACGAAGGAAAGAAAGCATTTAACGCAATCATTATTTTTATAAACTTTTTTTTTCCAGTGAAAGTTTACGATGTAAGTAATTTAAAATGAATTAATATAACATTTAACAACATTTGTTTGTTACTAGCGTATATATTATATAGAAACTTCGTATCGTAACCGAAGAGATATTTCTAGCTGAATGGTGATTTCTCTATTTGGTAAAATGTGGTATCGAATAGTAATGGATATGCTGGTAGCGTAACTGTCATCAGCGCGTAAAGTGAAAGCGGCGATCCGAGTTCAAATTCTTCTCTAATCCGTTACGTATATAATCTTGGAAAATACATGAATCCCTCACTTTTGCATGTCAACCAGCTACGGGTTTTCGAGCAGGATTGACTGATCTCTCGAGCCTGGAGCAGCAACCAATTTATGAAAAGGAAAACTGTCAATTCTAAATGGTGAAGGAAGCCAGTCAGTCATATTTCCCAAGAAGTCATGGAAACTGACAAATAATAATAAAAAAAAAATCTTCTGTAGACAGCCAAGATTGACATCGTTCTAAAAGTGATATAATGGAATATGCACACACCTGTGTTCTCCCTCACTGGAATATGATTGGCTGGTGTCCGTCATAAATACCGACGGACGTTTAGGTACGACAGTCAGAGCCTTAGTCTGAGAGCTAAGTCTATAACGACGCCTATTGGACTGCGCCACTTCTTACCTGCGACTACGGCGCGTACCATTCGATTACTGCTACCGTATTCTACTTGGTTATAGTAGCCAAAACCACTTAGCTACTTCGTTCAAATATATCCCTTTCCGGGACATATGAAAAAGATACGGTAAAACTGAATATATGAATAGTTCACTATAATATTGGTAATGAGTTTGCGTTTGCATGGTTGAAGACATATTTTATCACAATATCCGAGCCATTCCCAACGTGTATGTTCGGGTACAAGGAAATGCTGAACTTTACAAACTTATGTGATACTGTTTGTTGTTACCGCGGTAATATAAAACCCAAGGAAGAAGGAGCGATATACTAAAAAGACCTTAGAACAAGAAGGTTTAATACCTAAAATCCATCGATTGCTCTGATAATTAATTGCATGCGAACTCTGATATAAACCAATTATTGTACGGAAGACTGATATAAAAACAGTATTTACTTTTGTTCAATTTATTCGAGTGTTATTTTTTGCCTGTACGGCCCCGCCTTGCTTGTATATTTTAATAATGGAGCCATGTCCTTAAATGGCATGGTTAGATCAATATTTTGATTTTGGTGCCATGTCCTTCAATGGCATCTTTAGATTAATATTTTGATATTGGTGCCATGTCCTTAAATAGCATCGTTAGATTAATATTTTGATATTGGTGCCATGTCCTTAAATAGCATCGTTAGATTAATATTTGATATTGGTGTCATGTCCTTAAATAGCATCGTTAGATTAATATTTTGATCTTGGTGCCATGTCCTTAAATAGCATCGTTAGATTAATATTTTGATATTGGGGCCATCTCCTTAAATAGCATCGTTAGATTAATATTTTGATATTGGTGCCATGTCTTTAAATAACATCGTTAGATTAATATTTTGATATTGGTGCCATGCAATGGTACCACACTATTTCAGAAATATATAATCAAATATCTGTATAAAATATGTTTATCAGATCTTTGGTTAAAAATGATTTCGATCAACTGTGTTATGTAAGACTTAGTGAGGATGATACTTCGTTAAACCTTGTGGACTTGCGCTACCGAATTACAAAAAACATGAACTGTACAAAATAAGAGAAACTACGTCTCTTGAGGAGTTTCAACAAGAGCAACAACCAAAATGAATATCTGATTTAAACCGAAGAGAAAATAATGAAGGTGTCAACATTCCGCACAACTTGGAACAAAAGAACAGTATTGAAAAGAACGATGACAGTTGCTGGACTCGAGAAATACATTTTCCTAAGAGAAAATTGTTATAAATTACAATCGAAGGTAGCTCTGGCTTGTCGATCAATAAATGCCGAGTGTTTCTTGAATTCTTGAAATATCTTGATAATATTACCATTAACATTACCATCCAAATATATATTTATATGTCTCTCTTTTTCTGTTTCTATCTATCTATCTATCTATCTATCTATCTATCTATCTATCTATCTATCTATCTATCTATCTATCTAATTTTGTCCCTTCATATCTATCTATCTATCTATCTATCTATCTATCTATCTATCTAATTTTGTCCCTTCATATCTATATCTATCTATCTATCTATCTATCTATCTATCTATCTATCTAATTTTGTCCCTTCATATCTATCTATCTATCTATCTATCTATCTATCTATCTATCTACTAGTGTATCACTATATACCTCAATGTTTGTCATTTATCTGTCTACCAGTATATTCCTATCAACCCTAATGTGTGTGATCTATCTATCTATCTATCTATCTATCTATCTATCTATCTATCTATCTATCTATCACCTAGTGTATCGCTATCGACCTGAATGTGTATCATTTATCTATCTCACAGAATATTCCTATCTACCCTAATATGTGTGAGCTATCTATCTATCTATCTATCTATCTATCTATCTATCAAGCCATTGAATGTTTTATTTTTCCATATGTAAACCGTTTATTAGGCAACATTTATTATTATGTTTTACTGCTGATTTGCAAGCAGGAAGTAAATGCTGTCGGGTAGAATCCAATGAAAAAAGCGCCCAAATCCAATGACGAAAATCAGTTACCATAGGAATGCTAGCACAATCCTATGACCAATATATTTTTTCAATTTTATTCCTGCCAACCCTTCTTCGAATCTGTCATCATTGCACTTTTTAGAATAAATAGCATTTTCATTTTCTTTTCTCTTTTTTTTTCAGTCTCGCTTCGATATGTTGGGGCTTGCGTTTTTCCATATCAATCAGTAAAAAGCGGAATAGATATTGAACGTTTTCGCTCTAGAATCTAGGAAAAATGGCCAGAATTACAAGAAAACAAAAATTGACAACGATTACGACATGAGCATAAAAACAATAATAGCATAAAAATATTCACTTTTTATCTCATTGCTCTCGGTTGGAATTAAGTAAAACAAATCTTTTCAGAACGGCACCATTCTGCTCAGTTACACAATGTAAGAATTATCCTTCTT
This sequence comes from Acanthosepion pharaonis, assembly GCA_903632075.3. Lineage (NCBI taxonomy): Eukaryota > Metazoa > Mollusca > Cephalopoda > Sepiida > Sepiidae > Acanthosepion > Acanthosepion pharaonis. The sequence goes on from CAHIKZ030000326.1 coordinate 1,130,643, forward strand.
GTATAAATATTGTGTGTCTCTGTCTGTCTCTTCTCTCTCTCTCTCTCTCTCTCTCTCTCTATATATATATATATATATATATATATATATATATATATAGATAGATAGATATATGATAAAATTAGTTTTAAGGTATGCTATATTTATGGGTTATAGTTCTCGTTATCAGTGACAAAGCGTAAGTAAATATAAAAGTGATAATTGAAGTCACCACCCAGCGGCGAAAGTGGGTTTCATGCTTAAACTCAATCTTCAGGCTTGTTATCGTTGGATTTTGACCTCAGTGTCCATATATATATATATATATATATATATATATATATATATATATATATATATAATATAAAAAGGCTTAAACACTAATATTAGTGGAATATTAGTGTTTAAACCTTTATTATATCCTTACTCTGTCCTAGACATTGAGTTCTACCTGGATTCTTCCTCTTGGAATTTTTAATAAAAATATACATGTATGGGTATTTATATATTTTGCATATGTATGTATATTTTCCACTAATATTATATATATATATATATATATATATATATATATATATATATATATATATATATATATGGTGGACTCTCCTGTTGTATTCTACGTATGATGATCAGCAAATCAGTTCCTATCAACCGACAGCCCAGACACCCGCACATATGATCTGATTATAGTGGTGAAGACTTTCTGTAGAACCAGCCACACTTTTTGCAAGGCCGAATACAGAGACCTGGTGCACTACGTGCCAGAAGGTCCCCAAACAACCTTCCTCCTGTTTTGAATTCAGAGTTGTCTTTCTCCTAGACCTGTTGACATCCAAGGCTATAGAACCCATTCTGTCCTGCTAATTACTGATAGCTGGAGAAGAAGATGATTTATAACTTTCCCTGGGGTATTAGCACGTATATCAATGTAATCGATTCGAATGGAATTCGAATTCAGCTCTGTGAGCCGCTACCCAATACTTCACCGTACCTCCTACACACACACACACACACACACACAATAATAATTTCATAATAATGGGGACCCATTTACAGGTGGTGCAATTGGTACGTTAACCGAGAGAATAGAGGCAAACTTGCAGAAATGCAACCCTTTGGGAACGTTTGCAATAATCTGGAAAATGATAAAAACTGAGAAGTAAATTGTATGATACCTAACGCTGTTGGTTGAGACCAGCTCTTCATGCATTAATTAACTCATATTAAAATCATACATGAGAAATTACTGAAAATAATAATAATAATAATAATAATAATGTTATGGGGTCCTCCCCTTTTTCATATAAGTGGACTCGACCAGAGTGTTACTGAGACTGCTGCCGTTAAATATCCACAGTCAGTCAGAGATAGGGAGATTGATAGATATTGGGAGAGTGAGCAAAGATTGTGATTGAGTTGGAGGTAGAGTAATAGTGTGAGGTAACCGCTTGTAGAAGTCAGTTACAATCACGTAGACCCTAAGGAAGTCCTACTTCGAGACTGTATATATATATATATATATATATATATATATATATATATATATATATATATATATATATATATATATATATATATATATATAACCCCGTTCCTGGATTAACTTCCAACATACCTATTGTATTATTGTGTAAATACATTTAATTTCTTATCTTTATTCCTTGCGTTTGTCATTCATTGGAGACCGAATTTCATCTCGGAATCCACAAAAACAAATAATAATAATAATAACAGTAACAACATATATGGTATGACTCTCAAATCTTCTGATCTTAATTAACTGGAAGTGTTGATACGTGCATGATTTTGCTGATGTATTAAGACAAGCTACAGCAAATATCCTGTTCAATGAACGAGATTTTCATGCCAATTTCCTGACTATAACCTATTTTGTCCCCTAGGAACTGACGCATAGTTAATATCTACTCATGAGCGGGATCAAGTGGGGTGCATCACATCTGGCAATAGAAACAATTGCGTTTTGTAAGTTTGAAAGATAATGCAGCCAAGGCGACTTTGGTGTCAAATCTACATATTTGATAACAGCTTCAATCAGTTACCTGTCTTCAAATTATTTATCTCGAGGTTCAACCAGCAAGTGCGTGCTAACACATGGCACGCATTTTTCTGTGATGCATAAGATTGGTAGGTCATTATTGGACTTGGTGTCATGATGGGTATATTGCGCGTGGTATATTATTTTTTTTACCCCGGCGTCATTTTGTTTGCGTGGGGTTCTCTCACTCAATAATCACAGAAATAATAATGATGATAATGCTATTACTAGTCGTTTCCTTATAAAGAATCATTTAGGATCAATTGACCGAGCAGCCGATATTACAGTCGGTTGAAATTTAAGAAAATGTTCTCTTAAAACAATTTTTAAGGAAAATAGTTTTCTAAAACACAGTAGATCTTATCGCTCTGTCCAATATATTCATGTGGTTTCCTTTCTAACCTTTTATTTGAAGTCGTGTGGAATGTCAATATCTTGATTATGTTATCATTTTCTCTTCAAGTTAAAGGGGCTATTCTATTTTAGTTGCCACAATTATTGAAACTTTTCAAGGATTAAGAAATAAAACAGAAAAACTAAAATTCGGTTATACACTAGAAATTGTTCCACCCAATTAACAATGACCGCACAAACGAATCATATCACCACAAGCAAAAGACTTAAATAAAAAGGAAACGAATGAATTTCGTTAGATCACTGCGATTCAAACTTGTCACTACATCCGAGATCAGAAAGAATAATAAAGAAAAAAAGTAGACGCGCCACTATGATACAAGATAAAAGTAAAAGCTCGACAATAAATAAGTCAGTAAGTTTGAAAATACGATAGTTGCCTAGCTACTGAAAAATGAACGTGAAGTCTCTAGAAGTTAACATAATATCAAAAGTAAGAAACCTTTCTATTGCTCTTTTAAACGAAAAGATAGGGACTAGATACGGAACAGGAATACATGTTCAGCACGGGAAAATTTTGCACAATTGTAATACGCGATGATTTTATAAGAAAACGTTTGGATTTCGACTAATATTTAGGATGTTCTAATTTTGCTCAAGAATTAGTACCCAGAGCGCATCAGTTGCATTAGTTAAATTAGTATTGAAATATATATTGCTTCATTTTTTTTTTGTGTGTTTGAGTCTAAACAAAACCTATTTCATTATAACTACATAGAATTGGAAGAAATTGTAAATCGTGTATAAACCAACATGCTTCATAACTGTTTTGCAATTTTAGGATTTTCTTTCTTTTTTTTTTGCTTTGATTTTTAGCTGATCAATCGCACTGAAGTCAATTGCTAAGTTGTTTAAGATTCCCCCTTTCACTCATTCGCAGTACAGATGCTTATCAAAGGAGTTTCTCATTAAAAACTTGTTTTGATATTAGAAGCGTGGCAAAATCACTCCGGTCGTGGTTAGATAAATTATATACATGAAAAAAAAATGAGACCACGGCGCTTGTGGAATGTTTAAGAATATTTTGGAAGATAAAAGTTTACAGAGATTCTGTTACTGAAACTCTATTTATATCTACCAGTAACAAGGCTTGAACAGACAGATATTCATAATCTAAAAGATAATAAATGTGAAAGAAGATAAAAGAATTCATAATATAGGAATACTGGCGTCATATTCGATCCAAAAAAAATAAAATGTAGAAAATCATTAGAGAAGGCCTCCTTTGGAAAATTATAAATATTTTTTTATCTCTTTGAATTTCCGGGAAAGGATTTAACATTTTTTTTTTTTACATTAGATACACATATACATGCTCTCATCCATTCTTTGTTTTCATTAACACAACGTTTCAGTTGTTAGTGACTTCTTCCTTTTTCAAGTGTTTCTTGAACCGGCTAACCTTCAGGGAATATTGAATTGAACGTTTCATTTGATGAACGGGAAACATCCGATATGAAGGAGAAACTTTAAGAGATAATGAAGCTATATATATTGATTCATTCATTCATTTACGGCTTATCAACCTTTTGTAGGTTATTTAAGACCAGAAAATATTTCTAGATTGTAAGAATCTTTTTTGTCGAGGTGAATAATAAGGGATTTTTTTGATATGTCCGCTTTCATTTGTTTTAGCGATACAAGTATTCATTTATTTAAATGTAAATTCCAATATTCTGTGCTAACCTACACAATAACGCCGGATTCTGACTTCTTCTATGTGCGTGTTATATTTAAACGATATTAAGCAAAGCTTATTTCTTTGTAATAAGCTTCACTTTTTCGTATTATTGTTGTTGTTGTTCTACTTGTTTTTCTTCTTCGCTGTGTGTATTACATTAAACGATATTCGCCAATGATTATTTCATTGAGATAAACTAATCTCCTTTTTCTTTCTCTTCGTTTGCTTCTTCTTCTTTTTTTGTTTCTTCTCATTATTATTCCTCTTTTTCTTTTTTCTTTTTTCATTTTTTCTTCTTCTTCCTCTTCTTCTTCTTCTTCTTCTTCTTCTTCTGCTGCTGCTGCTGCTTTTGGAAGATTTTAAATAATTTCACTTCAGTTTTATTTTCTTTTATTTTTTATTATTTTTTTTTCTTTCTTGAATAATTCTTCTTCCTCTTATTGTTGTTGTTTTAGTTCTTTTTCTTCTTCTTTGTGTGTACTACATTAAAGGATTTTCACCAATACTTATTTCATTGTGATAACTCCCACTTTCACTTCTTCTTCACCTCATCCTCAACTTCCCATTCTTCTTCTTCTTCTTCTTCTTCTTCTTAGCCTCATCTTCATCTTCCCTTCTTCTTCTTTCTGTTTTTCTTCTTCAGCTCATCTTCATCCTCCTCTTCTTCTTCTTCACCTCCTCCTCCTGCTTCTTCTTCTTCTTCGCCTCCTCCTCCTCCTTCTTCTTCTTCTTCTTAGCCTCATCCTCATCTTCCCTTCTTCTTCTTTCTGTTTTTCTTCTTCAGCTCATCTTCATCCTCCTCTTCTTCTTCTTCACCTCCTCCTCCTCCTTCTTCTTCTTCTTCGCCTCCTCCTCCTCCTCCTCCTTCTTCTTCTTCTTAGCCTCATCCTCCTTCTTCCTGTTTTTTCTTCTTCTTCTTCTTTTCATCCTCCTCTTCTTCTTCTTCTTCTTCTTCCTTCCTCTTTTCTTCTTAGCTCATCCTCATCTTCCTTTCTTCTTCTTTCTGTTTTTCTTCTTCAGCTCATCTTTCCTTTCTTCTTCTTCACCTCCTCCTCCTCCTTCTTCTTCTTCTTCTTCGCCTCCTCCTCCTCCTCCTTCTTCTTCTTCGCCTCATCCTCATCTTCCCTTCTTGTTTTTTTTTCTTCAGCTCATCTTCATCCTCCTCTTCTTCTTCTTCACCTCCTCCTCCTCCTCCTTCTTCTTCTTCTTCTTCGCCTCCTCCTCCTCCTTCTTCTTCTTCTTCTTCTTCTTCGCCTCATCCTCATCTTCCCTTCTTCTTGTTCTTGTTTTTTTTCTTCAGCTCATCTTCATCCTCCTCTTCTTCTTCTTCTTCTTCTACCCCCTCCTACTCTTCCTTCTTCTTCTTCTCCCCCTACTCCTCCTCCTTCTTCTTCTTCTTCGCCTCATCCTCATCTTCCCTACTTCTTGTTCTTGTTTTTTTTTCTTCAGCTCATCTTCATCCTCCTCTTCTTCTTCTTCTCCTCCTCCTCCTCCTTCTTCTTCTTTTCTTCTTCTTCTTCACTTCATCCTAATTATTCTCTTCTTCTTCTTCTTCATCACTTCATCCTCATCTTCCCCTTCTTCTTCTTCACCTCATCCTCATCTTCCCCTTCTTCTTCTTCTTCTTCTTCTTCCCCACATCCTCCTCTTCCCCTTCTTATTTTTCTTCATCTCATCCTCAACTTCCTCCGCTTCTTCTTCTTCACCTCATCCTCATCTTCCTCTTCTTCTTCTTTTTCAATTACATTTAAATGTTATTACAAAATTCTCATTTCATACAAATAACCCCTACTTCTCCTTCTTTATTTTCTTGTTACATTTAAACGATATCATATCGTCTAAAAACTTTACGCAATGCTTATTTCATAGCGATAACCGCCACTTCTCCTCCTTCTTTTTCTCTGTATGTATTACATTTAAAAGATATTACGCAATCCTGATTTCATAGTGATAAACCCCGCTTCTGTCTATTCATCCTCCCATGTAATACAATCCACGCTCCTCTACACAGAAATATATGATGCAAAACATCGGTAAAAATGTAGGAAATTAGCGCTTTGTTTTCAAAATGCTGTTTTTTCGACTTTAGCTTTCTTTTCTCTCTTTTTGTCCGTTTGGCGAGCTGTATTGATGACAAGAGAGAATTGTCAGGTCTTAGGTTGCTATAGCAACAAACGATCCAATGTGAAGAACACGTCAGAGTTACACCCGTCCTAACATCACCCTTCATCCATTGTATAATTAGGCCAATAAAATTTAACTGCAATTCACCAACATAAAACAAAAGGCGTAAAGAGAAACAAACATCGTTTGTTGTTTCTTTCCCAGTGTTTGTTGGCTTGGATTTTTTTTTCACTCTTGAATAATAGCAAACAAAACAAATCGAAGTGAATGTTAGACATGAATTAGTGATTAAAAATAATGAAAACAAAACTAAAGAGCAAAAATTTTAAATAAAGGACATTGCAAATGTGGGGATTAATTTTCTTTTCTTTTTATACGTTTATTTAAACATTGAAGAAATAATTGATGTAGGTGGGAGGGTGATGAAATAAGTTGGTGAAAAAGGAGAAAAAAGAGAGGAGTAAGAAAATAGGATTGAGTGAATGGAAGAAGCGATACAAACGTGTTAAAAGGGATGGAAAACGAGTGTAAAGAAGAGGAGAAGGAATAAAAGGAGGAAAGGTGAGAGGGAGAAGAAAGAGGAGTAAAGAAAGGAGGAGGAATAAAAGGAGGAAAGGTGAGAGGAAGAACAAAGAGGAGTAAAGAAAGGAGGAGGAAAGTGATAGTTAAAACGCGAGAGGAAGGAAAGTAAAATAAGGAGAGAGTGGTAGAGTAGGAGGAGAATCAAGGCAAGAGAGAAAGCAGAGAGAAAGATTAGCGACAAAGGAAAGATAAAAACGACAAGCAAGGATATAGTGAAAAGGAAGGATAAAAGAATAAGGGAAATGGAAAGAAGGTGAAAAGTGTGAGCGAAAATAAAAATAAAAAAAGGAAAAGGGGAAGAGTAAATGAAAAGGAAAGAGGAAGAGAAAGAAAGGTCAAAGGAATTAGTGAAAAGGAGAGAAGAAGGAAGCAGAAAGAAGCGAATGAAAAGAGAACGGGGGAAGAGAAAAAAGTTTTAGTGCAAAGGAGAGTGGAAGGAAAAAGAAATATGGACGTACAGATAGAAGAATGAAGGCGTAAGCGGACGCAAAGAGAAAGATAAGCTGAACAAGAAAGATAAGAAGAAGGAAGGATAGAGTTAGAAGGAGAAAGAGGAAAAAGAAAGTAGTGAGTGGGAGAAAAGGAGTTAATTGAATACAAGCAGAGAAGGGAAACGAAATCAAACAGAAGACGAAAGGATGGAGTAAGGGAAACAAAGGGTTAGTGGGCGAAATAGAGAGCGCGAAATAAAAGAGAAGCAAAGCGAGAAAAAAGAAAAGGAGATAGAACGAGAGGAGAATCAAAGTGTGAAATGGCGGATGTAGAAGTAGAGAAGAAACAAGACGAAAAAGAAAAGCTAGAGTGATGGATAGAAGAGGAGGTAGAAAGGAAATAGAATCAGTAAGAGTGAGGGAGGTTATGATGACAAAAGAGTTAAACAAGGCAATTTTCAATGGAAATATCGCCAAAGAATTACATTGAAAAATAATGTGCGCATTACTGATTTGTAATTTGAAATGTTTGTTAGATAGAATGGATGAAAAAAAATAATATAACAGAAAAGATAATCTTCAGATAAACCAATGGATCGATGGACCAATTGATTGAAAGGCTAAATAGAAACGCAAGTAGAAAAGATATAGGAAACCGTTGGTATATGACTATTGAAACGAATTGAGGATTCGATCCTATATATATATATATATATATATATATATATATATATATATATAAAGAGTTGAAACGGACAGGAATAAACTGTGACTGAAGAGTAGAGATAACAGATATCAACGGAGAGAAAGAGTTGGAGAAGTATATGGTACGGTATGAGAAAGAGAAATAGAGAGAAAAGACAAAAAAGAGAGTGGGAGAAAAGTAGAGGAAGACAGAAGTAATAAATAAGTTGGAAAGAAAAAAACGTAGACAGAGAAAACGACAACGAGAAAAAGAGAAAAAAAAGAATGTGAACAACAAAACTAAATGAAAAGCAGCGAGACGGACAGTGAAGGCGTATAAGGGAGGTAAAAAGATAGGGAGAGTGAAACGAAGAGAAATTTTGAAGAACGAATCAGAGATTTGAATGATAGAGGGAGAATGCAGAAACAAATCAAGCGGGGAAAAGAGAGAGAGAGAGAGAGAGAGAGAGAGAGAGAGAGAGAGAGAGGTGGCATTTGAATGATTCCGCCAATTTTGCTCGCCGTCTCATTCGTGTCATTGTCAAATTGAGGCGAAGATTTTAATACTTGTGTCAAACGACACCACACGCACCTCGACAATCTAAAAATGAAAGAGAAGCCACCAGAGAGAAAGGGAAGAATAGCAAAAAAAAAAAAAAAAAAAAAGTCATAGAATCATAGAAAAGTTGGATAGTCAAATAGAATCAACTAGGAGTCTGTCGATTCAGATTGGAAATTCTTGAACGGCCTGTTCTTGAACACACGGACGCAGAAACGTTTTCTTCCATCATCCCGAGTTTTAAATATCACAGGAATGCAATGCTATCAATTCGTACTGACGTAATATTAAGCTATCTTTTCATCTGTTCGTTTCGTTGTTGCTGGCTGGTAAGATAATCATTCGCCATATATTTTATTGCCTTTATAATATATACGCGGGCCGGCTGAAAAGTTCATAGATTAACAATAAAGGAGCGATGCTAGAGATGTGAAATATTGTATGCATCAATTCCAATTCTTATTAATAACTGCATTGTTTATGTCCAGGTAAATTGACATCTGAGTGTTCAAAGAAGACTATTTAAGTTGGTAAAAAAATCATAAACAGCAGATATGACGTCATCATCACTGCAATTCTGTTTCCCATACAAGTATCTTTTCATGTTGCGGAACAAGTCATAATCAAATCAAGTGAACTGGAAGGTTGATCAGCTGGTTCAAAACCACAGTAACCCAAAGCAGCCATTGAAACCAAGAACGTGATTGCTGGGAGATTGCCCCGATGAAACAAGAAGCCTTTCGTCAGTTTTCCTGGGTATTTGGTTTTGATAGCCTTTTGTAACTACCTTAGAAACTTAACGTAGTACTCTCCATTGATGGTGTGACCCTTTTGAAAATAGTTAATAAACAATGCCTTTTGCAACCAAAAACACCGAGGGTATCATCTTCTCTGAGGATGAAACGAAATTGCCCTTCTTTTGGAGCAGGTGAATAGTGGTGTTTCCACTTCATAGGGATGAAACAAACATTCATTTTGGATTAGGAAACGTCCAAGGAAACCAGTTGGATCTGCATTAGACAATCTCAGATTCCCCGTCATGGGATCCGTCTGATGCACGTTTGATCAGGTGTCATATGACGTGGCACTCACTGAGCAAAAACCTTAGTCATGCCAAGTTCACTGTACAGAATATTCTCAAATCTATCAAGGGGTACGCTAATAGCATTGACCAATTTATTTGTAGTAATTCACCTGTCATCCCTCACCATGTTGTAAACACGATCAAGGTTTTCATCGGTAGTTACAGGAGCAGGGTGTCCAGACCTTGGATCATCTGGAAGACTCTACCTTCCCTTCATAAATTCAGTTACCCGCGTTTAGCATGTCGATAAAACTAGATCGTTATGCCCTAATGTAGTAACCATGTCAACATGACTGTTCTTGGAGGCTAAAATCCTTTTTCTCCAAATACTTGATAACACATTTTTTTTTCCATTTTCAAGAGAAGTCGCTACTAGTTACTTTGTTCTTTGCACAGTCAGATATGAGTTTATCTGAAAAGAAACGTTCTGTAGCATTGAACATCTCGAAAGCCTTTGACAGGGTCTGGTTTTCAGGTTTTAACCACATGCTGAAAAGCTACGATATCTCCAGGAACTTTTTTTAGCAGATCCAGTCGCTTCTATTAAATCGTGAAATGAAAGTTGACTTGAATGGCCAATCGTCTACATCCTTTCGTACTAACGCAAGTGTCACTCAGGACTCCCTCCTCGGTCCTACGCTGTTTTTAATCTTCATTAACGACCTTTCCGATAACATCAGTTCTCAACTTGGCATTTACACTGACAACATTAACATTTACTCCTGACTTGATAGTATTGGCTGATTAGTTAGAAAAGGTCAAAATGGCAGCCGATGTATAAAACGATCTGAAGACCTTCTTTAACTGGAGAAAAGATGACGTCTATTTTAACGGTTCAAAACTAAACTCCTCTCCGATAATCATTTGAGAGATTCCTCTTTACCTTCCAGCAGCATAGCTAATGCTATCCTCCAAGAAAGTGACCCATTGCGTTTTCTGGGGATAACGTTCTCAACTGTCATGAGATGGAAAAACTACATTGAATCCGTCGCCAAAAAAGTCCGTTCACTGTGTCGGGCCAGACAATTTTTTTCTCTGGAATCTATCTTACATATATGTACGTCTACCGTTGTTTCGTGCTTAGACTATTGGTGCTATATATAGTCCGGTGCGCCGGCTATTTTCCTGGAGCTCTTCGATAAGATTCAAAGAAGAATCAGCAATATTATTAGTCCTGATCTGGCGGTTGGGTTTCAGTCACTTAACCACCGCCGTAAGGTCGTCTGTCTGTGTATTTTTTTTTTATAAATACTTTCATGGTCATTGTTCGGATTAACTCTACGCTAGGGTACCTAAACTGTATGAATATAAGCGCAATACTAAACTGGCGGCGAGATCTCATCAATTTGCAGTTTATCTAGCTAGATTTAGCCGTAATTCTTATGCAAACAGTTTTTTATCAAACACCTCTAGCTTGTGGAACTCCATCCCGTCTCCATGCTTTCCAACCAATGTTAATATGCAAACATTTTTATACAGTGACAATCACTATCTACTGTCCTCCTGATTGCTCGTTTCGTTCTCTCCATTACTAATATTGCTGCTACTAATTCTTCCACGTCCTAAAACCCCTTGGGTGGTAGAGGTTGTACTGCATTGCTGGTGAGATACCGATTATAAAAAAGAAGTTAAAAGAAAAGTTGAAATTAATGCATGTAAGATTTCACAAATCGGGCATCATTTTTTTCAGCCTATGAACGATCCAACCCACCCTCGTATTATTTTCATTGATCTGTAAATTTAAGACGACCAAAACACGTTATCACTTTCAGGATGGAAACATTATTTTTTCTCGCTTGGGAGCAGTATACGTCTAAAAGCACTTACTGTCTGAATTTTAAGAGTTATTATTTACATTTGGACTAATGTCCTTGTCGATATGCCCACCGGCTTTCTTCATCTATCTGTCGATCTGGGTTTTGAAAACTATTTAATTTACGGCAGTAGATTTTTATTCTGATGTCCATACCTAGAGATATTGCATCTACGACGATGGGGAAGGGGGATGGAAACTGATAGAGGACGATAGCCTAATATATTAAAGACTTGGTTCGTGAATTTTACGGCATGTTAATTAAACCCCTTGGACCCTGTGAGAGCAGGCGAGTAACAAGTGAGCGGTGTCAAAAAAAAAAAAAGATACCTCAGACACGGAGAACTGAACAAAAGACTCTGTCATCGTATATTAAATAAAGTAACCAGTTCAGGCCATCTGGATCGACAGACATTTAAAGAATGTGGGAAAGCAAACAAAATATGTGATTTTCTTCTCATGGAGAAGGGATGCATGTTCGATTCGAACCGGAGACTATTTCTCATTTGTAGGATTTCTCGATTAAGGCCGGTTGTTATTAATTTCACGGTATAATGAAATAAAAAGCAAGAATATCAACTCAAATATGTATAATAAAAATTCCTTTCATTCATACTGTGGATGACAATATATACATACTCCTGAGAAAAACAATTTCGGTTGAGCTATCGGAGAGAAAAGTGATCTTGTAAACATTGAAAATTACTGCTGATGATGCAAGACTCTTCAACGAATCGAGTTCTCCAGTCACTAGCGTGTTTATCTAAAAAATAAATACGTTTAAATTCCCCTTCATCCTCACCAATGCCTTAGGGGTACAATCTCCGACTGATACCAAATCAGTCAGGTTTCGAACCCGGCTTGTGGCAATAGGATGCCTAGCTACACTGATGAGCTGTGAAACAGCGAAACAGTTTGTATGTGAATGAGAATATATATATATATATATATATATATATATATATATATCTGAAGGGCTGCTCTCAAGGACAAGAGGCAGAGGAGGAATGCGGCAACGCTACGCCATCGACATTTAGGTCCAACTGCTGAGACAGTGTATGCATTGGCCTTATCAGTCACAAATGTGCCTGCAATCGACGTGAACAGACTCCTTCTAGAACTTCTTTTTTTCGAAGCCAAACCATGATATATATATATATATATATATATATATATATATATATATATATGTTTGGGCAGCAATCTTTCTTTTAAACATCTTTCATTAAATACGATAGACAAGGGAAATTTAATTAAATTTTAGTTTTTACAGCATCCTTATGTTTTTCGGTATAGTAGGAGTAAGGGTGTACAGAAATTATCCGTAATATATATATATATATATATATATATATATACTACTGCTAACGTTATTATAGTGGACAGTAGTATTTTTAAAAAGTGCCCCTCTCTGTGAGAGATGCCACCATTTGATCTGGTGTGTTTTACTGCTCGGCTACAGAGATGTCATTGTCCAGCTACGCTTTGGCTTCCCTTTTAAGGAAGACACCCAAACTCACCTAAATATTTTTTGCATGATTGTGACGCTTTTCAATGTCAAAATCAAGATATTTTTCTTTTACTGTCTTTAATATATTCGTTTTTTTATTACTAATTATAATAGACAATTTTTTGTAGGGAGGCCTCAAATTTTAAATTATATCGACTTTTAAACGATTATAACTGGCATAACGCATTGAAAAGGAGGCAATATGTCCTACTTATGCTAATGTGCACAGGAGCGTATGTGTCAATGGAATGTGCGTGTTGGTTTATGAGGCAAAACGACACCCTCCCAGTAAGACCGTGTCTTTCCCTGGCTGCCATTGAAATGCTGTCAAAGGCATGCGAACGCAGCGAACGGATCATTTCTGACAAGTATCTTTCATTTGAATACAAATATTTGAACTAGTGCACCAGTCAAATTATAAAGTCAGCTCAACATTGTCTGCCGACTGGCATTTGCTGGCATTATGACGTCGGCCGATGTGAGCGCAATCGTCGTCGCCTCTCCACCCTATACCCCATAAAACATTCCTTGGACTTCATCCGACTCACAGCAAATGGCTGCTTGTTTGGAATGTCCATTCTTCTAGATTTCCGCTGAGGAATTTAAACAGTCTGTTAAAAGAAAGCAAAAACTGTCAATTCTTCTTCTTTCCTGTTCTGTGCCCATTCCAGAAGTCGGCAATCATGGCTCTCCACAACTTTCTATCTATTGTAGCTCATACCAAAGGCTATCGTATTAATAGCATTCTCATTCACTTTTCTCTCATTTTTTTTATCCATGTTGCTAATGACTATATTTACAACTGATGATACAGTCTACTTCCTGTTTTCATTTACTGCAATCTCTACGAGTTCCTGGAGCTGTCTTTCTTTTACTTCTTAAAATTCCTCCTTCTGTATGCTTCAATATAGTTCAGGGAGTATTGTGCGTGGATGCAAGGCAACAAAATATCGAAATTACACAAATAAAAAAAAGAAATGATTTTCTTCTATTTAGTACTTAAAAAATATATACTAAAAAATGCGACGCAGAAATCGGGTTTTCGCGCCTAAAAATGTTTTCCAATCTAGGGGTCGAATTATGCGAACCTTTGCCAACGAGTTATATACAATTACTGTACACTTCTTACTGTACCCCTTACTGCTAGAGATAATAAACCCACTAAAACAGAAATTAATATAAAATAATAAAATATAAAGACATATTAAGTGTTCTATTAGCACTACATCAACCAGCGCGTTCAACAGCTGATACACTAAGTTCTAACACTGACTGAAAAGCCATTTAGCTCAGGAGACCATTCAGACAAATTGGTATGAAATGCATTTCATCTACGCGATTCTATGATAGTAAAGACAATTTAATGTACTTTTGGCACAGGTAATCGTATACAATCTCATAAATCCATTTACCAATAGGCCTAAGTCACAAATTAGTGACATAACAAATCTTCCTCTGAGGAATTTGAACAGTCTGTTAAAAAACTGTTGATTCTTCTTCTTTCCTGTTCTGTGCCCATTCAGGAAGTCTGCAATCATGGCTCTCCAGATCTTCCTATTTATTGTAGCTCATACCAATGTCTATCGTATTACGACCATTCTTATTCACTGTTCTCCCAGATTTTCCCATATATGGGGGTCGACCTATACGGTAGTTATAGACCTAACTCAGAATTTTGACCTAAAACCCTTGAGGTCATCTTGTATACCAGGTCGACTTGTATGCCGCAGTACACGGTATATATATATATATATAGTAGTTATTTATGCGTAAACATTGTCAACAAGTAAATTATAAGTATTTCAAAATGGGAAGTTACGTTTCTGCCACCATATATATATATATATATTTATATATATATATATACTGTGTGTAACAGCAAAATTTTCTAAATCGTGTAACAGTGAAATTGCTTAAATCGTGTAACAGCAAAATTATCCAATTGTTGGTTTCAGCTTGAACCGTTTTATCTTAGAAATGATCAAAGATATCTGACTGGAATTCTCTGAGGATTTTATAAGATTATTGAACTTTGGTTTGAAGAATAAGAATGTATTTAACTCTAAGCTGAAATGATGATCCCTCTTGCCGTTGGAACCTACTCATCCAGTTTTCATCTCTACTGTTCCCTCTTTTTAAACTTATTCACTTTACTCTTGATGGTTCTTGAATGACCTTGAAGATGAAAACCAGAGTATGAATGTTGGTACCATTACTGAAGACCTGAATGATCTTTTTCCTCTCATCATTGCTCAGTTACAAATATATAGTGTGACTGACACAAAACGATTTTAACCTGTTCTCTTTCTAGCTGAATTACATAAAAAGGATTTTTTCGCTGTTTCTTATTAAAAATGGGTTGCAGATGGCTAAATGTTTCATTTGGAAAAAAGAAACTCAATTAGTCTAGTCTTCAATAGTAAAATGTAAACTAATAAAAAATCTAGAACATGTATATCTTTAAATGACCCATGTCCTTTGTGCTTACATGAAAAGTTAAATATTATTAAGTATTAAATCAAAGAAATGAAATAACTGCTTTTTGTAGACATTGCCTCATATTTTCCTTAAAAATAATTAAGTATAAAAATAATTTGCATAATTATATCTATTATTTGATCATAAATAAACTAATTTATAAATGCGTAAATAAATTCTAATATTTTATTTTTGCAATACCATATATAGTTTATTAGTAAATAAAATAAATATAGTATTTTAGATATTTATAAATTAAATATATAAATATGAATAATATAGTTTAATCATATTTGAAAACGTCTTCCAGAAAATCTCGACGAAGTTTCAGAATACAAGAAAATTAATAAAAAAAATAATTATAAATGCCAAATGTATTGTATTATAACTCAAAATAAAATAAAAAACGAGACATTGTTGATATGTCATCATAAAAGGAAGTCAGTATCAACAGACAGAAATCTCTAACCTCCACCTTACCATAACTGACTTTCAATTTGCCACATAAAAATTATACTTGTATTTTCATGCGTCAAAAAAGCCAACACCCACTTAATAAAAAATTCTGAATTCTCATTAACCTACCCACTTAAATATAAAATACTATTTGGCCTATAAATAGAAAGTAAATCAATTTTTTTCGAAGTTTATTCTCTGCATCATATGAAATTGAACGAAACTTCAAATTTTAAGTTTAATTTTAAATTAAGATTTAAGTGTTGGTTTTGAAACATAATAATTTCTGTGTTGCGATCGAAAAATATTTAATAAAATAATTAAAGCATATATATATATATATATATATATATATATATATATATATATATATACAATTTAAATTGCGTTTATTTTGGCAGCATGTTTTTACGACGTGTGTCATTAAATAATTTAGGTTAGTTTCCTCTACGTATTTTTAAAGGATTCTCTCATAATTGCAGACATTAAAGAAAGAAAGAAAATTACCATGTTGATGCATATAATGTTTTATAAGTTATCAGTACTTTTTTTAGAAAAAAAATATAATAAAACACACTAAAAAAAAATTAAATAAATACTTAAACCAGAAATAAAAAAAATAGTGATCCAGAAGTAAGAATAAATAATAGTAAAAACAAATTATGTAACTGTAGGAATCCGAAAAAAAGAATGTCAACTGAATAATAAATGTCTCACAGAATCTATAGTTTACTAATGTACTATCTTATCTATTGAGAATCCTAATATTAAAACAATTTATATTGCTAGCACTAAAATAGCATTAAATTAAGGTGGAGCCAACTTCTGTCTCCATTCAAAAATAATGTGTATCGTAACCAAACATCCCTATCCAAATATTTTTGGAATTTAAAATAAACAAAGAAACAACCACAGTAAAATGGAAATTATTTAAAAAAACTGAGAACTTGTCGGTCTTCAAATGACTCATGCCCTTTACGCCTGCTTGAAAAGTTATATCATTATGTAGTTTCTAAAAATAATGATTTATTAAATCAAAGAAAAGAAATAACTGTTTTTTGTAGACACTGCATTATGTTTACTTTAAAACAAAGTTAGACACAAATCATAATTATATATCTCTTATTTGATCACAAATAACAAAATAAAAAAAGCGTATTTAAATTCCTTAATTTTAAAATCTTAATTTTAACAATACCGTATATAGTATAGTAATAAGCATAAAAAGAAATATAGTCTTTTAGGTCTTTATAAATAAAAATATAAATATATAAAATATGACTTAATCATATTTGAAGACACTTTAAGACAATCTTAATGCATTTTATAAAAATAAAATAAAAAAACAAATAAAAATGTTAATGTATTGTTGTATATCTTATGTATGCGCTTAAAAACAGACAAGATGACACGCCCTCATAAAACGAAGACAGTATCGACAGGTAGAAATTACAAATGCACACCTAACACGTATATTTGCACTTTGCCTTCTTAAATTAGACTTGTATCCTGATTCGTCAAAAAAAGTAACACCCTTTTAAAATTTCGTAATCCTTTTCCCCCGCCAACTTAAACTAAATAATACTATTCTTTATATATATGTACTATTTTAAATATATGGTCCTATCACTACACTGCAATTAACATATTTCAAAATAGAAACTAAAAACTTATTAAACTGATTTTGAAAGAAACATATATTTGCTAAGTAAGTTGTCTAGGGAAGTTAACATCCAAACAGTCCTTATCAAAATGATTGAATTTTTCCGTAACCTTTACAGTTTAAAATATTAAGATAAGCTGTGTTATTTTCTTGTGGGTACAAAATTTTATTATGGAATTAAAAATAGCAAGACCTCCTTTACCATTCATGATTAAAAGGAAAAAAAATTGTCCAGCCGACCTGTTTCGCCCTCAATCAACAGAGCTGAAATCGAGGGAAGACTAAATCTTGCAATATATTATGTAAAAACATGAGAAGCATGTGATAAAATAAAAGTGGAAACATCAGATGGAAATCATGTCATATATATATATATATATATATATATATATATATATATATATATATATAGATAGATAGATAGATAGATAGATAGATATATATATATATGTGTGCAGGCATGTAGAAAAATAGGAAAGAACACGTTAGGCAAATAATCCAAGGTTCTTTAGTATTTTTGTTTTATTTTAAAAACAGTGCTCCATACAAAAGTAAAGCTTAGATTATAATTATTATTATTTTTTAATTTAAAAAAAAAAATTATAATATATATATATATATATATATATATATATATATATATATCAATATTCTCATATTACTGTTCAGAATTCAAACGAAAAGAGGCATCTATATATATATATATATATATATATATATATATATGAGTGTGTGTGTGTGTATGAGAGACTGTGTGTGTGAGAGAGAGTGTGTGTGTGTTCCCCTATGTCTATGAGAGAGTGCATGTATGTGTGTGTGTTTGTATGTGCGTTTGTTGAAGAAGAAGAAGAAAAATAAGCAGAATTATGATGTGAAATGGAAAGGCAAAAATTCGGACAAGCAATCCGAATTGATAGAATAAAGAGTAGAGTAAATCGAAGAGAATGACGAATGAGAATTTTATGTTCGGTAAGTGGGTGTGAATAAATATCAAAAGTTAGAAAAGAAACGAAAAATGCAAGATGAAATAATAAAAACAAAATCGGCTAAAAAAAAAAAGAGTAATTCAAAACGAGGCTGTCAAATGACAGAAAATAAAAATGATCTATTTAGACGCATACGTTTCCATAACAAAACAATTCAACTGGTATTTATTGACAAAGTACACATTAGACGAATATTAGCACAAATTGTTTGACATGCTGGGCATAAATATAGAATCAAAACGGAAATATTCATGCAATTTTATATACATACGTAATAATGCGTGAAATTTGTTAGTGATATGAGTAATTGCATAGGGTAGATTTAAAGAACTATTAAAAGATGTGGAAATCTCGATAGAAACAAAGAATGCCGAAAGAATATATATTATATCTAATCTCAGAAAATACTGGAAAATATCTTCACAGTTGAAGAAACGACTTGAAGCGACAGATATGTTGTTATGTGGGATGACTCCATTTGTCTTCCGAAGAATTTCGACAAAACTCGCTAGATACTATTGTCAAATAGATAAAAACAAAGGACACAGAGGTTACTTTTCATATTTTTTTTCTTCTCTTTACAGAGAAGATGTTCTAGAGAGACGATGCAATTCGTCCCCACCTCAGAAAACCCGTGTTTCTACGAAATATAAACTTTATATTAATAAGTAATATTATCAGATTAATAGGTCATTGATTAAAAATAACTTTTACACATTCGGCTAATAAATTAACTTGAGCAGCTATTGAATGGTTTTAAGGAATGATGCTTATTACTTATTATATAACAAAGGAATTGAACCTTTTACTTTACTATGATAACTGCCTGTAGCCGAACATTTAGAGACACATAGAATTAAAGTTGTTTCCTGGAGTTATAAATGGCATACATGGTCGATTTCTATCTGGAAGCTTCTCGTCTTTAGAGGGTAAAGAGATATCTTGGCCAGTAGACATGAATTTCACTGTTTTAAAAAAAAAAACAAACCCTGAGACGACGGCTTCAAACATAAGTAACCACTAAGTGTGAAGCTTACCATTAATATATATATATATATATATATATATATATATATATATATATATATATATTGAACAAAAAAAATATCAAAAAATTAAAATCTTTAGACACACTGGGTTGGAGATTAATATTCTTTCGTTTTTTTTTTTAATTATTATTTCATTTATTATTATTTCATTTACGTTCCTCGACTAGTTTCGACCAAAATGGCCATCATCGGGAGGGAGAAATTTTACTTGCTGGTAGCAGTAAACTACAGAAATGAATATATATATATATATATATATATATATATATATATATGTGTGTGTGTGTGTGTTTTTTGTGTGTATATATATATATATATATATATATATATATATATATATATATATATATAATAAATTAACTGATGTAAAATATGTTTTTTTCGCTACACAGATCTAATCATGTTTCAAAAATGCAAGCTAAAAGCTTCGAATTTAATTTTGTAATTAAATTAAAAACATTCGTTCCATTTCATCCTCAAGCTAATTTTGGAGTAACTTATTTTTAAATTTACAGAGTTTTAAAGGCACGGCAAAAAATTCATAATTCACTGTTTCCAAGGATACAGAAAAATCCACTCATCCAGACAAGGGGTGGTAGCGTGTTCATTTTCATTAACTTTTGTTGTATCAGTTATTAGTTACGTTCGAAAAAAGGCGTTACGTTTTGGTAGGGGTAGGGATGTATTTTTCAACGAATTCTGACATCCGTTAAATGCATGTCGTCTGGGTTTTTTTTTTAAATTTTATTGTTAACAGCAAAAAATTCTTACGACATTTTTTCTATTTGTATGTTTAAAGATTTTTGGGGGATGTTTAGGTTAGAATACGTTTCATTTAATTACAATTTTAAAATATTTTCACTTTTAATTTTTAATAGATTATATTTCTTTTTAAAACATGTAAATATATTAGAATTACTTAGAGTATATAAAATTATTAAAAGTTCTTTCTTTCTTTTATATATATATATATATATATATATATATATATATATATATATATACTTTATTATAGGATATTATGGATTTAATTTAAATTAATATGATGAACATTTGAATTTATATTTGATTCTTTCTCATTGCATTTGTATATAAATATTTAAATATGTATATGCATATCTATCTATCTATATGTGTGTGCGTGTGTGTGTATGTGTAAGAATATATGTGTGTGTGCTTGCGCGGTGTATATGTGTGTATAGATATAAACCGCAGTTACAGTGTAATGATGAGTTATCATCCAGAAAAAAAACATCTCTCTCTCTCTCTCTCTCTCTGTCTATATATATATATATATATATATATATATATATATATATATATATATTAGTACATGAATATATGCAGATATGCCAGATGTCGTAATGCGTCTTGTTCAAATAACATGTATGCATCAACGAGCCCACCTCCTCTTGACATGTCATGACGACACTAGACAATATTGGACAATTTTCCCGCCAACTGTATCTCTTCATAATGATCGATGATTGGTTGTTCGCCTAAGTTTGTTCCAAACGAAATGAACAACAGAGATAATGGCTTCGGTGTTGTATTTACGCTAGTATTATTCATTATTTTCTCCTTCCTTTTGAGTTGATTTGGTGAACCGTAAATTATGAAGTATATATATATATATATATGTATATATTTATATATATATATATGTGTGTGTGTGTGTGTGTGTATTAGTCTTTTGACCCCAATTAAGAAGAAGAATAGCAACAACAAAGAGAAAGGAAACGTTTACTGTTCGACCAAACAAAACGACAATGCCGCTTTTGCTTTCAATGGCGTTCATTTTTGTTGATGATCATTTTTATGCATTTCACCCCAAGGAAGGCAGAAATGCCACTAGCAGGCAAGGATGGGGGTAATAAAATGAAACTGAGAGAAAAGACTGGGTATGGGGGGTATTGCGCAAATGATAAAAGATGAACGGGGGATAAGGCAACACAAAATGGCCATTGACATTGCATTTAATTTTTTGAAGATTCTACTTACCAGGGAAGTAAGTAAGAGGAAGGGAGAAAAGAAACTATAGGAGTAGAAGTGTCGGTTGCATTTAACTATTTCAACAGTAAAAAGCATAAATTCATGTAGTCGGGGCACCAGGAAAAAAAGCTCGTCAGTGCAGTTGCCATAAAAATATTTATAGGAAAGACAATGGGAAGCCCCTCACGTCTGGAAAAAAAAAGTGACTGAAGCCGAGATGCTTAGTCAGTACCGATTACATTGCAGATCCTTCTTTGGATTTTGTCAATAACCTTGAGAAGAACAGTAAGATTACCAGACCAGATATGGCAAAAGTATTCAATGCATGGATAAATGGTAGATTTATATATATGAATAAGATGGATTCTGACGAGCAAAACCTTCTGACGCGATACAGTGAAACAACTTTCCTTGCAGTAGATGCAGCTATTGATTTGATGTAGTTGTTCCACCTCAAAAACGTGAAACCAAGAAGGCGTAGTAAGAAGCTCTCACGGAGTCAAGCATCAACCATGCTGTGGTGGCCAGGGAAGTTTCTCTCTTGCGGTTAAATGAGAGCCGTTTAGTTTTGGATTTTCTCTGTGCTGATTAAATGGGAGCAAATCGTATTTTATAATCGTCTTCATGGTAATCGCATTACTTTCAAGTTCATAATATTTGATCGAGACATAAAGTGAGGGTTAATTAAGCTGATGATGGGACGTAAACCAGCATTAATATTTACTAGCAACTATTTCGAATGAAAGGAAGAAATTTGCCAGAAATGATGAAATGTTGTAAGTGGCAAGGCGCAAATTTCTCTGTAGATGAAGGCTTTCTCTAGATATATTCGTCGTAGTAAGATGTTGTCTCCTTTGATCAGAGTAGCTTTTTTATGTCAAAATTGTGTTCAGCCTTGTTATGATGGGCAATCAACGCATTTGACGTATTGTTTTGTCAAATGTCCCTTCTGTGTTTATATAACATTTTTTTTATAGTTTCGTTGAGGTTTCTTCTATATATATTCTGTGACAATTATTACAGGCGATCAAGTAAATTCCTTCTTCAAATTTTAGCTTATTGCTTTCTTTAGTATTGACTAAGTCTTTTATTGTTTTAGATATAGTTGTAACAAATTATATGTTGAGGTTAGATAGATTCATTCCAATTGTAGCTAACTCTTCCCCATGTACAATTCGAAAGAATCTGCGCATGTGCAGTCGCAACAATATAACAAATTTAGTCCGATGGATTATTAATGATCAGAACGCGACATGAGAAATATATATTAATAGAAATCTTATAAGAATAAGAAACTATACTCGCTCGGAAAACCTTCGGTGTATTCATTTGCAAATAAAAAAGCCAATACCAAAGGGAAAAAAAGGTATATAAAGAAAGAACTAAGAACATGTACGTTAGCCGAAAATAATCGTCCAGCATACGAGTTCAAGGCCCAAATAAAAAATTACCGATGCGAGTACCCAAAACAACTAAATAAAGTGCTCAATACAATGAATAGAGCAGACCTAGTTAAACCTAGAGAGCCAGACAAACCTAACAAGTTTTCACCTATGCGGATCGTCAGGGAATGCCTGACGATCCGCTTGGCTCTCTAGGTTTATATATATATATATATATATATATATATATCGCACAGTGAGTACTGATTATAATAAAACAGTAGTGCTCGGTGTATAATAAAAGGTAAAATTTATTATAAAATTTTTAATTTAGCTCTTGAAAATGTGTTTCAATTGGGCACTGTATATTGATAGGCTAATTCTATAAACAACAGCCAACTGAATGCATTTGTTTACATTCGTAAAAACAAGGCACTCGATTTAGCTGCTTTTCTCTGTCGAATGAAGATAGCTCAATCGTAAAAACTTTGACTGACACCAATCGGTTGGGTTTTGATCCAAGCTTGAGTAATTCGGATGTCTAGTCGCACTAAGAAGCTATGATACGGCAAAACTGTACTGTCAGCGAATGACATAATGGTACTAATAAATATAGATTTTTTTTTTCTGCACCGTTTGTTACAAATCTGAGTTTCAATAACGAAGCAACCGTCAGGCTAGGATTGTAGATTTGGCGTAAAGAGAACTGCATTCTCCACAACTTGACCTTGCATGTATATATTTTATATGTAGTTTAATTCTTTTCGAACATTCTAGAATGTGAAATATTTATTGATTCCTCTATGTACATAGAGAGATATGGATATTGCGGTATAGAGTTCGGGGCAGAAATGTTTTGGTATGTGCGGTTGGGATTCCAAAACTCATTCAACGCGTTTCGAATCAATGCTTAGCGAAGAGTCAAATGAATTTACTATCTCAAATTACATTCACTTATTGGCTATTTTGTAAGTTTGTTTGATATTCAGCGTTTTTTTTTTATATTTTTGATATATTTTTTATTCCTTTTTTTTTTTTTTTTTTGGTTCTGTGCACCTTCAATCACAAAATCGAATTAAACAATTCTCCTGTTAAAATTTCAGCACGTTCCTTCAATCAGGCTTATGCCTTAACCCCCACCTAGCCAAACATCTTCACAGTAGCAAAGACTCGCGTTCAAGTTTTCTCAAAGACGATATCGCTATTAAAATGATAACAGTACTCTAACCGTCCTGGGTATGACGATCAACTACATCCGAGAGTTAGGCCTCTCATCAGGAGGTTTTGAGGAGCGTGCAACCACCTCTTATTTGATGGTGTTCCCAGGTCATCTCTGACCTCTGATGGTAGCACCTGTTAGGATCCCAGCTATGGGCAAATAGTTAACCCTCAAAATGGGGTCAAAAAACTATGATAGTGTAAAAGTAGATTTTAATACCCGCAATACATTTTTTGTAAAATTAATTTTTAAAGAAAAAAAATGAAGTTTTGATGAAGAAAATATTACCAGCAATACATTTTTGAAGAAAAAATATTGCCAGCAATCCATTTTTGAAGAAAAAAACTAGCAACAATAAAAATCTTATCTGTATTAAATAATCCATTGAGGTGGATAAGTCGTAGAACAAGCCAAACCAAAAGGTGCTCTGATTAATCCCTTTTACATGACAAAGATCATTACAGGAGAAAACAGCGATAACTATCCTTATTTATTTAAAAATGAAAAATATAATGTTATTCATAATTATTTTAATTCCAAGAAAACTAAAAATACGTGTTTCCTTCTTAGTGGTTTTGGTTACACTAACTTACAGATTTCGATAATTGATTTGGGAGATTTTTGAGATAAGCCGCCATTTGTTTTAAAAGATGAGATTCACCAAATAAATAAATTTGTCGCGGAGATACAATGTAGCGTGACAAGCATAAGCAAGAACAACAGACTCGACATTCTGTGTTTGAATCTCGTTGAAAAAAGCTTGTGCTCATTTATTTTGTACTATGACTCTTTGTTTAAAGATAATGATCTTGTGGGTAGGTTGCAAGCGATCTTATCCAAATGGCCGCTACTCCAAAAGAATTAGGTTCAATACTTGCTAAGAACCATATATTCACCGCCCTCCTCAGAAGTATGCAACCCCGAAAGCCGAATGCTCATCGAGACAGTGAATGATGCCTTCCTTAAGGTAAGCAAACTCTTCATAAAGAGGAAAATTTCGTTAGAAGAAAAGAATACTTAACTGTTGCGTAATATAATTCTCTCCATATGGAAGTGGAGAATCTCATCACAGATGCAGAAGAAACTTGGGAGAAAAAAATGAGGTTCTACAGAAGGATGCTGAGAATACTATAGACTGGACATAGGAACAACGACGAAGTTTTAGAGAAAAGGGAAAGAAAAAAGAACATTTATGATTAAAATTAGAAAGAGCTAGTTGAAATTTCTTGGACACGTAACGAGACAAGAGGCTTGTAAAATTAGACACTCCCAGGGCATATTGCAGACAAGAGAGACAGAGAAAAGCAGTCCCTACCCTACAGAACGATTTCATGTAAATAATAGCAGAACAGGGTTTAGGAGAGCTAGCAAAAAGACATATTTACTAAGAGCTCTACGCTCTGAAGGAACGCGACATATACAAGACGTCCAATTGTAACTTAAAATCGATAGCGACCAGTGTTGGTGCAATGTAGAACAACTAGAATTTGAAATGGTGATTCCCAAGTTTGTCAGATTCTTCTCAGTTTGAAATTTGGCGAAATGGCAACTGTATTCTCCCCTATTTAGCCTGCTCATGCTCTAGGCTCAGCTTAGAGTTTGTCTGACGATCATCAGGAATTTGTCTGGAGTTTGTCTGATGATCTCAAATAGCGTGAAACCCAGGGTCACAAACTCACATCAACGCAACTAAATATGTTAGCTCTATCACTGATATTGAGCGCTCTCCAATAACTAACTCGCATATATAATATATAAATAATATGTATAAAAAATTATATTAAATTTTATATGTGGTGGATTCTCCCATCGTATTCGTCGTATGATGTTCAAGCAGCTAAGTTCCTAGGAATCGACAGCCAAGACACCAGCAAATATGGTTTGATTATACTGGTGAAGGTTTTGAATTCAGAGTTGTCCTTCTACATGATCAGTTGCCATCCAAAGCTATAGAACCCAGTCTGTCCTACTATTTACACATATCCGGAGAGAGAAAATTAACATTACATTCACTTACGTGCTAATACGATTGGAATATACACACACACACACACACACACACACACACACATATATATATATATATATATATATATATATATATATATATATATATATATATATATATATATATATATATATATATATATATATATATATATATTCTAGGACCATTTTCCCACTTATTTAAGGTGATATTCACCCTCTCTAACCTTCTAACTTTCTGTCCTGGAGTAACAAAATGCCTCACGGGTTTCACGTACGATTTCATTTTCGAATCTTTTTCATCGCTCTTTTGTCTGTCATAGATGAAACTCCTCTCTCACGTGCCAAACGTCTTACGAATTGTGTTGGATCTTTTCTAATTTATAACTTTAGCTCTAAGTTGAAATGTTTATCCCACTTTCTGTTGTGACCTCTTGATCCAGTTTTCTTCTTTACTGTTCCCTTTTTTAAACTTATTCACGCTTATTAAAAATATTAATTGTTTTTACTTCATTAAATAGTCAAAGGTTTTCTGCTTGAAATTTAAACGAACTATCCTCGATTATATCTACCATTTCGAGCATTAAATTCAATTTTAAAAACTATCGTTCTTTCCATCTACAAAACATTGATTTGTATGCTGTTTCCAGCATCTTACCAGAATGCAATTATATCTACTGAGTAAACTGAATTATGAATAAATATATATTTGATATCGTTATTTTTTCGTGTCGCAAAACCAATTCATTGATATAGACAAAAAAACTCAAAAAAAAAAAAAAAAAAAAAAAGCAACAAAAACCAAAACAGAATTACGTAAAAGTCCGCGAAAATTTTTCAGCCTTTAATGTTCGGTTGCGTTTAGTTTAATTTGTAACGTATATAAATGCAGGCATAAAAAAATGATTTTAACAAGATAACGAAGGTCACAAAGCCCTTCCCAGGGCCCCGAATCAGGCTAAGATACCCCACCTCCTGTTACGTACTCACATAACAAGAATTATTTTTACACAAACATGGCCGCAGATATTAAAACATGCATCTATGTCAATATGATGGATTCACCTTCTCAAGTTATATTTGCCTGGCTTTTTAAACCGAAAGACAAAAAGGAAAACATTTATTAGTAATTGTCTATATTTCTGAGATGAAGTATTGTAACACAATATTGTTATGACACAATTTATATTGTATGGACTGTTGTCCTCATATTAATTGCCATATATACGACGTTTCAGTCGTTTTACTCTCTGGTCTTCTTCAGGTTCCCAAGGACACATCGCCCAGTGGGTAAAAGCGTTGCTTGACTGATCCAAAAGTGACTTGACCTAAAGAGTTGCGAGTTCAATCCCTGGCCACAAAAGAGGGAACAAAATCTCGAAGGGTTGAGTTACCAAGGCTACTTAATTGGAACTGAGATATCCAAAAGCATGACACGTGAAATTAGAACAATCCGCCCACGCAGAATAAATAAAGTATACACTTCGAAATTCCAAGAAATATCACCTGAAAAAGGGCATAGTAAAAAACAGCCGAAACGTCGTTAATATGGAAATAAAGATGAGAACAACAGTCTGAACAAAGTAAATCGTATTTGTAGGTTAATCTATCCTTTTGGATTTAGTAAGATCTTGTTAAAATACGCTGTTCACCTTTTCTTTACTTCGCTTTCATCTATTATTTTTATTTCAATGGGAAGACGCTGTCTGAATGATGGGACCACTGTCTGTAAATTAAAACTCAGAGAGATTACCAGCTTTATCGGTCGTGATTTGTATTTAAATGCACACGGATTTAAAACACATTATTTTCATAAAGGTAGTTGCAGAAAAATAGAAACGAAAACCATATCAGCAAAACGGTATTTACTGGAGATATCAAGGTATAAATTTAGCACTGAATGCCTTAAGGTAATATGGAGTTTATTTTCTTTCGAAGCCTGATAAACGAGTCATTCTCCTTGACAGGTTGCACAAACAATGAAAAATGAATGAAACCTTAAAGATCCTGTTAAAATTTTGAAAGAAAATAATATTGTATGCTTCGGTATCAACCGAGTATTAAATAAAATAGAACGTTGTGAATCAAAAGCATTATAACAGTGCCTATTCTTGTTACTGATTTTAAGAATAAATGAAATAGAGCCGTTCAGGTAAATAAGATAAATCGATGATAAACCCTACACGGCAAGACGTAGAAATATTTCGTTGTTTTATTTAAATCATTTTCGTGTCATAATTTTCAAAATGGAGCAATATTAATCGAAATTCAACGCATTTAATTTAAAGTATTCACGCCATGATATTTATGAAGTATCAAACCAGCCACATTCCATCTATATTACATCGGTGAGAAGTTCCCCTCGTACAGCTTCCCACGAACCACTACTCTGTGGAACCACTCCCAAGAGGATGTTTCTCAGATCACTACAATGTTAATCTGTTCAACTGTTTACCGTTATCTTCCCCTCCTATCCACACAAATTCCCTCTTGACGTAACCCTCTAGCTCGAGTGGCACCCGTACAGAGTGAACCTGTTATATATGACATAAATTAATGGAATCGTCCGTTTATGCAAATAAGCGGAATTATGCGGAGTCGAGGAGAGTTAGCATTAGGTCTTAGCCGCCCGCTAAGGACTTAGTGATTGTCGAAATCTCCGCTTTTGGGCGGAGATGAACCCAGACGAGGCTATGCCGAAGGGTAGAGTCTCATCTGGGACGGTAGGCAAATCCGACCCTGTTATTACGGTGTTTACGGGGATTTTTTTCCCGGGGCTACGGCTAGGAAAAAGCCACGTTAAACCGGCCTTGTGTCACATTCTTCTCTGTGAGGAGATCGGTTAAATACAGAGTTAGCATTAGGTCTTAGCTCTTCATTAGGTCTATGCTGTTCGTGCTTGTTAAACTCTCTGTCTTCGGACAGAGATGAACCCAGACGAAGCTATACCAAAGGACAGAGTCTTGTCTGGGTTGGTAGACAAACCCAATCCCTGTATTACGTTGTCTACGGGGAATTTTTACCCGGGACTACGGCTCGAAAAAGGCCACGTTAAACCGGCCTTGTGCCACATCCCTATATGTGGGGAGATCGGGTAAATACTGAATTAGCATAAGGTTAATTGCTACATGTACCTTCGGATAGTAAACCTTCTATTTCATTACTTATCTACGATTTTGACTTGCTTATTTATTTTTCTCTGTTATCTTGAAAATACAAGATACAACAGTTGGCGAGAAAGATGAGATACAACAGAACCTTACTTTTTAAAAATTAATATATATATATATATATATATATATATATATATATATATATATATATATATATATATATATATATATATATATATACTTCTTCTAAGTACCATTTCCATTTCAATTCAGGACATGAGAGATCATGGTTCTCTACCTCTTCCATAAAAATTAAATATTACTTCCATTGCTAATAATAGTTAAATATATATATATATATATATATATATATTACTGAATGGTGTACATTATATTGTAATAGTTTATATTTCGCATTCATTAAAGTGATCAACTACTCGTAACATTGTGATTTATGCATTCAGGTGTTCATCACGATTGTCTGAGGAAAAATGGACGTTGTGAAATCCCTAATAAAATTTCTCTAATAATTAAAATAGATAATAAAAGTTGTCAAAATACAAGGACCTTGAAATAGGAATCTCGAAAATGTGGCATATGGGAACATTAACAATCCCTGTTGTAGTTGGAGCCCTAGGACTGGTTGGAAAAAATTGCAGTAGACTAATTGTAGGGATTCCTGGAAGTCCATGCCTCAAGGAGATACAAAAATTGTTCTGAGAAGTACAGCCCACACCTTACGAAGGGCTTTATCTATGTAATTTAATTTATTTATTTTTTTTATTTTATTTTTATTTATTTTTTTTATTTTTTTGGCAGTGGAAAGTGTCATGATGCCATTTCTAACCTTAGGTCCCTGGGCGGGACCCGGAAAGAAATGTGTAAACGCCAGAAATCAAAAAAAATAATAATAATAATAATAATAATATGACTATTATTATTATTATTATTATTATTATTATTATTATTATAATAATAATAACAATGATGATGATTATTATCATTCTTCTTCTTCTTCGTATTATTATTATTATTACTGTTATTAATGATACTTGTAACATAGTTTAAATTTTTGAATACATTACATTACATTACGGTATCACTGAAGTTTCAATAAGGACCTCAGTTAGAAACTATTATTATTATTATTATTATTATTATTATTAATATTATTTTCTTTTGATTTCTGTTGTATACACATTTCCTTCCGGGTCCCAAACAGAGACATCAGGCCAGAAATAGCTTGATGATATTTTCCACTGATCATTTAAAACAAACAAACAAACCAAAAAAATTATGATCACACACATTTTACATAGATAAAGCTCTTCATGACATATGAACTCTACTTGTGAGTACAATTTTTTGAATTTCTTTCATGGACTATCAGGAATGTCTTCAATGAGACTATCGGACCCTTTTCCAATCAATCCGAGGCACCCTACTGCAACTAGAATTATTGATGTCGTTATGTGGCATATTTTTTAGATTTCCATTTCATGGCCCGGGTATTTTGATAGTTTTTTTTTTGGGAAGATCTTTAAACATACATTACAGTCTCAATTGTTGTTACTACTCCTACTACTACTACTACTACAATTACTACTACTACTACTATAGCTACAACTACTACTAGTACTTGTCACACAGTGTAAGATTTTGCATACACGAGGTACATTAAGGTATCACTCAAATACCAACAAGTACCTCAAAAAGAAAGTATTATTCAACACAAACATTTTTTTACACTATTTACATTGTTTTATTTATTTTGATTTCTGGTGTGTACGCATTTCTTTTCGGGTCCCACCCAGAGACTTAAGGTGAGAAATGGCATCATGACATTTTCCCCTGACCAATTCCACTGACATATTTTACATAGATAAAGCCCCACGTAAGGTATGGGCTGTATACGTGAGAACACTTTTTTTTGTAATTCTTTAAGGCATGGGTTTCCATGAAGCCCTTCAACGAGTCTGCTGAAATCTTTGCCAACCAATCAAAGGACTACAACAGGGATTGCTGATGTTCACACGTGCCATATTTTTGAGATTTCAATATCAAGGTTCTTGTATTTTGATAGCTTTTAGAAGATCTTCAAAGATACATTGCAGTATGCAGGAACTTCCATATCAATAAAGAGGCAATTGTTTGTTTGCAGTTTCTAATAACAATGTCTGGGCCTTTAGTTTTGATTGTGCTGTCTGTGTGTGTTGTGTAGTTCAATAAAATTGTTACAGGTCTTTTATCGGTAACCGGGTCCGGGTGGTGTTCATACCAAATTCTTTCAGTTTCCTTCTCATAGAAGTTGCCGATTTCCAATGCAGATATTGACCCACACTGTCATTTCGGGTTTTATATTCAGTGGGTGCCAATATCTTACATCCTGATACAAGATGATCAATCGTTTCTGGATATTTATCACAGAATCTGCATTTTGGGCTAACACAATTTTTTAGTATGTGTGCTTCATAATTTCTAGTTAACAAGCATTATTATTATTATTATTATTATTATTATTATTATTATTATCAGAAGTGATTTAATCTGATTTGCGTTTTTTTTCTTTTGTTTCTTTATTTTTTGCTTTTTGTGTAAAGTTTGTCTTGAGTCCGAAAATAGGATATTTATTAGATCTGCCCAAAACAATATTTATTAACGTTGCTTATTTTACAGAAAAAAATATCAGTCAGTTTTCTATTGTGCTTTCAGTTTATAGTTTGCGAAAAAAAAAAAAGAGGGCGCTGTAAACTTTTGCACACATCTAATAACTTTAATGTTCTAACTGGCAAATATTCTCGATCAAGTAAGACTAATTTTGAGAACTAATGTGAACATTATTTTTAACGGATAATTAAGCAAAACACTATAATCTGGATTGTTATTTTAATATTCCACGCCTTTGCCCATTTTTTCCTTGCTCACTATCCTTATTCTAATATTTCTGCATAATAAACATGGCCTCTTTCCCTGTACTTCTAATAATTGTATTTCTATATTCAATGAAACATCTACGAATTTACTCGCATCCTCTCCTTTTCGCTGGATTCATATTACAGCCCATCCATGTTTCAACGAATCCTGCCAGGCATGCTTCTTTCTTCTTTTAGAGAATTCTTTCGTTAATTAACTCAATTTGTGCCTTCAACACGTTGATCCCCTGGATAATAGACAAGGTATTTGAATGTTAAGCCCAACATTGCTCGTTTGCAAAATGAGGGCTTTAGCATGATTCCAAAACACATACTGCTTTCAATAATTTCGCCTGAATCTTTGTTTTCGTTCTTCATAGTGGGATACTGTCCCAACTCTCTTATTCATAAACTCACGCGCAAATAACCTTTGGAATATGTATGAATTCATCCCCTCCCCTCCAGAGCTATATGCTAAATAGATGAAAGATCTGGAAACAGTAATTGTTATTTTCAAAATAAGTTTTTTATTCAATATCGACAGCAAAAAATAATTATTCTTAAACTCCAAAATATGTTTCGGCTTTAAATAACCGCTAAAGATTGGCAAGCCGTAAAAAATCAGTTAATCTAATCATACACATTATTATGTAATAAGGCAATGAATGCTGGGAATTTCTTTTACAGAATATGAAAAAATCTGAAGCATCCGAGATGTTTTCTTACCAAAATATAT
This sequence comes from Acanthosepion pharaonis, assembly GCA_903632075.3. Taxonomy (NCBI): domain Eukaryota; kingdom Metazoa; phylum Mollusca; class Cephalopoda; order Sepiida; family Sepiidae; genus Acanthosepion; species Acanthosepion pharaonis. The sequence continues at coordinate 1,163,535 of CAHIKZ030000326.1, forward strand.
TAAAGGACATCATAGATATCACTTGACAATTCTTGTAACCTGTTAGGGTCCTAAGAGAACAGCACGTCCCGTCGCTGTATAGCAGTACTGTGGCTACGATTTGATAGCCCGATGGCGCTCATCACTTTTGGCTGGTTAAGAATTCCTTTTCCTAGATAAATGGATATAGATCCGACAGAATGAAGAAAAATTTGGAAAAAACAAACAAAAATCCTTAAATGCAATTATGTTGTTTAAAATGAATGAAATGTCGACGTCTGACGTTTCGGTTTAATAAACCTTCTTCAGGACAATATTCATTAAAATACAATTCAGTTCAATTTGACAAAGACGATGGACATAAAAAAACAAGTCTTATCCAAAACAGATAACTGAAAATTTTTAAAATGATCAGCTTTCTGTTTAGCATGGTCACGTTGTCGTCACATGGACGACGCTTTCAAAACGTATTCCTAAAGATTTTTGATTATTTTGAATGAAAAAGAAAATGAAAAGAATTCTATTAGGATCTAAAAATTTTATGTGTATGCTTGTCAAGCATTAATCTCTCTAAAAAAGGGGAAATATTAAAGAAACCAGGTCTAGTATTCACCGTGCGTGAGATGGATTGTCCTGAAGAAGGTTTATTAAACCGAAACGTCAGACGTCGACATTTCATTCATTTTAAACAACATAATTGCATTTAAGGATTTTTGTTTGTTTTTTCCAAATTTTTCTTCATTCTGTCGGATCTATATCCATTTACATTTATATATATATATATATATATATATATATATATATATATATATATATATATATATATTATGTTAATATGAGGCCGGATAAAAAAAAAACAACAAAAAACTTTATTTAAAACCCCAATGCTATACTTACAATTCGTTTGCTTTCCCTCCCCATCCTTCCTTACATTTACGTTATATTTGCCTTTCTTTTCTCCATATTTTCTGTATACGTTTACGATACACTTGCTTTCATCATCTTTTCTTGTATTCTCTTCACCCTTCTTCTTTTCCTTCTTCTTCTTCCTTCTCCATCCAACCCCTCCTTTCTATTACACTCAACGTTATGCCTTTTCACCGTCGGACGTTTGCTTAATTATTTTTGAAATATAATAACGTAGCATGTTTTTTTTTTTTTTTTTAAATAAAGCTTTGGGTGGTCAGTTGACAGAAATCGCCTGATGATGCCGTAAGGGCGAAACTATGGTCGCGTATTCAACTAACCTTCTAATAATTTAAAGTTAAAACCTCTACATGTTATTTTTACCTTTATAGACTCGTAGTATATGTTCTTATCAGTTTGGTCTAATCATCTCTCGCCTCTTCTATCTTCCCTTTTACCGTTTATTTTCTCACTGTTTCTCAGTGTTTTCCACTTTTTCCAAACGATCAAAACACAGAATAGTCTATTATTTATGATGTATTGTCAGGACGTAACAATCATATAAACTAACGAACGGGGGGGGGTCACACACAATTATAAGAGAATAATTACTATTAATCACGTTGAAACACCCGTTCTCGTACGATCACCAAAGTTAAGCAACGTCTATCCGTTTCATTACCTAGATGGGTGACCGCTTCGGAATGCCATGTTCTGCATGATTGTATGTGCGGGTGGTGTAATTTATAATCGGAAAACCGTGTCCCACACCCAGTCGAGTTCATTATATTCCCTAACGCGCAAATAACCTTGGGACAGGTAGGAATCCACCTCTTCTCCCGACAGCTAAAGGTTAATCAGTAGGATTTGTATCTGTAAATCATTATTATCTAAAAGAAAATCTTATAATCTGGCTTTAAATAACCTGCAACAAGTTGATAATACGTAAAAAAAATACAATGAAGAAATTAACAGGAATTCAGGAATTTAGGAAACTGATATTTGACGAAGAAACTAGAGATAATGATAATTGTTATCACACTATATACGACGAAATGAGATATCCAAAAGCGGTTTGTACACAGCACAATTATTATTGTTATGATTTTAAATTCTTTAGTCGCAAGAACATCTTTTTTTCACGAGTAAACAAGGGCGGATTTATGAAATCAGTGGCCCTACGCTGGGAAGCGACAGTTGTTCTCTTAATCTTGTGCTAGCCAAAGATAAGCTTGATCACTAAAGTAACAAAAGAAAAAAAAATACAGAATCAACAAAGTCTCTCAACTGGTGTTTGTATAACTTATGAGAAATACGAATCTGGCAAGAAATTTAAAACAAGATTACCGAACATGATTTCGTCTTAAAACGATTTTTAATAAACTGTCAAACACTTAAATAAAGTAAAAACACAACTAAGATCACTAAAACTCGGCGCGAGAGACAGATCTGTTAAAGAACCTGAATCTGTTATGTCTCAACACGCGGATTAAACTGATTTTTTAATCTGAATCAAATATTTTCTTAATAATCGGTGACAATATCACTCACCTTCAACTCCTATAAAATAGGAAAGACAATGGCATGGTGTGTACTACAGCACGTCATATCTAAAACTAAAAATGTGTTGGAGAATAAAATGCTGACTCGAGCAACAGCTAACGTTGGTAAACAAAGAAAACCGACTTGTACGCACAGAATTTCACAGGCAAACTTCTGTGCCAAATTAGCCGAGGTCACCCTGATCCTGTACCGGATGTAATACCTTTTCTTGAAGCCGTTGTGAAATTCATACCTCTCTGAGGATACCTGATTGACCATTGGCGAGCTTGCAACAAATATGGAAAAGCCATCGAAACCTGTGCGGTCTGGTCAATAAAACTGTGTATTTATATATGGGAATATATGCCTCAGTCACTTTACCACGTCGATTTCCCATGACTATAAATATTTTCATGGTAATTATTCCGATGGTCTTCCCTCTTTGATACCTCGGCTCCACTAATTTAAGCGCAGTACTTGATTGTTAGCTAGGTCTCATCATTTTACTGTTGAAATGCTGAGATTTAACTATAGGTCCTATTGATAACTCTTTCTTCTCAATGAGGGAAATATCTTCCGGCTTTTCACGTTCTAGTCAACTTTGAGCTTCAAAAAGTTAAATGCGATATCAATGTTTATCTTTTGTTTTCTTTAATTCAGGTTTTTATATGTTGATTGTGTTAAATAATAGTTTCAGACTATAATTTTTTTAGTGGCAGTACATTTGGCTCAGACCTCCTGAGGCTGACATTCGGGTCAGCTGGTAGGCAAAATAGGGATGTGGATTTTGATTGGCTGAACCGAACGTGGCAATGTTAGAGTTAGAAAGTGTTTTCGCAAGTTACGTTTTCACACGTCATAGAGATTTGACGTGGTTATTTCGTGTCTCGGGGAACTTGCTCCCCAGTAGAGGAGGCAGAGCGACTGTTACGGTTTTTTGTGTATATTCTACATATAACTAGTGAGCGAGTCAAAATGACTTATTTCCCTTTATAGTCCACCAATAGAAGGTTGACCAATCAGAAGCCGCACAACACTGTAGCCGTCGTGTATAAAGGCGGCCATCTTTGTTTTCCCACCGGAATAACCAGAGGCAACTTGTCCGGCGAACAGGACAGACGGAAGAACTACGCTCTGCTACTTTGCTGCGATATCCACTGCGAACCTGCACTACGCTTTCCTACTGTCTCCGAAATATTCACTGCCAACCTCTGGATTCTATACTCGAGGACGACCGTCATGAAAATGTCTAACAGCGACATCACGGGGTAGTTAAAAAAGTACACGTCGACGTTTAAGGGAAAATAGATAAGTTTAAACGCCCTTTTGTTGAAGTTCATATTTATTGCCGAACTAAGAAAAAACAACACCTGGCCGAGAGAGAAGAATGCGGCTTTGTTGTGGAATTGACCCCCGTTAACCAAGAGACCTCCCCCAGAAGAGATGGAGCATGCAACAATTATAAGCTGCAGATGGACGTCATCTACCACCTTGATCGTCATGATCCGCAACCCCACTGTGGAACCTCAGAAACCACCGCCGTAATGTCCTCTCACAAATAGATCCTTTAACCTATGCTCTGTTGATGCTTCAAATTTATTAATTCCTTGCATGGAATATTGTTCATATATGATCTGCTGTCCCCGCTGTAAATCTTGACGTTCCCGACAAAATCTAGAGAGGGATATGCAATGTGATAGGTCCCAATCTGGCATCTCGTCTACAGTCGCTTTCTCACCGACGTGCCTTCAATTTGTCTCTTATATAAGTATTTGCACAGCAACTGTTCCGACTACTTGCTTTCTCTGTTTCCCCGACTGCATGAATTTAAGCGAGCTACTAGGTTGGCATTTCGGTCCCACCCTTTCACTGTCGAAACTGTTAAATGTGACCGTCTCTTCTACTCAAGAACTTCTTCTCTCGAACTTTCCGTCTTTGGAAATCTCTTTCTCTTTCTTGCTTCCCTGATAACTATAATTTTCAAATATTCAAGTGTAATGTCAATCGACATCTTCTGATACCTTGATCTTGTTCCCCATCCTTCTCTTTATCCTTTGCTCAAACACGCCTTTTTACTCTTGTTCTCTACCCTCTGCAACCCCTTGTGTGCTAGTGGTACTCCCGTCTTGCTTTAAGTGAAATGCTTAAAAAAATTGTTGGCAGCAATTTTAAAATAATTATCATCCAGCTTGATCCCATGCAAAAATAAGTAAGCCAATTTCTTTCTTTTTTCTGTTCAAGATGACGGATTATAAGTTTTAAAGTTAAATCCTGAAGGATATTGATATAAAATTAAAACAGGCACATTTATCATGAGCAATGAGGAATATATTTTTGTTCAACTATTATAATAACATGATAGAACACAAAGGGTTTATTTAAAATGGATTATTTTCCAAATAACTCAATATGTTACAATATAATTAAAGTTTATTCTAAAATCGGGCGTCATATTCCGAACAACTTTGTATCTGTCAGTAAAATAATGAAGAAAGAGTAAACGCTCAATAACGTGTTCTTTAAAAAATATAGGCATGAACTGAAAACTTTTAAAAACTTGAATATATGTGCAATGAGGAGGTGCTGTCACGAAGAGAGATCCTGGGTTCCAAAGCTAAAATTCGGTGAGAAGCTTCTCGCAGAATACTGAAATTTTTACAGAAAGAACTGATAAATCTAAAATACATTTATTTCTTTTTTTTTCTGTAATATCGATGCGAATGAGTGTCCAGTCATTATTCATATTTTGATAAATTTGCCTTTTCTTTTGTTGCACATCACGTGTTGACATGCAATCATTTTAAAAGAAAAATGCATTTTTATAACTACAGCCACTTATTTTGCTGATTACTTCTGAGACATTTTCACGAGGGCCCAAAATTTCTACCCACGTCAGGTCTGCACGCACCCGTACATAGATTGATCTTTTTTCTTTTCGTCCCTACTGGAGAACTGTCGTTAAAAAGCTAGTCTCGCACGCCATTGTTAAATTAGTGATGGTAATAATCCCAAGAAAGGAAAAAAAAAATCATTATTCAGATATCCGCTTTAAGAACTTATGCTGAATTTTTTTTTTAAAAAGAAAATGTTCAAAACTAGCGCATAAGACATGTGTAATATTTGAAAAAAATAGTAACAACAGGTGTAATGTATCCTAGAACGCTTGTTTACCAAGGCCGTTAGCCAATCCCTGTAGCAGACGCCTGCTCAGGCATATTTTTCTTTGTTCAACACCCACAGAGTCGGCATGTGGTTTATACTGCAACTATGCTGAGCGAACCTTAGTTACAGTTTCTGGGAAAAGAGTGCATTATCTTATGTGATCAAATGTCTGAACAAAGCCAGCACGCTCAAATCTTCTGTCACGATGGCTTTCAACTTCGTGCTAACCCAACTATCAAAGGCTCACAGAGCGTTCCGTCTGCTCAAATTTCACTGACTTGCGTCAACTCGGGTATGGTTTCCAGGCATCAACATCGAAAAGTTACCTTTATGATAAAACCCCGTTTTCATGTTCGGAAGGCAAACGCTTAAGCCACGCGCCCATAACCGGTATAAGATTAATAACAACTTGATAAGAGATGGATTTTTTTGAATAGGCAATGAGACCATAATCATTTTTTAATTAACAAATCTGCCAGCAATACTAGATTTTTCGTAGGTCCCGATTCTTAAATCTAGTATTGTTTCCAGATCTGAGCAGGATTTAACAAGTACCCTCTTTCCAGCATCTTCTTTATATACCGTGTTCCCTCATGACGTAGGCAAACATGGCTCTCGACAACTTCCTGTTATTTGTAGTTCTTAATAAGTATCTCTTTGTTATTTCCCCCAAACCATGTTCCGCCATATTACGCATTGCCTTCGATAGGTCCGGTGATTATCAGATTTTTCAAGCCCACTTTTCTCAATATGAGTCCTACCTGTTCAGCTGTTTCTTCCTGATGTCAAGTATAAGTTTCCTTTTTGTTTCCATTTTCTCTAAAACTTCTATGTTTTGTCAGCATCCTCCTAAACCTTGTTCCCCCACCCATTTACTCCACCTCACTATGTTATGCGTTGATTTCCTCTATCCCATATATCTTCAATCTGTCCTGTGAGTATAACGTTTTCCTAGGCCCTAGTAATTCTTACTCTCTCTTCCTGATTTTATGTATAAATTCCCTTTTTGTTTCCATTTTCTCTCCGACATCTATGCTGTCCTCAGCATCTTTTTAAACCCTGTTCTGCTATCCATTTCCTCAAGCTCGCTATGTTATGCGTTGTTTTCCTCTATCCCACATTCCTTCAATCTATCGTGTGTGTATCAGATTCTCCAAGCCGTCTTTCCTCATTATGTGCCCTAGATATTTTAACTGTTTTTACCTGATTTTAAGTATAAGTTTCCATGTTGTTCGCACTTTCTCTAAAACTTCATCATTGCTCCCATGTTCGCTTCCATGATACCCTTGGCATCCTTCTGTAGAAATATATTTCTGTTGCTTTAAGTCTCTACTTCATCTTTGAGGAGATTGTCTAGCACTCATTGCCATGCAGGAGGACAGCTATTGGGTATTATTTTTGTGTTATTTTCCTTCTTTATAGCGTTCTTTTTTCTATTTCTTAGTACTTTGCTTAGCTTACGCGGCCTTGTACATAATGGAATATTTTTCGCCTTACACCTCCATTCCTACAGACATATCGTCGCAAGCTTATCGCTATTCTAACCGTATTTCCATGGAAAGTGTTGTGACGAGTTCCATTCCCTAGTTTCGCCAGTTCAGACGTTTACAGATAAAAGCTGCTGTCCCATGGAGAGAACAATCAGTCTCGGTCCCATTCTACTATTAATGTAGGAAGTTTATTTGGTCAGCTTCTTTCCCAAGTGCCGTAGCTTTGTGGAACAGGCTCCCGAGAGGATAATTTCCTAAGCCCTAAAATCTTACCCACTTGAACACTAGGGTCAACCGTTATCTATCATTAAGTATGCCATATATCATTAAGTGAACTTATAACCAGAATTCTTACGTCAATAAAACAACAACTTCCTTAAGTCGCTTTTTAGCCATTTTATTAGATAAAAAAAAATGGCGATAAAAAATGTCTTTATATTGTTATAGATTACCTATTACTGATTACAAATATACAAGAAATTTGATAAAAGTTAATGTGTCCCCTTTTGGCATGTAAATTCCTTGATTCCTCTCTGAGAGCAAAAAGAAAAAAGGAAGAGGGTATAAAGAGACGATTCTCAGCAGCTCCGATGTGGGATAAGGCTAATTGCATAGAGTATCTAGTGAGGATTGAATTCACTACTCATTCGCAATTGAGCTAGCGAGTTAATCTTGCTAACCATTACACCACATCGAAGTACCCTACCGGCCGTCTAAGTGTAGCTTAGTTGGGATATAAAACCGAAAGTTTGGAGCAACTCAGTCGTAATTGATCTAGCGAGGCAAGTTTGCTAGCCATGACACCACGTCGGTGTCCCAAATGATTTTCTAAGTGTAGCTTAAATGTGGTACGAGGCCAAAAGTATGGCGCACACAACGAAGAGCTTATAATCCAAGGGAGATAACTCCGTGTATTGTAATATTTATAGAGTATTTTTTATTTGCATATAATTGTAATATAATTTCTTTAAATAACAAAGGAATTACAAATCGAGCTTAAATCTCTCGGAATAAGTAAATGCTTTTTCACCCCTACTTTACAACGTGGAGAATGGGCATAATTTTGTTTTCTATAGAAGGATCATTTCATTCCATCTTCATCTGACACACCTGAGTGTTTCAAGCAACGATAGTGCCACTTCAAAAGCTGCTCGTAAAAGCACAATGTTTGGCCAAAAAGGCTGTTAGCATTATCTTGCGAGATAAATCAATGTCTACTAGGAGGATTAGTTAACTAAGCTTATTTTGGGCTATAATTGAGTGAAGTTTGTATGAGATTGCTTGAAAACTGAGAGATTTTTAGTTTAAATTTTTGTTGAAATCGATTTTTCGTTTTTCGCAGTTTTTCGCTAAACGGCTTGGCGTAGAAGTAAAATCTGAGATATCGTTGAACTCGTCATGATGTAAGTAACCTACATACCGAGTTTGAACGAAATCGGAGGAAAAAAGTTGAATTTATCGATTTTTGATTGGCTTTATCGATTATTGATTTTTTTTTAAATTATCGGTATTTTACGGTAAAAACATATCTCTTACATTGTACAATATATGTGCCAAGTTTGGTCAAAATCGGTTTGATTGATCTCGAGTTAAAAGGCATCACACTGACAGACAGTTTCCGTTTTATATCGAGAGAGATTATTATAGATTAAACATTTAAAATGAAGAAGATAAAATAAGTTATAGGATTTTATAAAACTTAAGCTGATTGTTTAACAGTCATTTAACTTGATAATTGAGTCCACTCATATAGTGAAAATCCGCGTAAATAGCAAAAAATAGCGGTTTTTACTGGTTTCTTTCTTATATTTGGTCGCTCTTTTAACCAGTTATCATCAAACTTAACAATTGCTTTATAAATGTATCCTGTTTTTCAGCCCTGGTAGC